>CM062297.1:164502871-165085016 GCA_031216915.1 Pictodentalium vernedei
AACAAACTTGAATCAGATCCACCCCACAATGTTGCATACCAAATATCACAAGATTCTGCCTGCTGGATCTGGAGAAGATTTTTGAAGAAATTTGCCTGAAATGCACTAAGTTTGAATTTGGGCTTCTATAGTGAGCCCAAATATGAATCCAGGTGGCCGATTTGAACAAATTGGAATCAGATCCACCCCACAATGTTGCATACTAAATATCAAAAGATTCTGCCTGCAGGATCTGGAGAAGAAGATTTTTGAAGAAATTTGCCTGAAATGCACTAAGTTCGAATTCGAGCTTCTATAGTGAGCCCAAATATGAATCTAGGGAGCCGATTTGAACAAAATAGAATCAGATCCACCCCACAATGTTGCATACCAAATATCCAAAGATTCTGCCTGCTGGATCTGGAGAAGAAGATTTTTTAAGAAATTTGCCTGAAAAGCACTAAGTTCAAATTTGGGCTCCTATACTGAGCCCAAATATAAACCCAGGGAGCCGATTTGAACAAACTTGAATCAGATCCACCCCACAATGTTGCATACCCAGTATCAAAAGATTCTGCCTGCTGGATCTTGAGAAGATGATTTTCAAAGAAATTTGCCTGAAATGCACTAACTTCAAATTTGGGCTCCTATACTGAGCCCAAATATAAACCCAAGGGGCCGATTTGAACAAACTTGAATCAGATCCACCCCACATGTTGCATACCAAATATCAAAAGATTCTGCCTGCTGGATGTGGAGAAGAAGATTTTTCAAAGAAATTTGCCTGAAATGCAGTAAGTTCAAATTTGGGCTCCTATACTGAGCCCAGATATAAACCCAGGGGGCCGGTTTGAACAAACCTGAATCAGATCCACCCCACAATGTTGCATGCCAAATATCAAAAGATTCTGCCTGCTGGATCTGGAGAAGAAGATTTTTTAAGAAATTTGTCTGAAATGCACTAAGTTCGAAATCGGGCTCCTATACTGAGCCCAAATATGAACCCAGGGGGCCGATTTGAACAAACTTGAATCAGATCCACCCTACAATGTTGCATACCAAATATCAAAAGATTCTGCCTGCTAGATCTGGAGAAGAAGATTTTTTAATGTTTTTTCCCATTGCCTACAGTGTTAAAAAGTGCTGACTCAGCACTTTTTCAAAGTCCCGAAACTGTACCCTATGATAAAACCGATGGCAATTTTTTTTTACCAATTCTTTCTGTTGGTCCTAAGGAAGCTTCACACCAAATAAAAATTCTCGGTGCCGTGCAGTTTTGGAGATATGGGCGTTTTAATTTTTTTCTATTTTTAGCTCCTGAGGTTCCCATGGGGCTACGGGAAAAAAAAAATCAGCATAAATTAGGTACTTATGACCCAATAAGCCCTCACATAAAATTTGGTTCAAATCAGCCTCTCGGTTTGGAAAATAGAAATTTTGGGCGGGGCAAAAAATTTTGCCCCTCCCATAACGACGCCAAGTATAGCCCCACAAACTTCTCTTGAACAAATCTGAGTCTACACCTCAAAAGGAAGCTGCACACCAAATATCAAGTCTCTGCTACTGCTGGTTCATGAGAAGAAGATATTTCAGCACACTTTTTGGGTGTGGCCCTACCCACGGGCGAGGCAACTTGATTTGAACAAAATCAAATTGTGATGTCATAACAAACTATTATCTCAAATATCAATTAAATTGGTTCAGCGGTTTGGGAGGAGAAGATGCAAACACCATGTTCACGGACGACGGATGCAGGACGACGGACGACGGACGGTGAGTGATCACTATAGCTCTCCTGACTGAAAGTCAG
Organism: Pictodentalium vernedei; assembly: GCA_031216915.1. Classification (NCBI taxonomy): domain Eukaryota; kingdom Metazoa; phylum Mollusca; class Scaphopoda; order Dentaliida; family Dentaliidae; genus Pictodentalium; species Pictodentalium vernedei. The sequence goes on from CM062297.1 coordinate 164,504,661, forward strand.
GTGAGCTAAAAAATTAGTTATTCAAGAATTTTGTTTGCAAGTGTCGTCTGCTTTTCATGTTAGGTAAAGGGTTAACCAGTTATGAAAATCCTGTAACCGTTTCAGCCCTACTCTGCATACTCCGGCTTCTGACTGTCTGACACGAGATACCCTTGCTGTCAAAAGTGTCATTAACCCTTTACCTAATGAATCGCCCACATCCGCCCGCATAACATGCAAATTGAGCAGTTGAAAAAATTAAATTTTTCAAAATATTTCAACAAAACCATATCATGTGACCCCTCATTAGGGATCACATGATATGGTTTTGGTGAAATGTTTTGAAAATTTTTTAAAAATTATATTTAAGGCCAAACAAAAAAAAGGAATTGATTCTCAGGCAATTTTTTTTTCAAATCAGTGAGGGAGAGAGGATTTTATTTTTATTTTTTTTTTTTTCGTGTAAAGGGTTGAGTATACTCAGTAAATCTTTTTGCTGTCTTTCCACTTGAAAAACAGAAAAGGTTGTACTTTAGTGTAATTATAGTATACCTTTTATAACTAACTGATGTAATAACAGCTAACAGGATTTGTATTTTATTGTTCTTTTTAATGTATAGATCTGTCAAACATCATGATCCATTAGAATAGGCCCCAGTAACCAATGCTTGGGGTAGGAGTCCTTTAAAATGGGAAACATGGCTCTAAATGATTGGTTAAACTTGAGTTTATATCGGTGTTGCAGCCATTAGTAGCCATTGTGCAGAAATATATGACCTTAAACACCAGCAAATAAATAAATAATTAAATCAAGATCCAGTATAAAAGAATTTTCCTTGTTACAGTTTATGGGAGAGTGCCTCTGGGCACTCTCCCATAAACTGCAACAAGAAAAACCAATTTACTGCAAACACAGCTAAATAATTATATGTCGAGAAATGTGAAAAAATGATCATTCCATGTTTTCACAAATTCTTAAAAAAACATTACATAATAAAAATGTCTAATGAGGAGGTTCAAATCCAACGAGGGAGGGCCTGAGAATCAAAACATTATTTTTTTTTAGCCTAAAATAATAAATTTTGATATCGTCTGCATTGGGTAAAGGGTTAAATCCAAATAAATAAATAAATAAATGACACTTTTGATAGCCAGGGTCACCTCATGTCAGAGAGTTTTACGGGAGGAGGAACCCGTAGTACGAAGAGAGAGAGTCACTGGGCAGTGGCGAGCAACTGTCAGACTCCCCAACAAACTAACTCTACACAAGCAGTGTTAGCATTGTGTTGAAGGCAAATGCACAACTGACGTGCAGTATACAGCACTACTGTGACATCACATGGGCAATCAGAATTTAGTGCCTTGCCAAAGAACACAATGCAGATACCGCTGATCAGGATCAAACCGTGGACCTCTCAGTTTGAAGTTCAATGCTCTAACCACTGAGTCACCATGCACCCAATTTGTGAAATAATCTACAATATCTTAGTTCCAACAAGTATCTGGAAATTTCATTGGTTCAAAGACGATACATTAACAGCCAGGGTCATATCATGTCGGTGACAGTTTTACGGGTGGAGGAAGCCGAAGTACCCGGAGAGAACCACCGAGCAACGACGAGCAGCTGTCAGCTCTCCAACATCGTAACTCTGAACTCTGCACCGCGGCACAGGCAGGGTTAGATTGGTTGAAGACATGCGCACCATTGACGTGCAGTACCACAGCTATGGGTAATCTCCCCTTTGTTCATTGATTATTCAAAATGGCGGCAGCCGATAAACACTTCAAGTTGAAAGATTGAGTGTTGGAAGCCCATATTTGGTCTGAAGTGCAGGTTAGGCAACTTAAAAGGCTTCAAATTCTGTGGATGTGTGTCATGTTACCTTCGAAATGAAACTGTTGGGTATGTACGAATTTGCTTTCTTACAATTTATGAGAGAGTGCCTGTAAGCACTCTCCCATAAATTGTAACAAGGCAAAGACACGTGGACACATTGTGAGAATTCTCTCATTTAATTTTGATCGCTGTTGTTATTAGTTCTGTGCATTGATGCAGCAGACGGTAAGATATATTCGTTACACAGTTTGTTGGTTTGCTCTCGTCCAATATGAAATTAACTGACACCATATATACCATATTAGGCCACCAACAAATTGTGTAACTAATATTATTACAGATTGGAACATGGTACTAACACTGGTAAACAAATCAGTATTACTTTGTCTTTCTCTCCAGATTAACCCTTTACCTAACCGAACCATCCGCATCAGCCCACGTAATTTACATACTAAACAGTCGAAGAAAATTTCTTTTTCAAAAAGGTTCAACAAAACTACATCAAGTGACCACTCAATGGAACAAGCTTGTTCAGTTCGTTCCAATGAGTGGTCACATGCATGGGTTGGGTTGCTCCTGAAGCTTGTTCTAATGAAGAGCTATAAGCTATTTTCTGAGCAAGTAAATTATTCTGTTATTCAGGAGAAAATGTGAGTGTTATCTTCTAAAATTTCTTGTGGATGAGAATTTTATAGTCAGTGTCCTTTTTTGCCAATATGCAATGAAGAAGTCACATTTTATCTGAATGGTGAATAGTTTGGTGCTGAAAAAATATATGAAGTCAACAGAGATATTTCACTGGAAAATGATTTTGAATAAAGTATATGTAGCAATGGAAAACAGGTCCTTTCAAAGGTGAGAAAAATCTTCAACAACAGGATGTATGTAATTATTTCCTAATCTAGTTCCTGTTCATAACTGTCCAACAGGTGGAGCTCTGACTGTCACATTCATATTGAAAAGAACTGATTTAAGATTTAATGCCAAGAAGTTATTTTCACTTCCACAGTTGCACAGCATCTCTTGCACAATGCTTACAATCATATATACCTCAAATAATTTTTTGTTGGTCCTGCAAAAAGAATAAAAAAAATTACGAAATATTACTCATTTGCTAACTTTGTAGAGTAAATCCTGCAAGAAAAACAAATAGACAATTATGAGAAATGAATGAATGTTTTAATCCGAGGAACAGCAGTATTTATTATACAGTAGAACCTGTCTTGAGAGACCGCCCTTTGGGCCACACAAAAGTGGTCTCTCAAGACAAGTGGTCTCTCATAACAGGTTTCAGGTTTTCTCAAGTCAGTGAGAAACCTACCACAAAATTCAGAAATGGAAAATAATGGATTTTTGTAATTACTTTGTAGTTGTTCTTTTTTATGAAGTTTTTGTAACAAATTGAAATGGACTGTTATAAAAATTATAAAAATAAATTAGTGTTGAAAATCTTCATTGAAGATTTTCAACACTAATTTATTTTTATAATTTTTATAACAATCCATTTTAATTTGTTACAAAAAGATTTTCAACACAAATTTATTTTATTCCTATCTGTCACATTTCAGGTATGTTTGAAATTGTTTATTCAGCAATAATCCTAATCTTTTCACAGAGGTCTTATAAAAACATCTCAATCTTTAATAAGTTTGCAATTGAAACCCAATTAAGAGCTTTTAATACTTTTAATTATGTTAGTATAACCACAATGGATTTTCCAATTCCAGAACAGGTAAAAAGTTTTTGTCATGGTTTCAGTCTTCAAAGGGGCGGTCTCTCAAGACAGGTCCATTATGGCACAAAAATACAAGTTGGTACCAGGTCACAGTGGTCTCTCAAGACAGGTGGTCTCTCAAGACAGGTGGTCTCCCATAGCAGGTCCATTATAGAGTAAAACCAATCGGTGCCTGGTAGATGTGGTCTCTCAAGATAGGTGGTCTCTCAAGACAGTGGTCTCTCAAGATAGGTTTTACTGTATAATGATTGTAATTATTATGCCTCAAAGATAGTGTGTCCAATCAGAATGCTGGAATACCATTTTAGGAGTCCCCTTGTATCGGGTAACTCACACGTTATTATTTGATATCAGGCATGTAGCAGCCATTTCTATTATGATAAAATTGATGCATTTCCATTCGCTTCGAATTTTCAAAATTTGAATTGAAACATAATAAGAGAATTTAGGTAACAAAAATATTTTCAAGGTACCATATTTATTGATTTAAAACATTAAATATTTAAAAAATGGACAGAAAATATTATTTGTAGTCACAAAAGTTCTTTGTTTTTTACGACACGATACAGACTATAATATCGATGTTTTATGCTGAAGCGAACATTTTCTTTTCAGTTTACTCAACAGATAAAAAGTGATTTTTTGAACACTTAAATGTGCTTTGTTAACCCTTGTCAGGTGGTAAAGACAGTAAATAATGTATGTTCAGATAAGCTTGTAGCGATATGTTTTATTCTGTAAACAAATATCGCACTTCAAACAGCGAAGATTGTTTACTGTCATCATGGATGCATACTGGTGCCAGTTACTGTTAATGATTCTGCACAGTGCTGTCAATAGCGGTTTCTAAAAAATAAACGTCTAGTCATTCTTTGTTTCTCATGAAAATTTATTAATCCCTTGATTTACATGGACTATCGACATAAATATGTTACATGACGTTTAGCTGGCTGATACATTTCCATACAAGGCAGTGAGAGTTCATATTAGGTGAGGCAAAGCCTCACCTGATATGAACTCCTACTTCCTCACCTGATAGGAACTCTCACTACCTTGTTTGGAAATGTATCAGCCAGCTACACGCCATGTAACTAATAATGTCGCCATTTTGTTTTTATCGCAGAAATTGCAGTCTGAATTTGGTTCATTGGCTCTTTTGCAAGTTTGTTTTCAGTTCAAATTGTTGGAAAGCAGCCATAATTGTAAAATGTGCCCCAAAATATCAGAGGTGATAAATCAATACTTTTCTTGGCAATTAATGAGATGTTGGATTACTCCCCTTAGATTGCATCACTAGTCATCTGCTTTTGGTCACAAATGAAATGTCAATAGGAAGATTTAACAAAAATTGTTTGCAAACACTTCAAAGGCTGACATAATAATTATGTTCTGGAACGTTTAGTTAGTGGATATGGTGTCACATGACGCTCAGTGAGAACAACATTGTTCTCGCTAAGCCTCATGTGACACCATATCTGCCAACTAAACGATCCGCAACTTATAGTGTACTTTTACCCAAAATATTGTTAATATCAGACCAGTGCTATTCACAAAAGTCATCTTTCAAATTTTAATATTTTAAAAATATGTGCCTAAAAAATATTGAATATAACCCCTCATCGGGACAATCTCACTGAGCTTGTTCCAATGAGGGGTCATAAGTCATGTTTTTGAGGCAAAAAAATTAATGTTTTAGGTTATTTAAAAAATAATTTTGCAAGTTTTGTCTGCTATTTGTGTTTGGTGAATGGTTAAATTAAGACATAACTCCTTCAGAGCATTGATGATGTTATCTTTTATCTACTATTTACCTAAAAACACAATCGCAAACCACGGTATCAGTAACAATAAAAATTTTGTGATGAAAGATCTTGTATCACTATTGTAGTAGCGATAAATGTCAAGTGACATTGTGCGAAATGAACACACACACACACACACGTGGAAGATTATTTCAGTGGCAATGGCAATAATATTTCCTTAAAAAATCTGTAATGCTGAAATGAATGATGCATCTAATTTCCTCAACAAAATTCCATAATTCAAGGAATTGCGCGATGAAGTTCATCAACAATCCACTATGTTCCAATGAGAGTAAAATCCTTGCTCTCTGATTGGATGAGAGCTGACATAGTTTCTTTTATGTTTATGGCTCCAGTAGCAAATGTTTGCGTCTGACGTCACCACGCGAAATATTTTAAATGACGTCGTCGTTTCGTAATTGCTTCAATGGAGTGACTAGCAAGCCACTTCATTTTTTCTGGATAAAGTGATATTTAAATTACAAACCGATTTACAATTTCAACTAAGATGGAGTAAGTTTATCTGGTTTATTGATTATTTATCCAGTGCCGTCGTGGAGTACACAAGAGGTCTATTTACTAAACCTGTGTTCGTTAAAACTTGCCTTGAACAAGGCAACTTTAACATCACAAGTTTAGTAAATAAGCCTCTTGTGTTCCACAATGCAAATTTTAGGCTATGGGTAGTGTCTTATTGGAACATATACGTTATTGTGATGAACTGACGGTAACATGGTCTGAGGTTTGCAGCTCAGAGATTATGTTCAACCTCGATGCTTCGCATCTCGGTTGAACATGAGCTCCAAGATGCAAACCTTATACCATGTTATCGTCAATTCATCACAATAACTTATAATGCAAAACACAAAACATTGAAAGTTACAGTGAGAAGATTCTGAAACGTAACATCAATTTCATTATGGTTTGCATGCTTTTAAAGAGTATGATTGAAGAGACAACATGAATTTAAAGTGATTCTTGTTCACTACAGAAATATATTTCCCCAGTTGTTTTTGCAAATCACGCACCTATCCCTTAGGTAACCCCATGAATTGAATTACATATCACTGCCCAACCGAAAAAGCGTACTTGGGCCGAGTTTGTATATTTTTAATCACAAGGTACAATTTCATTCATGTTGAAGAAATTTCTCCACGTGCCATTGGGTTGAGATAAATGAAAATGGAGACCCATTATTTTGATTATTTGAGGGTGACTGTTTGTTTGTTAGCAATTATTTTTGAGAAGTCATGAGTATGGGTTTTGTTGACTTAAGGGTAGATAAAAGGAATTACACCCAAACCGGCCTCCAGCCAAACCGGCCTCCACAATTTCGCCCAAACCGGCATCCACAAATACACCCAAACCGGCCTCCGCCAGATTTCTTTTTTAAATTTTCTACAATTTTATTCATACCCATTTCTTTGCAATCTTTGAAAAAAAAATAATGACAGGAGGTTGGATAAATAATTAAATCTAAAAAATTTTTCTAAGTTTTCTACAATTTTTTTTATTCATACCTATTTCTTTGTAATCTTTGAAAAAAAAATTAATGACAGGAGGTTGGATAAATAATTAAATCTAAAAAAATTTTCTAAGTTTTCTACAATTTTATTCATACCCATTTCTTTCTAATCTTTGAAAAAAAAATTAATGACAGGAGGTTGGATAAATAATTAAATCTAAAAAAAAGTTTTCTACAATTTTATTCATACCCATTTCTTTGTAATCCCAGAAAACACCGGTCAAATGGTTTTACTGTTTTTATGCATAAACTGATCAAACTACATTACTTGGAAGGAACAGGACTAGCAACCACTATAGACTCTCATCACTTAGACTATCTGGCAAAGGGGCAAATGCATTGTACAGCATTGCAAAGCCTTCTTGCACTCAAGGGACAAATTCATCAATTTTTTTAACTTGGGTAAAATATCAGACATAAACCATTTAGTTTTAATTTTTTTAAAGTTTAAATTGGTTATAAAAAGAGAGCATGCGGCAGCCAAAAGGACCATGCGGGAGGGCCTAAGAAACAGATTTTTTGATTTTTTTAGGCCTTATTGATATGAGTCAGCAAGGGAGAAAATGCAACAATGAGAACACAACATAGTTTATATGAATCTTATTCATTTGCCACTCTGATTTATGTTTTTTTTTCTTACCGAATAGGTCTGGCATCTGATTCCCTAGAATGCAAAGGAATGTTAGGCTGAACTCAATGCAGACAGGGCTTTTATGGTGAATGGTGTCCTACAAACAGTTGCGGATTTGTTTCCAAATTAAGGAGCCTGAAGAGTTATTTACCATCTGTTCTTAAAACACAGAAAAATCGAACCAAAACTGAGGGTTTTTTTCCAAAATTAGTGATGAACCGATTATCAAAACTTGCTATCAACCGATTACCAATTATTTCTCTGCTGATTATGCCGATTCCGATGGTTGAAATAGGACACAGAAGAAAATCTGTTGGTGCCTGTTATACTACAGAATTTCATTTATAAATCATCAATTACGAAAACTTAATACCACATAAGTTCTGAGTATGCATATTTAGTGCTGGGAAATATTAGCCAAAATAATATTTGCATTTTGGTTGGGGTGTGGAGAAAAGATCGTTATTAACAATACAATCACACGATATTGTTGTCGTGAAACTTAAAAAATTTATAGTTATTTATATATTTTTTATACTTACCAATGACCCAGACATAGCTGGTGCTAACTCTTAAAAATATAGGGCCAAACACAAATTTTGCCCCCCAATCCCCAAAATTTGCATCTAAAACCAAAGAAAACATGTCCTGAATGGCCCTCCATACTTCACCTCTACTGCGCATGCGCAGTGTCAAGGACGTCCCGAAATTGGCGCCATTAATCATTCTTACCAACAGTGCCTGGTAAGCGCTATGTCCTCAGCGGGGAGGTATGAGTTCCCAACTCCTGGGAGGGCCATCCCCGTCTGGGTCATTGGTAAGTATAAAAAATATATAAATTACTATAAATTTTTTAACATTTTTATACTGTACCAATGACCCAGACATAGCTGAATAGTAAAAAGGCTCGAGGGCCCAGGACATAGAGGAAAATCCAATAAGCTCAACTATATAAAATAGAGTCATCTCCTGGAGGAGAAAAGGAGAAATAGGCTTCACGTGTATCTTTCTTATTTATGACAAATTAGAAAGACACAATACCTTCTATAATTGAGCATCATAACATTCATGTTCTCTATTAATATGCAGTATAATTCTTATACTAATTATTTTTAAAGTAAGCCAATAAATAAAGTTAGTCCAAAGAATTGAGACTCTTTATACTCTTTTAAAAGTGTCCGAGGATAGTATAATAACATCCGGTTGACACATGACATATTCAAATGCTATACTTTAAAACTATGACATGAATGAATTTAAAAACATAACTTTCACTTAAGAAACCATCCCAGTAACCGCTCAGAATTACTAACTCCGGAGGAGGTATCCCCTTGTTTTCATAATAAAACAGGTGACCCAAGGGAACACCCCCCCCCCCCCCCTTTTTCTTGCCCTGGGTCAAATAGCCCAGAGCGAAGAGGGCAGCAGGACGGAGTCACTGCCAGAACATAAAGCCTACATAGCTATAGTTGCAATTGTTAAGTGATCGACTTTCTGAGCAGCTGATAATGGACCCAAATAATGCAGGTCTCCAGAAATGGATACAATATTTCTGAGATAAAAATTCATGAATGTGGATGGCTGAGACCAATATGCAGCCTACTTAATCTATAATAGCAAAACTATACGTCAGCCCAAGATGTAGAAGAGCTCTTACTTCATGAGCCGGAATCTTAAGCACAGACTGCTGAGTTAAGGATAGATTATCCTAAGCAGTACCGATAGTTAACTGAATGCATTAAGTAATAGAATGGACCGTAATGACCCTTCTATTAGGCATCAGAGCCAGAAGAAGCTTTACGTCCAACTGATAAACTGAGATCTGTTAATAAATACATAAAGGTCTATCCGGACAGAGTAAAGGCCTATGCCCACTCGAAGACGGAAGGACCTTAAGAACAATAGGTTCCAGATATCATTAGGAGCCTGATTCTTAACCAAAAATACAACATTAGTAGTAAAGGTAATAGAGTTCCCGATACTACGAAAGTGAGAATCGTCCACCGATAGTGCATGAAGCTCACTGACTCTTCAGCAGAAGAGAAGACTAAGAGAATCGCTGCCTTAAAAGGCCAGAATTTGAAACTGCTGTCTCAAGGGGTTCAAATGGTTGCTTTTATTAATAAGAACCCAAGCTAAATTCCGAATAGGAATTAATCTAACGATTCTAGGTCTCTTATCGAAAAGTTTCAAACTAACTTAGATAAAGAGACATTAGGCTCCATTGTAAACTATCATGGTGTGCATAGGTATCAGATAACATAGACCTATAACCTTTAAAAGTAACTGGCTGCAGATGATCTCGTTAAACAAGTATACTAGAAAGTTTGCAATGTCTGGTATGGAGGGATCAAAAATATCAACATAAAGATCCCTACACCAATGACGGAAGACCCTCCACTTTAGCCACATAGTATAGCGAAGAGGAGGTCCTTCTACAGTTAGGAATCACGTCCACTGCTCGTCCTGTACAATGCTTGCCATAAAGAAGGACCGCACAACGGAATACGTGAAGGTTGAGACCTTGCGGGTTGTGATAGAGTTGACACGATTTCCCCAGCGAAAAAAAAGATCCTCTCGTGGAGGAAGTTTCCGCGGTAAGTCCCACAGTAGACATCTAAGTAAATCTATCCACCGTCTCTGTGGAGACAGAGATGCTACCAACAGAATTGTATTGTGAATGAATAACCCTAGCAATACTTGCTGAATCAACAGCGCTGGAGGATACGCATATCCTATCATCGCGTCCTACTAGATCGATAGAGCATTAACTACATATGCTCAGGGATCCGGACACAGTGACACATACGTCTACAATTGATTGGAGAGTTGTGTCGCAAATAAATTATCACTGGGCACTCCCACTGATAGCAAATCTGATTGAATAATTGTTTGTTGATAGTCCATTCCGACGGCAACAAACGACCCTTACGTGAAAGGGAGTCTGCTAATACGATCCGACGACCGAAAATATGACGAATCGAAACAGAACTTGGTGTTCTATAACAAACAGAAGGATTCTTTCCGTTAAAATTAAAAACGGAACCGAATGAGTGCCTCCCTGGTTCCGAATATACGCAACTACTGTCGTATTATCGGACAGGATTGAACATGCGTTTCTGAATAAAATTCATCCAATGACGTAGTGCAAGCCAACATAATATTCTTCCTTGGAAGTAAGGAGCTTGCCTAAAAACTGCGGAACCCAAAGACCCTGGCACTTCGAATCCGTTGGGATCAAAATTGTGTCCCAACCTGTTTGACTGACATCCGTCATAATCGAAAAACTCGGATCCGGAAACTACAGTGGAACTCTCTGAGTCAACCACCGAATGTTTGCCCACGTCTGAATCTCTTGTTACACTTGATAGACAAGAGAACGTGTATATCGAGCAATTCAAGATTGCTGAAAGGTTGCCGTCGAAGAGAAGCTTCTCGGAGACCGAAGCGACTCTGGGAGAGTTCTTCACCTTACTATCCATGCGCGTGGATGTAGCTAGGGCTGCGTCACGTCTAACCAACTCCAGGTTGCCAATGAAGGGCGGAGTTATACGTGGAAAAACTACTGCCCCTGAAAGAAATCTCATTGAGGATCATATCCTGGAATTCTTTCTCTTGAAGACGTAATGATACACGTCTCAGTAAGGTGGTATACGTATGATAAAGCGTCTAAGTTAAGTCTATTATACATCATTGTCGTTTCCAACATCGTGGTTGGAATTGACATAGACGGCGAAAAAGATAATTTGCAGTCTTCAGTCTCGCCGTCTTAGACGCAAAGGAACTCTCAGTAAGCCCAGTTCTGCCAATAAACAATTATTTCCTAGAATTGAAAAAAGGCAGAATAGAGCATTGCGGACAAGAAACTATACTAGCATGTTGATAGCAAGCTTATATATATATAGCGTCGTTCAATAATTCGAATGTTCTAAAGACATTATTGGACTGCGTCGGCAACTCAGGGACAATGTCCCTGAACCGATCCAAAACTCTGTGTCCAATGACGCTATTAGTCTCTTATCCAGCATCGCAGAAATGTAGTCCGACGGAACAACCTCTGGAAGATAATGCCGGAAGAAATGTATGGCAGCTTCTGTTGTTCCGAAAGGGAAAGCTCGAAATCATCCGAATCCCTTTCGCCATCCTGTCGGACCCTATGAAATATTCGGTCGTCCGTACCTGATGTAACAGCGGAGCGTACCGATCCAGCGCTGTCTGATTATTCCTGATCCAACCGAGAATCTGTCGTTTGCTGGGATGCTACAATAAGCTGTGCTACTTTGGATAGCACGTCCGTCACTGAGGCCTGTGGAGAAGCGGTCTTACGATGCACTGCCGCTGGAAGCTCCGTGTTCGTTACCCCGTGCATACTTCTATTATGCGAGCGACCGGAGTGTGCAGGCCTCGTGTCCCTTGGCTACCGGATGGCGTGACCTGTTCGCCATGGAATCACTGAATGCCGAAGCTGGCCGGATATTCAAGGTCACGTAGCCAATGTGCGGTCGTGTGCGCTGCTGTGAGGATGAGGAAGCATTATCGACAGTCACTCGGACTGTCTATATAACGGAGCGTCCCGAGTGGCGGACATACGCTCCGAAAGTGAAATGTCTGTACCACAACATCCGGTCCCATATGTTGTTGCACGAGAGAGGGACCTCTCTCGCTCGCCGCCCGGTCGAACCGGACGAGCTAGGAACCGGACTAACAGGCTTCCTCCGATCTCTCCTCTAATCCGTCGTCACTGGGTGTGTACTAAAGTCTATTATAGTGCTCGCATCACCCAAATCTCCATCCTAGACCGCAACGGACGAACCCGACTGCCGAACCATTCGATGAATGGACACTACACCGGGTGAGCTAGCGAATGTCAACTCCGTCGATCCTACTAGGGACCTCTTAGGGGATTGATGTAATCCATGAGCACTAATTGCCGCTAGCTCTTCATTAACTATGACGACAGAGGCACACTTTTGAAAGACATCTCAGTAATTTTGCGAACAAGAAACCAGATATGCTTGTACATAGCAAGCATATAAAAAATATATAGCGCCGTTCAATAAATCGAACTTATCTGAGACATTATTGGACTGTGTCGGAACCGAGGGACGATGTCCCTGAACCGAACCAAAAATTTCTAAGTCCACCGACGCTATCAGTTTCTTATCCGGTATCGCAGCATTCTGGTCCGACAAAGAACCTCTAGAAGATGAAGTCGGATGACATATACAGCAGCTTATGTTGTTCCGAAAGGGAAAGCTTGAAAACCTCCGAATCCCTCTCGGCATCCCGTCGGACCGTATGAAATTTTCGGACATCCGCACCTAATGCTTCCGCGGAGCGTCCCAACCCAGCGTCGTCGGATATTATATTATGCGACAGAGATTCTGTCGTTGCTGGGATGCTGCGATAAGTTGTGCTATTTGGGATAGCACGTCCGTCACCAAGGCCTGTGCAGAAGCGGTCTTACGATGCTTTGCCGCTGGAAGCTCCGTGTACATTGGCTCCCGCATACTTTCTTATGCGAACGTCCGGAGTCTGCAGGCCTCGTGTCCCTGGCTATCGGATGGCGTGACCTGGTCGCCGAGGATTCTCTGATTGGCGAAGTTGACTGGATATCGGATGTCACGTAGCCAAGGTGCGGTCGTGTGCGCTGCCATGAGAATGAGGAAGCCTTATTGACAGTCTCTCCGGACTGTCTATATAACGGAGCGTCCCGAGCGGCGGACGTATGCTCCGAATGCGAGACATTTTGTACCACAACATCTGGGGCCAGATGTTGATGTACTAGAGAGGGGCCTCTCTCGCTCGCAGCCCGGATGGGCCTGGACGAGCTATGAACCGGACTAAAAGGCTTCCTCCATTCTCCCCTCTAATCCGCCGTCACTGGGTGTGCACATGGATATTTATAGTGCTCGCATCACCCAAAACTCCTTTCTAGACCGCAATGGACGAACCCGGCTGCCGAACCATTCGATGAATGGACGCTACACCGGGCGAGCTAGTGGACGTCAAAGGCCGTCGAACCTACTGGGGTCCTCTTAGGCAATTGACGTATTACCTGAGCACTTTTCCGCTAGCTCTTCATTAATTGTGACGACGGAGGCACACTTTTTGGAAGACATCACGGATACATCACCCTGATCATGATCGTCGGAAATAGAGATTGATAAAGTAGAGTGACCTTGCGGGGAAAGGACCGGAATGGCCAATTCCCCACTAACATACCGTGACACACGCTTCCCATGTTGTCATCGTAATCAACACATACAGAACAGGAGTTAGTGCGAGTACACTGACTACATTATACAATGATTATGAAAGTCAGAGGAAGATTTCCTCTTATTACAATTGAACAATATCCTTTCAATGTGAAAAGAAAACAAAGTCCTAGTACTCGCACCAACCCTTGACAATCAAAATACATAATAACAAGATCCATTAACATAGAAAAAATAATTGAATAAAAAACTTTTGAAAAAATATTTTTTCAGAACAGCCCAAGTTTCTGAAAAGTAACGTTGAGCCCCAATGGATCCCAAGTCTAAGTGTGGACAAAAATTCTAAAAATATTTAAAACAATTTATGCAACACTTACGAAAAATAATAATGTGTCTAGTTATGATTAAATTAACATCAAGATATTATTTTCAAGAAATCCCCCCTCACACAGAGGGCTGTTGGAAATGTAAACAATAAGTGTAAAAACACTAGATCAAGACTCCAGGCACCCTGGCCCAAAATCAGTTACCAATAATACACTATCTGATGCAAAACAGAGACTTCCAGGGAAGAAACTGCAGAACATCAGATGGTAGATACAGAACACTACGCCTAACCACCCATAGGTGAAGACGTAAACATGGGGAAAAGAACAGAATACATTCTGTTATCCAGCTAAAACTCCCAAGAAATTTTAGTAATAATATTGCAGAAAATATGCCAAAAGCATGGGAGAATAGCAAGAGGGGACTTAAAGGAAAGGGAGAGAGGAAAACACTGAATAAGCAGTGTAATCTTGATAACAAGAATGACCCCAACAGGCAGTTGCCTCGAAAATAGGTAACATAACATAATTTCATCAAAAAATTTTAAGTTACAGCCCTGATTATTTTCTGTCACTCATTTTTCCTCTCCTCCTTCTATATCCTCCTTAGAATCACCATTTCACTAATATTTATGTGTCTGGCATCATTTAAACTGAGATTTACAAGCACAAAGATCAGTCAGATGTTAACTGATGAAGGGCCAAACAAAGAATGATTAATGGCGCCAATTTCGGGACATCCTTGACACTGCGCATGCGCAGCAGAGGTGAAGTATGGAGGGCCATTCAGGACATGTTTTCTTTGGTTTTAGATGCAAATTTTGGGGATTGGGGGGCAAAATTTGTGTTTGGCCCTACATTTTTAAGAGTTAGCACCAGCTATGTCTGGGTCATTGGTACAGTATAAAAATATTGTTTTATTCCGGTAAATAGTGTTAATACGGTTTTGTGTAAGGATACAATACACTTGGCTGTATCAACCAGGAATATACTGAGCACACATATTTTGTGTCTTAAATTAATAATAATTTTGATGTTAATGTGTGTTGTGAAGTCGTATGACGCATGGTTTACACTTATGTCAGAATGTATTATTCAATGTTCTTTTTTCAACTTGTTACCTCCCTTGATGTGTTTCTCCAATGTTACATGAACTCTACAATCTACGGGAAATGGTGGCGATCTCGTACCAATTGCAGTTGGTAAATTCTGTAATATCTCTGCTCTGCAAATCCCTAAATTTTCTGCTATGCACTACACACGTTTTAATGGGGGAAACTTTATTGAAATGGCCAGATATCAAAGGGATTTTTTATAGTGTTAAATATAGAATAACCGGAAACTGCCAGTTTTTAACTGCTGATGGTCATAATCAGCTGATGACCCATAACCGGCCGTTTCCGATTGCCGATTCTGATTATCAGTTCATCACGATCCGAAATCGATCCGAAACCTAAACTGGATCTGAAAAATCAAAACTTCCCAGCTCTAAGCATGACTTGTAGCTACATGTCCTCAAAAACAAGTCTCCGCACGATAAAAGATACTATACGAGCACAATGTGCACATAACACATATACATCTGAAATAAAGAAAATAATTAGCATATTTATGGTTTAAAGATAGCTTTACTTACTTCATTTTTGAGAGCTTCTGAAGAATAATACTGACTTTCTCCATTAATTTACTGTCTATGTTAGGAGATCGTAGAAGCATTGCAATTGTGCGAAACCAACTCTCATTGCTGCAGCTATCTAGGAATGACTGGAGAAATGGTGACTCCATTGACATTTGTAGAAAGATATCTACTGCAGACCCAACAAAAGCCTGAAAATCAGAAAAATGTTATGAAAGTTCTTAAACAAAACACACAGTGTTTGTTCATTTACAAATGGAAAAAAAAGCTCAATTTATTGTGAGAGGCAGGAAATTTATTTGGTTAGAAAATTGACTGAGGTACAATGCAATCCTGTAATTGAGCGTAATTAATGCTTTATCGATAAGTTTCCAGCCTTAGACCACTCAACTCGACTCTTCACCTAAATCTTTTCTCAATAACCACCAATGTTTGACTTGTAAAGACCTTAAGTTTTATTTTTATAACCAAACATTCTTCAGGTCTCCTCTGGAATGAGCTCAGTCCTCAGTGCATTTCATTCAAGAGTGATAAGCTTTGTTTTCAGAGAACAAAAGAATTACTGGTCAACTGTATGTGGAGAAGAAAACCCTTTTGTATCTACACCAACTTTCACCTCACCTGAACCCCAAACTGCCCCCACCCTCCCAAAATACACCAAAACTGCATATATTCACTCTTTTGACAGCCAAGGTCCCCTCGTGTGGGACACCTTCATGGGTGGAGGAAGCCAGAGTATCTGGAGAAAACCACCGAGCATTGGCGAGCAACTGTTACACTCTGCAATATACAGTACGTGGAGAGTGGATTGAGACTAAATCACCCGTGGAGTGGAGTTATCACCCAAAGTATCACTTTCAAATTCCAAATGTATGGACAAAAACACAAGCAATGTTTCAGCCAATGGACCTCCGGGTTTAACCCGGAGGTCCATTGGCTGGAACTTTGCTTGTGCTTGTTATACACTGCAACAAATTTGCAATTATTGGTTGGGTGGAATCTCCACTCTCCAGGTGATTTAGTGATAATACACTCTCCACATACTGTAACTAGAACTATCACTGAAGGTTATTAATACCCCCGCTTTGGGTTTTTAGAGGAATGCACTTCTGATCATGTAGGTGAAGGCCATAAGGAAATGTATACATAAAGATCATTTTTTGTTGTTGAAATTTGTATTTGCATGTGGCCTTCCACAGAACAGCACTGAATACTTAAAGAGCCCACACATATATGGTTTACATTTGGAAAAACACATTTACAATGTGCAACATGTATTCAAAATCGGTTCATTAATGTAGGAGGAGTTGCACACACAGGAGTCCCATTTGAAAACCCATAATAAATCCAAGTTAAAGGGAGATAACCTGGTTAAAATTGTCGCAGATCAAAAATTTGGGAATATGCGTATGTTCACTTAGTTGTGATAATGTTTGAAACGTTTCGTCAAAATTGATTGATAAATGTAGGAGGAGTTGCACGCACAAGAATTTCATGTAGAAACCCATAATAAATCTAAGTTAAAGGGAGATAACCTAGTTAAAATAGCCGCAGCTCAAAAATTTTGGAATATGCACATGTTCACTTAGTAGTGATGATGTCTGTAAACTTTCGTCCAAATTGATTGATAAATGTAGGAGGAGTTGCGCACACAAGAATTTCATGCAGAAACCCATATTAAATCAAAGTTCAAGAGAGATAACCTGGTTAAAATTGTCGCAGATCAAAAAGTTTGGAATATGCACATGTTCACTTAGTAGAGATGATGTTTGAAAGGTTTCATCAAAATCGGTTCATTAATGTAGGAGGAGTTGCGCACACAAGAATTTGTTCGGATGGAAAGACACAATAAATCTAAGTCAAAGGGAGATAACCTGGTTAAAATTGTCGCAGATCAAAAATCTTGGAATATGTGCATGTTCACTTAGTAGTGATGATGTCTGAAAAGTTTTGTCCAAATTGATTGATAAATGTAGGAGGAGTTGCGCACACAAGAATTTCATGTCCGGAAAGATGTACGGACGTATGGACGGACGGACGGACGTACGGACGTACAGGGCGATTCCTATATAGCCCCCACTTCTTCAAAGCGGGGGTATAATAACTCTACACATGTAGGGTTTGCAATGATTGAAGGCAAGTGTACCATTGACGTGCAATATGCCTTAGTACACAATGCCATGGTGCTCCAATGTGGGCAGTTGGGATAAAGTGCATTTCCCAAGGACACGATGCAGTTACCTCCTGGTGGGGATTGAACCATGGACCTTTCAGTTTGAAGTCGAATTCTATAACCATTGAGCCATCACGCTCCCCAATTTTTTTTATAAAATTGATTAAAATCATCAAATATAGGTAAAAAGTATCTGCTAGTTCTTTCTTAATAACCCTTTACCTAACATGACTTGCGGATGAGGCATGTAAAAATTGTTCTTCATGATTAACTGAATTTTTTTCTTTTTTTTTCCCCCAAAAACATAGTTTATACTCTTATGACTCTCTTTGGAAAGAGCACAATGAATCTGTCTCTTGAGGTTTGGAGTTAAGTTTTTTAGACAAAAATTTAAAAAATATTAAAATGTAAACAAAATACTGACTTCTATCAGAATATGAGGCACATGAAGCTGCTCTACAAGTACTCTTCAACAGAGCACAGATAGAACACAACCAGCTGAATGAACATACTGTATAATCCTTCACTGGAACAAAATTTAATGTTACTTTAAAAACAAGAGGCCCCAAGGGGCCTTAATTGCTCACCTGCCAAAGGGGTTCAAAGAAGTATTTGGGGTCATGTTCAGTTAGACATGGTTCATCAACACTACAAAGGAATGATGTCATGAAAGGCAAATTGTATGGGAAAACACTAAGGAATGAATTTGAACAAACCTGAAGCTAACATGCTTCCCCCTGCCACCCACCTCCTAACCCACCCCTGCCCAAAGAGAGCCCAAATATCAACCCAGGGATCTGATTTCAACAAATTTGAATCTGACCATTCTAGAGATGTTGTATACCAAATATCTGATGATTTTAACTGATATGAAAGGATTCTGACTGGTGGTTCTGAAGATGATTTTTAAAGAAATTTCCTTATATTGCACTAAGTTAAAATTTGGGCCCCCGTGGGGAGCCCAAATATCAACCCAGCGACTAGGTTTGAATATACTTGAATTTGACCCTCCTAGAGATGTTGTATACAAATATGAAAGCATTCGGTCTCCAGGGTCCAAAGAAGAAGATTTTAAAATAAATTCCTCATATTGCACTAAGTTGATATTCAGGCTCCCATAGGGAGCCCAAATACTTACCCAGGTAACCGATTTGAACAAACCTGAAACTGACTCACCTCGAGATGTAGTATACCAAATATGAAAGGATTCTGTCTGGTGAAACTGAAGAAGATTTTTAAGAAATCCCCTCATACTGCACTAAATTAAAATTCAGGCTCCCATAGGGAGCCTAAATATAAAACCAGGGACTTGATTTGAACAAACTTGAATCTGACCCCTCTAGAGATGTTGTATACCAAATATGAATGCATTCTGACTGGTGGATCTGAAGAAGCTTTTTAAACAAATTTCCTCAAATTGCACCAAGTTAAACTTTGGGCTCTGATAGCTCCGATACTAACTCGGGGAAATGCTTTGAACATACTTGAATCTGACCCCCCTAGAGATGTTGTATACCAAATATGAAAGCATTCCGACCGATGGCCCACCCCTAGAGATGTAATATACCAAATATCAAAAGATTCTATTTGAAGGTTCTGGAGAAGATTTCTTCAATTTTGGAAAACAATTTATGGGTGCTATCAGAGGTAATGCTCCTTGTGGTTCCCCCTGTGGGCGTGGCAACTTTATTTGAACAAACTTTAACTGACATATGATAAGGAACATGCACATCAAATTTGGTTCAATTCGATTGTATGAATCAGAGTTTATTCAATGGGGTGTCCAATATTTATTCCAAATGCTTTGAAAAACATTCTTTTCCATCCCAAAAAGAGGAAAAAGTGTGAGATAAAAAGAAACAAACAAAACAGACATAAAAAGAGAGAATCTATTTGAGATACAAATACCTGAACGTACCTTATTCACTGGCTTCAAATAGTGTAATATCACAGGGGTAGCTTGATAATACAGAAATAATTCCTTTACAACATCTGACTTCAAATCATTTCTGAGGACATCAAAGACATGTGCAAGATAATCCGCTGTCAAAAAAAAAGAGATTAATTGTAATAAAAAATTTTTTCTTTGTTTCTGAGGCATCCCCTTCATCACTAAAAATCTGCCCCATCACTTTTTGTTGCCTGGATCTTTAATGAAACTCTTCTGCTGGCAAAGGACTAAACATTACTCAACTTTTTCTTGTTTGACAGAGCTCAATCTTTGTCAAACAAGATATAGATGGTTAACTTTGCAACTGCATTATGGAAAATGTTCACTGCTGAAAACATTATTTTTTTCACAAAATAGTTTAACTCCTTACATTCTGCTGGAGGTTATTCCCTTCCAGGATATAATTTCTCTTGCCACTGAAATGAGGATAATTTGGGTTCATTTAATCAAATTTCTCTCCAGTAAGTTGAATGGATTTTTCACTCATGATTTTGTGAGTTAAATTTTGATTAATTTTTCATCAAATCTAGTCATGGCTGCTTTACAGCAGCCATGACTAGATTTGATGAAAAATATTTTGAAAATACTCAGTGGGTTAAGAGTTAAGTAGTTCAATTTCTAATTCATTTTCAAGATTTTGTGAATTTATAGAAAAAAGCCTCCCCTCCATAGGTTTCTATGTATATGTTTGTAATTGTATTTGTCAAGGAGTTGCAGAGGACATTTCAACAAATTTAAATTTTTCATTACAAGAAGGAATGTTACTTTTCTTTCTGTATTCTATTTTCCAGATGACTGAAATGAGAACATTTGCCATAATGAAGGTGCATACGTCTTGCAGTGAAAAGGTAAATGGATCTCTGCAAATATGAAGGACACCCAGAAGAGAATGCGCTCAGTTATCTCTGCAACAAGCCTATAGAGTGGGCCATGATCCTGCAAGTATATATCAATGCTACATCCTTGTAAGAATGTAGGGCCTTAGAGTCCAAAAATCTTTGTTGTTCTGGACCAGCAAGAATGATTTCATCAGTTTTCACAAACATGTGAATTAGAAGAGAGAGAAGTTATTGATATGATGGTAAAACCCTTAGGCTTGTGAAAATAATGTCAAGTAGTATTTTCCATACAGGTTCAGCATCCATTGTCAAAAAATGTGCCTTACTGTGAATTCTGTGTTGCAATGGATATGTGGGATGCATTTCAGATTGTCAAGTGATAACAATACCAAGGCTATTAAAAAAAATTCTTATTTCTCAGACACTTCCCTCGTCACAGAAAATCTCATCACCTTTTTTTTCACCTGGAAATCTCTTCTATGACATTATTCTCCACTTGTAGGACAAATATTTAACCAACTATACCTTGTTTGACAGAGCTCATAGAGCTCTTTCACACAAGATATAGTTGGTTAAATTTTCAAATACATTAACCCTTTACCCAACGTAACGGCCAAAACCGGCCAGCGTTATTCTCAAAAATCGCCAATTAATTTTCATTATTTTTTTCATTTTTGTCTCAAAAACATAGGTTATGACCCCTCATTGGAACGAGCTCGTTGAGCTCGTTCCAATGAGGGGTCATAACCTATGTTTTTGAGACAAAAAATGAAAAAAATTAGTTATTCGAGAATTTTTTTAGCATGTGTCGTCTGCTTTTCATGTTAGGTAAAGGGTTAATGGGAAATTTTCACTGCTGAAAACATGTCCTTGCCACATAACAGTGTAAGTAATTAAATTTCTGATTCCATCTATTTTCAGAACTGTTTTGGGAATAAACAGGAAAAAAAGTTTCCCTTCCTCATCATGAAATTGAGGAAAATTTGCCTAAGAAACAAGAAATGGATGCAATGAGTACATGTAGATTGTCCTTATGTGTCTTACTCAATGACACAACACTAGAAACTCAAACCCTGTTAATCTAAAGTATGATGTGATCAGCCCTCGAAAAAAGTGTGGTTTTTGCAATTACAAATGTCAAAACAAAAATGGTGAAGTAGATTGTACCAGCTACAGGAAACAATTGCAGTAGCAAAGTGTCTATCAATGAACACAGAAAGGGTAACACATTTGCATCATAGTTTAAATAGATGAAGATACAAGCTGGATAGTCGAAAAATGATATACATAGAGAGTAATCGCTTGACTGGACTGGTTACGTGAAATAATTCATGAGAGGTGAGGGACGTTGTATAATCACGAGTGCACGAATGCGCACGAGTGTTTTACAATATAGTCCCTTACCTCGAATGAATTATTTCACGAAACTAGTCCAGTCAAGTGATTACTCTGTTTATTACGTTTCATTATTAACGATAATTATATTATTTAACCCTTTACCTAATGTAATGGCCAAAAATCGGCCAGTGTTATTCTAAAAAATCACCAGTTTTTTTGTCTCTAAAACATAGGTTATGACCCCTCATTGGAATGTGCTCATTGAGCTCATTCCAATGAGGGGTCATAACCTATGTGTTTGAGACAAAAAATGAAAAAAATAGTTATTCGAGAATTTTTTTGCAAGTGTTGTCTGCTTTTCATCCTAGCTAAAGGGTTAAAAAAAAAAAACAATGAAGTCAAATCATTATATCCACGGCAAAGCGTCTTTGTTTGCGAGCACGGATACATGACAGAATTGTTGATTGCATAATTCACTTGTGAAGTTATCGCTTATAATCAAACCCGGAAATCCCAGTAAATCACACTTTGGAAAGGAATAAAATACTGTTTTGGTTTGACTCAGTACAGTATTTACAAATATTGGGGGGGGGGGGGGGGGAATCTTCAGTTGTCATTACAGAAATGGGAGCATCATTTTGGAAACAATAGCATTTTCATGTATGTCTACTGATATTGCTATGAATTATTCACTGGACGATTTGAGAGTCACACTCCAGTAAGAAACTTTAAGCTTACCTTGGGTTAACGTCTTCAATATTATCAGAGATGACAAAAGTCTAACATGTTGATTAGAGCTTTTAAAATAAACATTGTCTTTGTATTTTGACTCTGTTTTACATGCAGATGAAGCAGCACCATCAGTTTCCGTAAACCTAACTGCTTTACATCTGTACATCTCTTCTCCAAGTCTTCTAAATGTGGATGCTAGACTGGATTTCTACAGAACAAAAAAAAACAGTGTCTGTACAGGATCCTGCGCTCGATTAAGTTTTCAATTCAAGTAGTTTCCAAGACTTTCAAGGTATATTTTCAAAGGTTTTCAGGAAGCTTTAGGTTAGAAATTCAAGGACTTTCTAATGGGGGTTGGGGGTGGGGGGGGGTGGGTGGGGGTGGGGGGTGCTTCCTTTAACTCTTTACCCATTGCACAGGATATCAAAATTTATTATTTTAATTGTTGTTTTTTTTAATTTTTTCAAAATATTACAACAAAACCATATGAGACCCCTCATTGGAACAAGATGTTTGATATGGTTTTGTTGTTGAAACTTTTTCAAAAATATGTTTTTCAACTGATTAATTTGTAAATTACATGGGCAGATGTGGAAATTTGTTAGGTAAAGGGTTAAAGAACTTCACGTAGTCACATGAAGATGCAAGTTGAGGGAATTTGTACTCAATATTTCCCATTTTAATGTCACATCACAATTATAACCACAATCTACTGCATGATTCTCATTCTCTTAGGTAAAAAATGTATTGGTCAAAGACGAACAATTCCAGAAAATTTCAGCTCACTGTTAAGCCTTTACCCAACAAATCGCCCGCATCCGCCCGCGTAATATGCAAATTCAGCAGTTGAAAAAATATTATATTTAAAAAAATTTCAACAAAATCATATCATGTGACCCCTCATTGGAACGAGCTCGTTGAGCTCGTTCCAACGAGGGGTCACATGATATGGTTTTGTTGAATTTTTTTGAAAAATTTAAAAAAATAATATTTAAAATAATAAATTTTGATATCGTCTGCGTTGGGTAAAGGGTTAACCCTTTACCCAATGAATCGACAAGACTCTCCTATGCAATTTACAAATCAAGTAGTTGGAAAATATTTTTTTAACCCTTTACCTAACACGAAACGTAACCGGCACTTGCAAACAAAAGTCTTGACATTTTTTTTCATTTTTTGCATAAATGAAAGAGTCAATGACTCTGTAGCTCAACTTGGATATGACAGGAATTAGTACTTGCTGTGACCAAGACAACTGAATAATGAATATGACAGGAATTAGTATTTGTTTTGGCCCAGTCAACAATAATAAATGAATTACAAGGTGACTGTAATGGACTACAGATTAAGACCAATCATTGTAGATTATTATTTTTGTGTGGAAATTTTCAGTCCCAAACAAAATATTTTCAGACTAAAATTTTTTCTTCTTCTTCTTAAAATTGACCAAAATGCATCAAAACACAAAAAACTAATTTCCGGATTTTGGTCCAAAAGTCCCACCCGGACCCCAAATTTTCAGTGTAAAAAAAATTTTTTTTTTTTGTCTTAAAATTGACCAAAAGGCATAAAAAACAAAAAAACTAATTTCCGGATTTTGGTCCAAAATTTTCTAAGTCCCACCCGGACCCCTAATTTGCATAATTTATTCACGAGAAAAACTCTGTATTATATGTAATGTATCCCATGGTACTAAACATTCATACAAAAATTTATTCAAATCAGATCTTTCATTTGGAAGTTCTGCGCAAAAATCTGATTGCACTTAATTTTGAACAAAATGGCTGCTAGCGGCCATCTTGAATTTCAGACTGGACCCCAAAACACTCCTTCTCGTCCCACAGTGATAACAAAGGTACCCAACAAGTTTCGTGAAGATCGGTTCATAAATACGGCCTCTAGCCCAAGCCGTATTGGGATTTGCACTCACAGTGCTGAAAGTAACACTAAATAAATCAAAGTTAGCCTAATTTGCATAATTTACGCACAAGAAAAAAACCTGTAATATATGTAATGTATCCCATGGTACTGAACATTCATACAAAAAATTATTCAAATCAGAGCTTTCATATGGAAGTTCTGTACAAAAAACAGATTTCGGCATCGTCGGTACAAAATGGCTGCTGGCAGCCATCTGGAATTTGGGACTGCACCCAAAAACACTCGTTCTCGTCCCACGGTCATAACAAAGGTACCCAAGAAGTTTCGTAAAGATTGGTTCATAAATACGGCCTCTAGCCCGAGCCATAGCAGCTTGGCACTTACAGCTCTGAAAGTAACACTAAATAAATCAAAGTTAGTCTAATTTGCATAATTTACGCACGAGAAAAAAACCCGTATTATATGTGATGTATCCCACTGTACTATACATTTATACAAAACTTTATTCAAATCAGAACTTTCATACAGAAGTTCTGTACAAAAAACTGATTTTTGCATCATCGGTACAAAATGGCCACTGGCAGCCATCTTGAATTTCGGACCACACCCAAAAACACTCGTTCCCGTCCCAGGGTCATAACAAAGGTACCCAAGAAGTTTCGTAAAGATTGGTTCATAAATTCGGCCTCTAGCCCGAGCCATAGCAGCTTGGCACTTACAGCTCTGAAAGTAACACTAAATAAATCAAAGTCAGTCTAATTTGCATAATTTACGCACGAGAAAAAAACCCGTATTATATGTGATGTATCCCATGGTACTAAACATTTATACAAAACTTTATTCAAATCAGAACTTTCATAGAGAAGTTCTGTACAAAAAACTGATTTTTGCATCATCGGTACAAAATGGCCACTGGCAGCCATCTTGAATTTCGGACCACACCTAAAAACACTCGTTCCCGTCCCAGGGTCATAACAAAGGTACACAAGAAGTTTCGTAAAGATCGGTTCATAAATACGACCTCTAGCCCGAGCCATAGCCAATTGTTGACGTACGGACAGACGGACAGATGAACGGACGGACAGACGGACGACGGGCCATGACAATAGCTCAAATTTGACTTCGTCAAAGTTGAGCTAAAAACATACCGTATGACCCTCATTGGAATGACCTCAACGGGGTCATTCCAATAAGAGTCAAAAGCTGTGTTTTTAACAAAAAAAAGGCAAAAATAATGAAACTTGAATGGTGATTTTTCTGAATAGCACTGGCGGGTTTGGGCCGTTACGTTGGGTAAAGGGGTAGAAAAGTTCAACAAAAACATAGCATTTGACTCCTCATGAAACTCCACACAAAGATATATTTGTATAAATTTAGAATTTCAAACTGTTGTCTTGATAAAGAATAAGTTTAGTGGAAACAATACTACAAATTCACAGCTTAATTTAAAATCCGCATTCACATTTGTTTCTACTCTATCTTGCTGGATATGGTAATTGATATTGTTTCAATGAATTAAGAAGTTGGTTATCAACTCACCTGCTGTCCTTGAAAGCCTTCCATATTTACCAAAGCCCAATACATGAACTGTAAACATGGTAAGCATAGCTTTATGTTGCCACTGGGAAAGTCTTTCAAAATCTCCACCAGAGAAGGCAGTATCTACAAAATAAGATCATACTGTCACAATAGTGTGTGGTTGTCTCAGTCCATCCTTGTCAACTATTTCAAATGCTACCTCTCCAGTCCCAAGGAACTTGACTGTTTTATCCTTTTACCTAAACCAACTTCACGATGACATTTGCCATAGTTGTTTCTAAAGCACATTTTTGAGACATAAAATTCATGTAAGAATTAGTGTTCAACCGATGATCAGAACCGGCCACCAAAATCGGCCGATTGTGGGCAATCAGATGACAACGGCAACGACTCCTGGAACAGCGGTACAGCCGATTGTTGCCAATAATTTTGTGATGATTCATTAACAGCATTTTATTATCTTCTGCAATTGTTCAATTGTTAATGTAAAAAAATGTCAATGATCCCATTCAATAAAGTTCAGAAAAAACCACAATGTGTATTCTTACTCTCTCTGGACTCCCCTTTACGGGATATACAAGTTAAACGACACATATAGCTTACAATTGAGCTTACTTGTGGCAATCGCCAGTTCATTCCAGAAAAGAGAAAGTTGCACTTCATTGACTCAGGTCGCAGTAAAATTACCAGTCGAACACACTTGGGCGGTAAACGTGGCTCTGGGCGCCATGTTTACAGCCCAAGTGTGCGTGAGTGGTAATTTTACTCCAACCCAAGTCAGTGAAGTTTAACACCGTGAAAAATGTTCAGTTTAATGTAGGTCTTTTGAGCCTCGACTCGTCTAGTAGTGCACGGTATTACAATCAGAATCGGCATCAGAATCGGCCTATTTTGAGCTCAAATAACAAGTAATTGGTCAGCGACCATTTTTGGGAATCGGTTGAACACTAGTGAGAATCAGAAGAAACTCTTGCTAATGATTCTCGCAAGGAAAACAATGAGAATCAACTTGGATTCTTGCAAAATGCCAATTTGATTCAGACTTGAATAGCAACCTCTGCCAAGGTACTGTAACTTACACTGACGAGACCACCAAAAGCCTGTATGTTGGAACATGTGTTCTACATGTACAAGTATGACAGAAATTCACCAAAATTGGAACTAGCCCCATATGATATAAACTCCAGTAAATATATTAGTGAGGGGCGGTATTGGAATTTTGAGTTCAGTTTTTCGGTATTTTTAGGGGATATACCACAGGTGTCTGTTTGGTATTCGGTATCTGACTTGACTGAGATTTGCTGATAGAATGAAAGGGAAAATCAAACCAGGAAATACAGAATAAGTTGTTCTTGTATCATTCCACCAGAGTGCAACAAATGCCACAGCCAATGAGCTCAACATTGGCATTCTTTGCCGACACAAATCATATCTACAGTAAGTTTGTAAGTTATTCCAAACACATCTTAACCTTTAAAGGCATATTTCAGGCTTTTACGATGTCAGAGCATGTGCCCTTAACATGTCATCATTAGAAGGACCTACTAACAATAAAGCAATCACCTGGAAATCATTGCTAAGCAACTAGAAATGTACAGGTTGTAGTCTAGTGAGAATTCTGGACAACTGACAAGGCCCACAAGGGTTAACCCTTTACCTAACGTGAAAAGCAGACGACACTTGCAAAAAAAAATCTTGAACAACTAATTTTTTTCATTTTTTGTCTCAAAAACATAGGTTATGACCCCTCATTGGAACGAGCTCGACGAGCTCGTTCCAATGAGGGGTCATAACCTATGTTTTTGAGACAAAAAATGAAAAAATAAGGAAAATTCACTGACGATTTTTGAGAATAGCGCTGGCCAGTTTTGGCCGTTACGTTAGGTAAAGGGTTAACAACCTGAAAAGAAAATCAGTCGCTTCTTTCATGAAAAGAGAGTGGTGGACGAGTGGATAAGTGCGCTGGTCTCTCATGCCAGAGGTCCCGGGATCGATCCCCGGCCGGGATAAGTTCTTGAGGTATCCGAACATTCTCTGTCAGCATCAATTGTAGGGTTGATGCTGTCACAGCGTATCGTCCTATCGGGTGGGGATGTAAAATGGCTGTTCTCCGCGTGGAGAGAGACACACTCAGGCTAAAGATCCCTTCGTAGTATTCGAGAAGAGCTAGGCCACGAAGTTGCCGCTATGAAGGTCATCCCACACACCTACACCATTGGGCCAAGGAGAGGCGTTAATATAAGTTGCATAACTTGTTCGCCAATCCTTGTAAAAACAAATAAGATTTTTAAAAAAATGAAAATGAACACTATCACTGCTATCAAGCCTTCACAAGGTCATATAAATAGCAATTGTACAAAAATTTGAAAATACAGATGGATTCGGTATTCAATGATTGGATTGGTTTGCGATTTTTCAGTATCTTCAAAATGTTAAAAAATTTATAGTAATTTATATATTTTTTATACTTACCAATGACCCAGACTTAGCTGGTGCTAACTCTAACAAAACCAGGGCCAAACACAAATTTTGCCCCCCAGTCCCCAAAATTTGCATCCAAAACAAAAAGAAATCATGTCCTAAAGGACCTCCATACTACGACCCCACTGCGCATGCGCAGTGACACGGACGTCCCGAAATTGGCGCCAATTATCATTCTTACTGGCAGTGCCTGGTCAGCGCTATGTACTCAGCGGGGAGGCAAGAGTTCCCAACTCCAGGGAGGGCCATCCCCGTCTGGGTCATTGGTAAGTATAAAAAATATATAAATTACTATAAATTTTTTAACATTTTTATACTGTACCAATGACCCAGACTTAGCTGAATAGTAAACAGGCTGGAGGGCCTAGGACATAGAGGAAAATCCAATAAGCTCAACTATATAGTAAAGAGGTAACCCCTTAAGGAGAAAAGGAGTATTAGGCTTTACATGTATCTTTCTTATTTAATATTAAATTAGAAAGATACACTACCCTTAATAATTGCGCACAATAACATTCAAGTTCTCTATTAACATCCAGTATATCCCTTATACTAATTATTTTTAAAGTAAGCCAATAAATAAAGTAGTCCAGAGAATTGAGACTCTTTATAGCCATTTAAAAGTGTCCGAGTGTTGTATATTAAAGCCCGTTTGACACTTGACATATACAAATGCTTCACACCGAGCTACACTTTAAAAATAAGACATGAATGAATTTTAACATTAATATTACACTTTAAAACCATCCCGGAAGCGACTCAGAAATACTGACTTGGAGGAGGCATTCCCTTGCTTTTCACTATAAAGCAGGTGACCTAAGGGAACACCCGCCCCCCCCCCCCCCCTTCCCCTTGCCCTGGGTCAAATAGCCCAGAGCGAAGAGGGCAGCCGGACGGAGTCACTGCCGGAACAGAAAGCCTGCATAACTATAGTTGCAACTGTTTAGTGGACGACATTCTGAGCAACAGATAACGGACCTAAACAATGCAGGTCTCCAGAAATGGACTCAATATTTCTGAGATAAAAATTCGTAAATGTGGATGGCTGAGACCAATAAGCAGCCTTCATTAAATCTGTAATAGCAACACTATTAGCATAAGCCCAAGAAGTAGCAAGAGCTCTTACTTCCTGAGCGGAAATCTTAAGCACAGACTGCTGAGAAGAAGATAAACTCTCATAAGCAGTACAGATAGTTAATTGAATCCATCTAGCAATAGAATGGACCGAAATGTCCTTTCTATTAGGCATCAAAGACAGAAAGAAACGTTTCCGTCCCTTTCTGATAAACTGAGATCTCTGTTTATAGATACGTAACGCTCTAACAGGACAGAGTAAAGGCCTACGCCCGTCTGAAGACGGAAGAGCCTTAATAACAATAGGTTCCGGATATTTATTAGGAGCCTGATTCTTAGCTAAAAAACCCACATTAGTAGTGAAGGTGATAGTGTTCCCGACACTACGATAGTGAGAATCATCCACCGACAGTGCATGAAGCTCACTGACTCTTCTAGCAGAAGAGAAAGCTAAGAGAAAAGCTGTCTTATAAGATAAGAATTTGAAATCTACTGTCCCAAGAGGTTCAAATGGCTTTTCCTTCAATTTAAGAAGAACCCAAGCTAAATTCCATTTAGGAATTAATCTAAGAGTTCTGGGTCTACTTATCGAAAAGTTTCTAACCAACTTAGATAAAGAGACATTAGATCCAATTTGTAAACTATCATGATGTGCATAGGTATCAGATAACATACACCTATAACCCTTAATAGTAACAGGCTGCAGTTTGATTTCATCAAACAAGTATACTAGAAAGTTTGCAATGTCTGGTATAGAGGGATCGAATATATCTACAGAATGATCCCTACACCAACGACGAAAAACCTTCCACTTAGCCGCATAGTTTAGCAAAGAGGAGGTCCTCCTACAGTTAGAAATCGCGTCCATTGCTCGTCCTGTAAAGTGCTTGCCATGCAAGAAGGACCGCACAATGGAAAAACGTGAAGGTTGAGACCTTGCGGGTTGTGATGGAGTTGGCACGATTTCCCCTGCGAAAGAAGATCCTCCCATGGAGGAAGCTTTCGCGGTAGGTCCCACAACAGACACCTGAGTAGATTTATCCACGGTCTCTGTGGCGACAGAGATGCTACCAACAGAATCTTGCATTGAGATTGTTTTATCTTTAGCAATACTTGTTGAATTAACGGCGCTGGAGGATACGCATATCCTATCATTCCGTCCCAAGGGATCGACAGAGCGTCTACTGCAAATGCTCTTGGATCCGGACATGGAGACACATACGTCTGCAACTGATTGTTGAGATGTGTCGCAAATAAGTCTATCATTGGCCGTTCCCATTGGTAGCAAATCTGATTAAATACTTGTTTGCTGAGAGTCCATTCCGACGGCAACAAGCGACCCTTTCGTGAAAGGGAGTCTGCTAGCACATTCAGACGACCCGGTATGTGACGGACCGAAAGAAGAACGTGATGTTCTAGCGCAAACAGAAGGATTCTTTCCGTTAGATTGAACAACGGAACTGAATGAGTGCCTCCCTGATTCCGTATATACGCCACTACTGTCGTATTGTCGGATAAGATTTGGACATGAGCATTGTGAATAATGTCCATCCAGTGACGTAACGCAAGCCAGATTGACATCATTTCCTTGATGTTTATGTGCTTGCACAGGAATTGCGGATCCCAAAGACCCTGGCATCTCGAATCCGTTGGGATTAATGATGCACCCCAACCTGTTTGACTGGCATCCGTCATAATGGTAAAACTCGGATCCGGCAACTGCAGCGGAACTCCCTGAGTTAACCACTGAATGTTTGCCCAAGTCTGAATCTCTTGTTTCACTTGATCTGACAAGAGAACGTCTACGTCGAGCGAATGAATTTTCACACTCCAATTCTAAGTCAAGAAAATTTGGAGAGGACGTGTGCGTAACCGCCCCATCGGAATGAGATCCGCAGCGGCTCCGCACAGACCTATCAGTCTCATAAATTCTCTCGCTGTGACTTTGTCTGCGTGCAGACAATAGCGAGCGTAACAACTGACTAATTTCGCTCTGGTTAACGGCAGACGAACGAGATTGTTGTGCGTCTCGAAGCTCATTCCGAGATGAGTGAATGACTTGGACGGCACCAGATCCGACTTCTCCTCGTTTACTATAAAACCGAGACGTCGGAGCAATAGAAGTAGATTCTGAACATCGTTCTGAAGCGTTAACTCGTTGCTGTACCTCTGAAGAATGTCGTCCAGGTAGGCCGACGTTACCGCAGACGAATGAGCTCGGAAATAGATCATTACCGAGTTCATTACCCGAGTGAAAGCCCAGGGTGCTAGATTCAATCCGAAGCACATCGCCCGGAATTGATACACCACTCCCAGGACTGCAAAGCGTAGATACTTTCGGAATGTCGGATGTACCATGACGTGAAAGTACGCATCTTTGAGATCTATGCTTGTTGCATAATCGTTCACCCGAATACTCGCTCTGACTGACCGAATCGTCTCCATATAAAATTTCGGAGCGACGATCAGCTTGTTTATCCAGCTCAAATCTATGACTGGACGGAACGAGCCGTCTGGTTTCGGAACCAGAAACAGATGGCTGTAGAATCCCGGAGTTTCCTGGTTTTCTACGACCTCTACCGCGTTCTTCATTAAAAGAGACTGCACCTCTGATAACAGAGCATCTCTTTTCTGCGGATTTGACGGAAGTTGAGTCCACTTTGGACTTCGAGTCAATGGAGGCTTTCGTTTGAAGGATATCTTTAGACCTTCCGAAGTCACTCCTCTCACCCAAGGGTCGTCCGTAATCGACGCCCATTCTTGAGAAAAGCTCGACAACCTTCCGCCAACCGGTACGCGATAGAGGTTTAAGCCATCACCTCCTGGACCTGCGAGGCCTGCGGTAGGAGAAACCACGTCCTCCACGACCCGCACCTCGCCCCGACGACCTCGGGGCGTCCGACCAATTGTCCCGGCCCGAAGGACGTCCCGAACGAGAGTCGCTACCCTGACGGTCTCTCAAATAAGACCAAGAGGACGCACCGGAACCTCTATAGGAACCTCTCTTGGGCACATTAGACCCAGAAGTGCCTGTCTTATTCTTGTCTGCTGTATCCGGCTTCTTAGAAGCAGATTTGAACAACAGAGAATCCGAAGCTTTCTTTGTAATTTTATCATAAATAGCAGAAAGCTTACCGTCAAAGAGAAGTTCTCCGGAGACCGAAGCGACTCTAAGAGAGTTCTTCACCTTAGAATCCACAAGTGTGGATGTAGCTAGGGCTGCGTCACGTCTAACCAACTCCAGATTTGCCACTGAAAGGGCGGAGTTACACGTGGAATAAGCTACTGCCCTTGAAAGAAGTCTTAAAGAGGATTGTATATCCTGAAACTCTTTCCCTTGAAGGCGCAGTGATAACGCCTTAGTAAGGTGATCTGCGTAAGATAAGGCATCTAAATTGGCTCTGTTAGACGCAATAGCTGTTTCCAACACCGCGGTTGGAATAGAAGCCGACGACAGTAATGATAGCTCTAAGTCTTCCGCCTCGTCGTCCATACGCAGAGGAACTCTCGGGATACCCTGTCCTGCCGTATCGAATTTATTCCTTGCATTAATGAAAGGCAGGTTGAGAGTATTAGCGGACAAGAAACCTGCTTTCCCCGTCTTGGAAGCAAGTTTAAATATAGCATCGTTCAATAATTCAAATGTTCTTGCAACATTATTGGACTGCGACGGAAACTCGGGAGCGATGTCCCTGAACCGCTCAAAAAATTCAGAGTCCAATGACGCTATAATCCTCTTGTCCGGAACCGCAGCAGTCTGGCCCGACGGAACAACTTGAGGGAGAAAGTGCCGGATGAAGTCCACGGCAGCTTTATGTTGTTCCGAAAGGGAAAGCTCCAAATCATCCGTATCCCTTTCACCATCCGGTCGGACCTCATGATGTTCCTGGTCGTCCGCCCCCGATGCTTCGGCGGAGCGTACCGACCCAGCGCCGTCGGATAATTCTCGATCCGACACCGTTTCTGTCGGCTGCTGGGTTGCTGCGATAAGCTGTGCTATCTGCACAAGAATGTCCGGCGTCGAGACCTGCGGAGGCGCAGTCTTTCGCTGCTTCGCCGAGGGCAGCTCCGCATCAGATGGCTCCCGCATACTTTTTCTATGCGAACGTCCGGAGTCCATCGGTCTCGAATCCCTGGCTGCCGGATGGTGTGACCTGGTCGCCGAAGAATCCTTGATCGCCGAAGCTGGTAAAATATCGGCGGTCACGCAGCCAAGGTGCGGTCGTGTGCGCTGACGAGAAGAAGAAGCCTTAGCAGTCTCCGCGGACTGCCTATACAACGGAGCATCCCGAGCGACGGACGTATGCTCCGCTTGCGACACATTTTGTACCACAACATCTGGTCCCAGATGTTGTTGTACGAGAGAGGGGCCTCTCTCGCTCGCGGCCCGGCTGGACCTGGACGAGCTAGGAACCGGACTCAAAGGCTTCCTCCGTTCTCGCTTACTATCCGCCGTCACTGGGTGTGCACCTTGTATGTTTATAGTGCTCGCATCACCCAAAATTTCCTCCTGGACCGCATCGGACGAACCCGGCTGCCGAACCATTCGGTGAATGGATGCTACACCGGGCGAGCTAGCGGACGACATTTGTCTAATCTCCATGAGCACTTTTGCCGCTAGCTCTGAATTCATTTGTGACGACGGACGCACACTTGTAGAAGATAACATGGAAACATCACCCTGTTCTTGTTCCTCTGAAATAGAAACTGAGAGAGTAGAGTGACCTTGCGGAGAAAGAGCCGGCAAAGCCCTTTCTCCAGAAACAACATACCGTGACACACGTTTCCAATGTTTATCATCCCAATATTGACATATAGGACAGGGATTAGTGCGAGAACACTGACTACAATTAATACAATGATCATGAAAGTCAGAGGAAGATTTCTTCCCATTACAATTTGAACAATATCCTTTCATTGTGAAAAGTCAACAACAAATCCTAGTTACTCGCACAAACCCCTGACACAAAGATACATAATAACATGATCCATTAATAAATGAAAAAACAATTGCAAATCAAAATAATTTTGAAAAAATATTTTTTCAGTGAAGCCCAAGTTGCTGAAAAGTAACGTTAAGCCCCGATGGATCCGATGGCAAAGTGTGGTCAAAAATTTTAAATTTATATTAAATAATTAATGAGACACTTACGGATAATATAAATGTATCTTATAGTGAGATAAACTACACCAAAGGCAAACAGCCCCCCCTCAAAAAAGGCTGTTGCCAATGTAAACAAACAGTGTAAAACAAACAGAAAACATGACTCCAGGCACTGCAAAAACTGGCCCGGAATCAGTCATCAAAATTACACTCTATCTGATGCAAAACAGAGACTCCCAGGGGAGAATCTGCAGAACATCAGATGGAAGATGCAGAACACAACGTTTATAAACCCATGGGTGAAAACGTAACTATGGGGAAAATAACAGAAAACATTCTGTATCCAAGCAACTTTCCCAGGGAAATTTTAGAAATGAACTTTCTCAAAAATATGCCAAAAGCATGGGAGAATTGCAAGGGGGGACTTTAGAAGGCTAGGGGAGAGGAAACACTGAATAAGCAGTGCAACATTTAGCAAGAATGACAACAAGAGGCCCCTGCCTCGAAAATAGGCAACTTAACATAATTTCATCAAAAAATTTTTAAGTACAGCCCTGATTATTTTTTTTGTCACTTCTTTTTCCTCTCCTCCTTCTATCCTCCTTAGAATCACCATTTCTCCAAAAATTACGTGTCTGGCATCCTTTAAACTGAGATTTACAAGCACAAAGATCAGTGAGATGTTGACTGATGAAGGGCCAAACAGAGAATGATAATTGGCGCCAATTTCGGGACGTCCGTGTCACTGCGCATGCGCAGTGGGGGCGTAGTATGGAGGTCCTTTAGGACATGATTTCTTTTTGTTTTGGATGCAAATTTTGGGGATTGGGGGGCAAAATTTGTGTTTGGCCCTGGTTTTGTTAGAGTTAGCACCAGCTAAGTCTGGGTCATTGGTACAGTATAAAAATATCGGTATCAGTTTGGTTTTTCGGAATATTGCCCATCTCTAAAATGTTAAAAAATTTATAGTAATTTATATATTTTTTATACTTACCAATGACCCAGACATAGCTGGTGCTAACTCTTAAAATATAGGGCCAAACACAAATTTTGCCCCCCAATCCCCAAAATTTGCATCTAAAACTAAAGAAAACAAGTCCTGAAAGGCCCTCCACACTTCGCCCCTACTGCGCATGCGCAGTGTCAAGGACGTTCCGAAATTGGCGCCATTTATCATTCTAATAACCAGTGCCTGGTAAGCGCTATGTACTCAGCGGGGAGGCAAGAGTTCCCAACTCCTGGGAGGGCCATCCCCGTCTGGGTCATTGGTAAGTATAAAAAATATATAAATTACTATAAATTTTTTAACATTTTTATACTGTACCAATGACCCAGACATAGCTGAATAGTAAAAAGGCTGGAGGGCCAAGGACATAGAGCAAAATGGAATACGCTCAATAAAATAAAATAGAGTCATCCCCTGTAGGGAAAAGAAGTAATAGGCCTTACATGTATCTTTCTTATTTATGATAAATTAGAAAGATACAACACCTTCCAAAATTGAGCTTCATACATCCATGTACTCTATTAATATCCAATAAAATCCTTATACTAATAATTTTTAAAGTAAGCCAATAATAAAGTAAGTCTAGAGAATAGAGACTCTTATACTCCTAAAAGTGTCTGAGAATTGCATAATCATGTCCGTTGACATATGCAATATTCAAAAGCTATACTTTAAAAACTAAGACTTGAATGAATTTTATAAACTTAAACTTCTCACTAAACAACCATCCCAATAACAGCTCAGAATTACTAACTCCGGAGGAGGTATCCCCTTGTTTTCATAGTAAAACAGGTGACCCAAGGGAACACCCTCCCCCCCCCCCCCCCCTTTTTCTTGCCCTGGGTCAAATAGCCCAGAGCGAAGAGGGCAGCCGAACGGAGACACTGCCGAAACAGACAGCCTACCTAGCTATAGTAGCAACTGTTAAGTGAATGACATTCTGAGCAGTAGATAATAGACCTAACAAAAGAGGCCTCAAGAAATTGACTCGATATTTCTAAGATAAAATTCATGAATGTGGATGGCTGAGCGCAATGAGCGGCCTTCAAAAATCTATAATAGCAACACTATTAATGTAAGCCCAAGAAGTAGAAGAACTCTTACTTCATGAGCCGAAATCTTAAGCACAACTGCTAAGTCAATGATATACCATAAGCAGTACCGATAGTTAATAGAATCCATTAACAATAAAATGGAGCGTAACGTCCTTCTACTAGACATCAAAGATAGAAGAAGCTTACGCCCTAGTAATAAACAGATATCTGTTTATAAATACATAAACTGTACCCGGAAAGAGTAAAGGCCTATGCCCATACGAAGACGGAAGGACCTTAAAATAATAGGTTCCGGATAATAGGAGCCTAACTCTTATGCAACAATCCAACCTAAATAGTAACGGAAGTATTGATTCCGAAACTATGAAAGTGAAAATCATCCATCGATAGTGCATGAAACTCACTGACTCTACAGTAAAAGAGAAACCAACAGAATTACTGTCTAAAAGGTCAGAATTTGAAAACTACTGTTTCCAGAGGCTCAAATGATTACTTAGCTAAATAAGAACCGAAGTTAAAATCCGTATAGGAATTTAATCTAAAGATTCTAAATCTATTTATCAAAAAGTTACTAACTGACTTAGATAAAGAGACAAAAGACTCAATTGTAAACTATCGTAGAGTGCATAGGTATGAGGTAACATAAACCTATAACCTAAATAATAACAGGCTGCAGTAGATCTTGTGAAACAAGTATACTAAAAAATAGCAATGAGTAGTATGGAGGGATCAACAATATGAACATAATGATCCCTACACCACGACGGAAGAGCCTCCACTTTAGTCGCATAAAATAGCGAAGAAGAGGATCTCCTATAGTAAGAAATCGCGTCCAAAGCTCGTCCAGTACAGTGCTTACAATGTAATACGGACCACACAACAGAATACATGAAGGTTGCGACCTTGCTGGTTGTGATAAAGATGACACGATTTACCCAGTGAACAAAGATCCTCACATAGAGGAAGATTTCACGTTAAGACCCACAGTAGACAAGAGAGTAAATTACTCATGATCTCTGTGAAGATAGAGATGCTATCAACAGAAATGTATTGTGGTTGTTTATCTTAGCAATACCTGCTAAAACAACAGCGCCGGAGGATACGCGTATCCTATCATTCCGTCCTATAGATCAATAGAGCGTTAACACTATTAGCTCAGAGATCTGGACAAGCCAACACATACGTCTGCAATTGATTAGCAAGCTGTGTCATAAAAAAAAATCATCATTGGGCGCTCCCATAGATAGCAAATCTGATTGAATACTTGTTTGTTGAGAGTCCATTCTGACAGCAACAAGCGACCCGTAAGAGAACGGGAGTCCGATAAAACAATCAGACGACCCGGAATATGACGGACCAAAACTGAACTTGGTGTACTATAACCAACAGACGGATTCTTTCCATTAAATTGAATAACGGAAACGAAAGAGTGCCTCCCTGGTTCCGGAGATACGCCACTACTGTCGAATTAAAGGACAGGAATTTGGGCATGCGTTTCTGAATAATGTTCATGCAATGACATAAAGCAAGCCTAAAAAACATTATTCCGCGGAAGTTAAACTGATAGCTAAAAGACTGCGGAACCCAAAGACCCTGGCACTTCGAATCCGTAGAGATCAGTATATATCCCAATCTGTTTGACTGGCAACCGTCATAACAGCCACACTCGGGTCCGGCAACTGCGGCGGCACTCTCTGAGTCAACCACCGAATGTTTGCCCCAGTCTGAATCTCTTGTAACACTAGATAGACAAGAGAACGTATAAATCGAGCAATTCATGGATTGCCGGAAAGTTGCCGTCGAAGAGAAGCTCCTCCGAGAACGAAGCGACTCTGAGAGAGTTCTTAACCTTACTATCCACGCGTGTGGATGTAGCTAGGGCTGCGTCACGTCTAACCAACTCCAATCAGCCACTGAAGGGCGGAGTTATACGTGAACAAACTACTGCCCTCAAAAGAAATTACATTGAGAATAATATCCCGTAAATCTTTTCTTGAAGACGTAATGATAACGCCTCAGTAAGGCGGATTACGTATAATAAAGCGTCTAAGTTAAGTCTACTATACATAATGTCGTTCCCAACATTGAAATTGGAAAAGACATAAACGGCGAAAAAGAATATATGCAGTCTTTAATCACACCGTCTAGACGCATATGAACTCTCGGTATGCCCTGCTCTGCCAAAATAAACTATTTGTAAAAATGATAAAATGGCAGAAATGAGCAACGCGGACAAGAAACTAAACTATCATGCTTAGAAGCAGGCTTGTATATATATATAT
The DNA here is from genome assembly GCA_031216915.1 of Pictodentalium vernedei. Classification (NCBI taxonomy): domain Eukaryota; kingdom Metazoa; phylum Mollusca; class Scaphopoda; order Dentaliida; family Dentaliidae; genus Pictodentalium; species Pictodentalium vernedei. The sequence continues at coordinate 164,543,805 of CM062297.1, forward strand.
ATATAGCGTCGAAAAATAAAACACATGCTGTAATGACAATATTGGACTGCGTCGGTAAGTCAGGGACAATGTCCCTGTACCGATCGAAAAATCCGAGTCCAATGACGCTATAAGTCTCTTATCCAAGATCGCAGCAATGAAGTCCGAAATAATAATCACTGGAAGAAATGCCGGAAGATATGAAAGGCATCTTCCGATACTACTAAAGGGAAAACTCGAAATCTTTCGAATCCCTTTCGCCATCCTGTCGGACCCTATAAAGCGTTCGGTCGTCCGTAGCTGATGCAACCGCGGACCGCACCGACCCAGCGCCGTCGGATAATTCCTGATTCGACCGAGAAACTGTCAATTGCTGGGATGCTGCGAAACAACTGTGCTAACTCGGATAGCATGTCCGTCACTGAGGCCTGAGGAGAAGCGGTCTTACGATGCATTGCCGCTGGAAGCTCCGTGATCGTTACCCCGTGCATACTTCCAATATGCGAGCGAACGGAGTGTATAGGCCTCGTGTCCCTTGGCTACCGGATGGCGCGACCTATTCGCCGTGGAATCACTGAATGCCGAAACTGATCGGATACTCGAGGTCACGTAGCCAATGTGCGGTCGTGTGCCCTGCTGTGAGGATGAGGAAGCATTAAAGACAGTCTCTCGGACTGTCAATATAACGGAGCGTCCCGACCAACGGACATATGCTCCGAATGTAAAATATCTGAACCACAACATGCGGTCCCCTATGTTGTTGGGCGAGAGAGGAACCTCTCTCGCTCACAGCCCAGACGGACCTGGACAAGCCAGGAACCGGACTAACAGGCTTCCTCCGATCTGTCCTCAATCTGCCGTCACTGGGTGAGTACTAAAGTAATTAAAGTGCTCGCATCACCCAAATCTCCTTCCTAGACCGCAACGGACGAACCCGGCAGCCGAACCATTCGATGAATGTACGCTACACCGGGTGAGCTAGCGAATGTCACTCCGTAAGCGATAGACATATTCCATGAGCACTTATTGCCGCTAACTCTTCATTAACTATGACGACAGAGGCACACTTTTGAAAGACATCTCCATAACTCTTCGAACAAGAAACCAGAAATGCTTGGATAGCAAGCATAAAATAATAATATATATAGCGTCGTTCAATAATTCGAAAGTTTGTGTGACATTATTGGACTATGTCGGAACTGAGGGACGATGTCCCTGAAACGAACCAAAAATTTCTAAGTCCACCGACGCTATCAGTTTCTTATCCGGCATCGCAGCATATGTTGTTCCGAAAGGGAAAGCTTGAAATCCTCCGAATCCCTTTCGGTATCCCGTCGGACCGGATGAAACTTTCGGACGTCCGTACCCGCTTCCGCGGAGCGTCCCGACCCAGCATCGTCGGATAAAATATATGCGACAGATTCAGTTGATGCTGGGATGCTGCGATAAACTGTGCTATTAAAGAAAGCACGTCCGTTCCCGAGGCTTGTGCAGTAGCGGACTTACGATGCATTGCCGCCGGAAGCTCCGTGTACGTTGACTCCCGCACACTTCCTATGCGAACGTCCGGAGTCTGCAGGCCTCGAGTCCCCGGCTACCGACCCAGCGCTGTCGGATAATTCTCGATCCGACACCGTTTCTGTCGGCTGCTGGGATGCTGCGATAAGCTGTGCTATGTGCACAAGAATGTCCGGCGTCGAGACCTGCGGAGGCGCAGTCTATCGCTGCTTCGCCGAGGGCAGCTCTGCATCAGATGGCTCCCGCATACTTTTCCTATGCGAACGTCCGGAGTCCATCGGTCTCGAATCCCTGGCTGCCGGATGGTGTGACCTGGTCGCCGAAGAATCCTTGATCGGCGAAGCTGGTAATATATCGGCGGTCACGCAGCCAAGGTGCGGTCGTGTGCGCTGACGAGAAGAGGAAACCTTAGCAGTCTCAGCGGACTGCCTATACAACGGAGCGTCCCGAGCGACGGACGTATGCTCCGCTAGCGACACATTTTGTACCACAACATCTGGGGCCAAATGTTGTTGAACGAGAGAGGGGCCTCTCTCGCTTGCCGTCCGGATGGACCGGAACGAGCTATGAACCGGACTAAAAGACTTCCTCCGTTCTCCCTCCGATCCGCCGTCACTGGGTGTGCATTAAGTTAATTTATAGTGCTCGCATCACCCCAAAATTCCTTCTAGACCGCAACGGACGAACCCGGCTGCCGAACCATTCGGTGAATGGACGCTACACCGGGCGAGCTAGCGGACGTCAAAGGCCGTCGAACCTACTAGGGTCCTCTTAGGCAATTGGCGTATTACATGAGCACTTTTTCGCTAGCCCTTCATTAATTGTGACGACGGAGGCACACTGTTGGAAGACATCACAGATACATCACCCTAATCTTGATCGTCTGAAATAGAAATTGATAAAGTAGAGTGACCCTGCGGGGAAAGGACCAGAGTGTCCAAATCCCCAACAACATACCGTGACATACGCTTCCCATATTGTCATCGAAATCATACGATACAGAACAGGAGTTAATGCGAGTACACTGACCACATATAGAATGATAATAAGGTCAGAGGAAGACTTCCTCTTAAAACAATTGATCAATATCCTTTCAATGTGAAAAGAAAACAAGTCCTGGTACTCGCACTAACCCCTGGCAATCAAAATACATAATAATAATATGATCCATTAATATAGAAAAAATAATTGAAATCAAAATATTTTGAAAAAATATTTTTTCAGAACAGCCCAAGTTTCTGAAAAGTAACGTTGAGCCCCAATGGATCCCAAGCCTAAGTGTGGACAAAAATTTTAAAAATATTTTAAACAATTTATTCAACACTTACGAACAATAATAATGTATCTAGTTATGATTAAAATAACATAAAGATATTATTTTTTAGAAATCCCCCCCTCACACAGAGGGCTGTTGTAAATGTAAACAATGAGTGTAAAAACACTAAAATAAGACTCCAGGCACCCAGGCCCGAAATCAGTTACCAAAAATACACTATCTGATGCAAAACAGAGACTTCCAGGGAAGAAACTGCAGAACATCAGATGGTAGATGCAGAACACAACGCCTAACCACCCGTAGGTGAAGACGTAAACATGGGGAAAGAACAGAATTCATTCTGTTATTCAGCTAAAACTCCCAAGAAATTTTAGTAATAATAATTACAGAAACTATGCCAAAAGCATGGGAGAATAGCAAGGGGGAACTTAAAGGACAGGGAGAGAAGAAAACACTTGAAAAAACAGTGTAACTAAATAATCAGAATGACAACAAAATGGCTGCTGCCTTGAAAATAGGTAACTTAACATAATTTCATTAAAAAATTTTAAGTTACAGCCCTGATAATATTCTGTCACACATTCTTTTCCTCTCCTCCTTCTCTATCCTCCTTAGAATCACCATTTCACTAATATTTATGTGTCTGGCATCATTTAAACTGAGATTTAAAAGCACAAAGATCAGTCAGATGTTAACTGATGAAGGACCAAACTTAGAATGATAAATGGCGCCAATTTCGGAACGTCCTTGACACTGCACATGCGTAGTAGGGGCGAAGTGTGGAGGGCCTTTCAGGACATGTTTTCTTTAGTTTTAGATGCAAATTTTGGGGATTGGGGGGCAAAATTTGTGTTTGGCCCTATATTTTAAGAGTTAGCACCAGCTATGTCTGGGTCATTGGTACAGTATAAAAATATATAAACATGAGGTTTGAATTTTACTATGGAATATGTACTGGTTGCACTCATAAGGGCATAAAAAATACTCCTCCCAAACTCTAAATTATTTTACCGGTAAAGTACTGGAAGATCATATTTGGGCTTTACTCTGAAGGGAAAGTACCGTAATTTAAAGGTTTCATATTCGATGAGAATATGCTTCATATTTTCTTTGATGTGAAATTATTTCGTCTCTATGGATTTGCCTTGTGCCTTAAGGCACTCTCCCATAAATTTTAGCAAGCCAAAGACATGTGAACACATTCTGTTGATCAAAAATAATTTAGTACTCTACCAGTTAAGAAATGAAGATTGATTCTTGTAGAGGGGTTCGTAAGAATCACAAATGATTCTCTTGATTTGGGACAAAATTTAAGGTCTGCAATTTTCACTTTCTAATTCAGATTAGTGAAGTTTATGACACTTAATGATGTCCACTGGTCATGACTCCAAAATATGAGCTCTACAGCGGAACTGCTCAACTAAATCAGAACAATTTGTGATATAAACAATATCTGGGAGTAAATTTTTGTTATCAGTATCAGGTGCAAGAGCTGGGAGGTTTGATTTTTCAGATTCAGTTTTGGTTTGGTTCAGTTTTTCTATGTGTAAAGAACATGCAAGCCAGAAAATAAGCAGACTGTCATCTGCAAAATGAGGTCCCCAACAGGTAAATTTAGTGATGCTACCTTGCACAGCTGGGTAGCATCACTAAATTTACCCTCTGTTTAACTCAATCTGAATCAGGGTCTCAAAACTAAACAGAAAGAGGAACCCAGAGGATAAATTGGCCCACTGTATGGTTTATTTATATTTAGCATCATCAAATTCATCCCTGGGAGACCTCATTCTGCAAATGTGAGACTGCTTATTTTCAGGCCTGAGAACATGTAGTGAATAATACTTCCAACCCCTTAACTGGTTGAGAGCTAGAAGCCACTATCATGGCTCTATTGAAAAGGGTTGAAAGCCACTTAAGTGGCTTTACAATGTATGCATTAGCTTGATGTTTGCGCAACAGTAGAAAAAAAATGTTCATATAAAACTGGTTTATTACCATTTACAGTAGAACCTGTCTTGAGAGACCGCCCTTTGGGCCACACAAAAGTGGTCTCTCAAGACAGGTGGTCTCTCATAGCAGGTTCAAGGTTTTCTCAAGTCAGTGAATAACCAACCACAAAATTCAGAAATGGAGAAGAATGGATTTTTGTAATTACTTTGTAGTTGTTCTTTTTTATGAAGTTTTTGTAACAAACTGAAATGGACTGTTAAAAAAATTATAAAAATAAATTAGTGTTGAAAATCTTCAATGAAGATTTTCAACACTAATTTATTTTTATAATTTTTATAACAGTCCATTTCAATTTGTTACAAAAAGATTTTCAACACAAATTTATTTTTATTCCTATCTGTCACATTTCAGGTATGTGTGAAATTGTTTATTCAGCAATAATCCTAATCTTTTCACAGGGGTCTTATAAAAACATCTCAATCTGTAATGAGTTAGCAATTGAAACCCAATTAAGAGCTTTTAATTATGTTAGTATAACCACAATGGATTTTCCAATTCCAGAACAGGTAAAAAGTTTTTGTCATGGTTTCAGTCTTCAAAGGGGCGATCTCTCAAGACAGGTCCATTATGGCATAAAAATACTAGTTACCGTATTTACGCTAAATATTGGGCCACTCTAAATTTTGGGACACCAAACAATTTCGCCAAAATTAATTTTCTTTTCTGTTCTTATTTTGGGACACCTGGTCCCATTTTTCAGTGTTGTGGTTCGACCGTGGGATGGGTAAGTATGAGAAAGGTCAATGGTACCGGTAAGTACGAAAATACCAAATAAAAAGGAAAGGATATCGCTGGTATTTGGATGGTAAGTAATTTTAATAAATGGAAATAAAGAAAAGAATGATTTTGCTGGCGTTTGTTTTATTCTTCACAACTTCCCATCTCAAATTGTCCCCATGCTGATTATTACCGGCGGTGGATTTGAAAATACAGATATATTGTCCACATACCAAATCATCCAAATATCAAGTCCCGCATATCACGACTGTGGTATGGATAAGTATGAGAAAGGTCCTACCGGTAAGTACGAAAATACGAAGTAAAAAGGAATCCATTCGGAAAACAAAATTTTGTTGACAAACATGACCCACGTGGATTTTGAAGAGCAGGGCAGAAACTACTGGAGAAACTCAAGAGTCATTGGACGAATTTATTCCTACTTTTCCCAAATAAAAAAACAAGAAGTCGATTTATTCAATTAGATATATTTATTACAAAGTGAAAACAAATTTACACACAAACTGTCAATAAAAGAAATGAAAATCAATAAAAACATATTCAATCAAGTTTCACAAAACTGGAAATCCCAGTGGCAATGTTGCGAGATATGCAAAGCAAGTAGTCTCCCTTGATTCACGGAAATTCACAAAAGTATAAATTTTGTAAAAAATAGTGTGGACATTTATATGTGAAGGGTTCTAAAACTGATTTTGTTCAACCAACTTATTCATAACATAATAATCATTACGAGGCAATTAAATTTCTATTGTATACACACAGTACTAATATTCGTATTACTATAATCTAATAAGTTTATTTTCTGGAACACCCTGATAATGGCCAGCAGAAACACTGTCGCAAACAGAAAGTACAGGCTATGTCAGCACATGAGCTGCATCTTGGCTATATCATGGCATGAAAGAAGTGTGTGTGGTGGAGGGGGGGGGGGGGGGGGGGGGGTGTTTGGTGGGCCTCCACATAATACCATTTCGGCAGTTTTTAAAATTTCTAAAATGAATCAAGAAAATCACCGGAAAATTTTAGGTTCACGAGCAACTGCAGTGCAGCAATTCGAGAAAATTTTGCTGTGATTTTCTTGCTTCATTTTAGAAATTTCAAGAAGTACCGAGATGGAATATCTACTGAGATTTACAGGCAGTAAAAATTTGCCTTGCCCTGCTGTTATTTACTTATTTATTTATTGAGGTTTAAACTCATTTTCAGCATATGAGCCGTATCTTGGCTATATCATGACACGAAAGAAGTGTGTGTGTGTGGTGGAGGGGGGGGGGGGGGTGTTTGGTGGGCCTCCACATAATACCATTTCGGCAGTTTTTAAAATTTCTAAAATGAATCAAGAAAATCACCGGAAAATTTTAGGTTCACGAGCAACTGCAGTGCAGCAATTCGAGAAAATTTTGCTGTGATTTTCTTGCTTCATTTTAGAAATTTCAAGAAGTACCGAGATGGAATATCTACTGAGATTTACAGGCAGTAAAAATTTGCCTTGCCCTGCTGTTATTTACTTATTTATTTATTGAGGTTTAAACTCATTTTCAGCATATGAGCCGTATCTTGGCTATATCATGACACGAAAGAAGTGTGTGTGTGTGGTGGAGGGGGGGGGGGGGGGGTGTTTGGTGGGCCTCCACATAATACCATTTCGGCAGTTTTTAAAATTTCTAAAATGAATCAAGAAAATCACCGGAAAATTTTAGGTTCACGAGCAACTGCAGTGCAGCAATTCGAGAAAATTTTGCTGTGATTTTCTTGCTTCATTTTAGAAATTTCAAGAAGTACTGAGATGGAATATCTACTGAGATTTACAGGCAGTAAAAATTTGCCTTGCCCTGCTGTTATTTACTTATTTATTTATTTATTGAGGTTTAAACTCATTTTCAGCATATGAGCCGTATCTTGGCTATATCATGACACGAAAGAAGTGTGTGTGTGTGGTGGAGGGGGGGGGGGGGTGTTTGGTGGGCCTCCACATAATACCATTTTGGCAGTTTTTAAAATTTCTAAAATGAAGCAAGAAAATCGCCAGAAAATTTTAGGTTCACGAGCAACTGCAGTTCAGCAATTCGTGAACTCAAAATTTTCCTGTGATTTTCTTGCTTCATTTTAGAAATTTCAAGATGTGCCGAGATGGAATATCTACAGTACTACGATTTACTGGCAGTCGTCGGGCAACTCATCATCTGACTCTAATAGCCCCCTGGCTTCATCCATAGACAGCATGTCGCCCACATCATAAAACTCCTCACAGGCGTCATCTAATTCTGCCACGGTTTTGAAAGGATTGTCCACGGGTAGCCACTCATCTGCCCTAATCATATTGTCCTCAGCACCATTCATGTGATTGTTAAGTCCACACACTTTGAATGAACGTTTTATCATTGTGGGCTGCTCAATTAGCTGATCAACAGCGTATTTGATCCAGTCAATTACTTGTTGTTTAGTGGCAGATTTAATCCTCTCTTCCTTATTGTCAACAATCTTTCTCGTTTCTGAGCTCATGTATTCTACCCACTTTGTTCGGAGATGTCCCTTTACTGGCTTGTTGATACTGACGTCTAGTGGTTGTAATTTGGAGGTACAACCACCAGGTATTATGGCTGACACAACATTGTTTCGCCTCAGAACCTTTTTGACACTTTCAGTGAGGTGTCCCCGGAAACTGTCCATTACTAAGAGAGATCTTTCTTTTTTTGTGTGAGGCACTAAAATGTCTTTAACCCACTGTTGCATCAGTTCCTCATCCATCCAGCCCTTTTGTTGAACACACACAATCCAATCACTGGGGATATTCAACTTTAATTGTCTCTTCCCTTTAAAAATTACCATGGGGGGTAAAACTTTACCGGCACTACTGACTGCCAACACCAGCGTTAAATGTCTTTTTTCTGCACCTGTTGTTCTTATGCGCACTGATTTCGTCCCCAGTCTGTCAATTGTTTTATTTGGTAATAAATCAAAATAAACAGGAGTCTCATCCATGTTAACGATGTAATCGTCTTCGAATTCATCCTCCCGTCTCTTATCTTTGATGTATTTCAGGAAACTTACAGTTTTCTCTTCTAAGTCTCGGGGCAATCTTTGTGCAAGTGATGTCTTAGCTCTTAATGTTAGTTCGTGTCGTTGCATAAATTTCACTGCCCACCCGAAACTGGCCTTGAATTCTGTGCATGTTTCAGCATTGTCTTTTCTTACAATTTCTCTTGCATAGATACATAGCGACTCTACCGAGACTGGTAGCTGGAGATCTCGTTGAATGAGTACCCACTCGGCAATTTTCTCGTCTATTTCCGAACCATATGTGACAGGCCTTCCACTCCTTGAAAGCTTTCCAGTTTTGCTCCTTTTTTCATCCTCTTTGAAATTAATTTTTGCCCAACGACCAATTGATGACTTCGGAATTTTCAATTTTATGGCAGCTTGTCTTGTACCCAGGAGTTTAGCAAGTTCCACTGCATTCTTTTTCTCTTTCACCGTGAATGTTTTATATTGTCCCCGGATGTTACCTAGATCTCGCTCTGTTTCGGTACAAGGTTGACATTCTGTTGTGTCTTCTATCTCAGAAGCTATTTTCTTTTTTGCAACTGTGGTAGGTTCATCGACTTCTTCTATTTTTCTTTTGAGTGGCCTTCCAACTGGTCTTTTAATTACTGGCTTTGCCGGTGCCAACTCTACAGTGGGTCTTGCTTCAGCTGCTGTTTTGTATCTGACTATGAATTTGTCCATGATGAAAACGTTAATGACAGTCGACTGCCAATCCATATTTTTATACACCAAAACGGTGTGTAAAAACAAGCCAACTTTTCTTTTGATGTCTTTTTTCATTGAGGTTCAAACCGCCATTTGATTGTTTGTATGTGTGTGTTTATAATGATCGACTTTTGTTTCTTAATACTCCTAACAAAACACGCACTTTGATGAGTTACCGACTTTTTGTAAATGTGTCACCGGGTAATTGCTGTTCAGGGAACTGATGTTCAGTACACTGTGACAGATTTTTAATCAACCGTAATGTTTGTTTTGGAGAGTGTTGTCGACACGTGTTGATACTGACGGCACTTCTGAAAAATGTTGTCATGTTTGCTTTACTTTACCAGTAGTTTGCAGAATTAGCCAACTAATTAATTAACAGTGAAAAGATCTTTCTTTTCATAAGAGATTACCCACACTTATGTGACGGATGGTAATTAAATCTCCCTCTTAATACTCGAAAATACCCACTGGTAAGTGACTACATTTTTATCTAATTTGAGTGCACGGGCTCTGTTTTTTATCGATTTTTTTATTTACGCTGTGAAAATTGACCCTTATTTTTTCTATTTTCGAAATATTGGGACATTTGAAAATTTAATTATTTTTAACTGGCCCAATATTTAGCGTAAATACGGTAGTATCAGCTCACAGCGGTCTCTCAAGACAGGTGGTCTCTCAAGACAGGTGGTCTCCCATAGCAGGTTCATTATAGAGTAAAACCAATCGGTGCCTGGTAGATGTGGTCTCTCAAGACAGGTGGTCTCTCAAGACAGGTGGTCTCTCAAGACAGTGGTCTCTCAAGACAGGTTTTACTCTATTGGAGAGTGCCAGAAAGCACTCTCGAATAAATGGTAATAAAAAATTATTTCTGAAAAACATCTTGCTAAACTCAGGCTCCCCTTGATGGTAGCTTGTTATTTAAAAAAAAAGTGTCAATGACACTGTAGCTTAACTTGACTGTATGTTGTGTTTGATGAAAAGGATAATGTTCAATGTTTATGAAAGGATTATGAAATACGACAAGAATTGTGATAATTGAGAATATGTTAATTTCTGTTCCCTGTTTGATATGTTTTCAATAAAAATAATTTGAGGTGCAGACTGTACTAAAGAACTGAGGGGTGGGTTAATGTGGCCCTCACAGTTAATGTATGTCAACCAAAGTTACCAAGTTACAGTGAAATTATTCCAAAACGAGTCATCCTATCAAGTTACAATGAAATCCCTTCATATACTCCTGTAGACTGTGCTAAAGGTTTTTGGGCTTTGGGCCTGTGTAGCCATCATAGTTGACCGATCACAAGCAAAAGGGGATGTCCTCATCCAGAGATTAAACTGAGTCATCCTACCAAATTACTATGAAATCCCTTCATAAATATGACATGTAGTCTGTGCTCAAGATTTTTGGGTTTGGGGCTCGGGCAGCCATCATGGTTGATCAATCGCGACCAAAGAAGACGTTCTCATCTAGACATTATCAGGAGTCATCCAACCAAGTTACAATGAAATCCCTTCATAAATATGACCTGCAGACTGTGCTAAACGTTTTTGGGCTTTGGGCCCCCGTAGCCATCACAGTTGACTGATCATGACCAAAAGGGGACATTTTCATCTGGACATTATCTGGTGTCATTCTACCAAGTTACAATTAAATCCCTTCATAAATGTTAAAAAATTTATAGTAATTTATATATTTTTTATACTTACCAATGACCCAGACTTAGCTGGTGCTAACTCTTAAAATTCTAGGGCCAAACACAAATTTTGCCCCCCAATCCCCAAAATTTGCATCTAAAACCAAAAGAAATCATGTCCTGAAGGTCCTCCATACTTTGCCCTCACTGCGCATGTGCAGTGTCAAGGACGAAATTGGCGCCAATTATCATTCTTACAAGCAGTGCCTGGTCAGCGCTATGTACTCAGCGGGGAGGTATGAGTTCCCAACTCCTGGGAGGGCCATCCCCGTCTGAGTCATTGTTAAGTATAAAAAATATATAAATTACTATAAATTTTTCAACATTTTTATACTGTACCAATGACCCAGACTTAGCTGAATAGTAAAAAGGCTGGAGGGCCTAGGACATAGAGGAAAATCCAATAAGCTCAACTATATAAATATAGTCAACCCCTCAAGGAGAAAAGGAGTATTAGGCTTTACATGTATCTTTCTTATTTTATGATAAATTAGAAAGATACAATACCCTCCATAATTGAGCATAATAACATTCATGTTCTCTATTAACATCCAGTATAACCCCTTATACTAATTATTTTTAAAGTAAGCCAATAAATAAAGTTAGTCCAGAGAATTGAGACTCTTTATATTCTTTTAAAAGTGTCCAAGGATTGTATATTAATGCCCGTTTGACACTTGACATATACAAATCCTTCACACCGAGCTACACTTTAAAAATATGACATGAATGAATTTTTAACATTGATATTACACTTTAAAACCATCCCGGTAACGACTCAGAATTACTGACTCTGGAGGAGGAATCCCCTTGCTTTTCACTATAAAGCAGGTGACCTAAGGGGAACACCCTCCCCCCCCCCCCCCCCTTTCCCTTGCCCTGGGTCAAATAGCCCAGAGCGAAGAGGGCAGCAGGACGGAGTCACTGCCGGAACAGAGAGCCTGCATAGCTATAGTTGCAACTGTTTAGTGGACAACATTCTGAGCAACAGATAACGGACCTAAACAATGCAGGTCTCCAGAAATGGACTCAATATTTCTGAGATAAAAATTCGTGAATGTGGATGGCTGAGACCAATAAGCAGCCATCATTAAATCTGTAATAGCAACACTATTTGCGTAAGCCCAAGATGTAGAAAGAGCTCTTACTTCATGAGCCAAAATCTTAAGCACAGACTGCTGAGTAGAAGATAGATTATCATAAGCAGTACGGATAGTTAAGTGAATCCATCTAGCAATAGAATGGACCGAAATGTCCTTTCTATTAGGCATCAGAGACAGAAAGAAGCATTTTCGTCCCTTTCTGATAAACTGAGATCTTTGTTTATAAATACGTAAAGCTCTAACAGGACAGAGTAAAGGCCTACGCCCGTCTGAAGACGGAAGGGCCTTAATAACAATAGGTTCCGGGTATTTATTAGGAGCCTGATTCTTAGCTAAAAATCCAAGATTAGTAGTAAAGGTAATAGTGTTCCCGACACTACGATAGTGAGAATCGTCCACCGATAGTGCATGAAGCTCACTGACTCTTCTAGCAGAAGAGAAAGCTAAGAGAAATGCTGTCTTATAAGACAAGAATTTGAAATCTACTGTCCCAAGAGGCTGAAATGGCTTTTCTTTCAGTTTAAGAAGAACCCAAGCTAAATTCCATTTAGGAATTAATCTAAGAGTTCTAGGTCTATTTATCGAGAAGTTTCTAACTAACTTAGATAAAGAGACATTAGATCCAATTTGTAAACTATCATGGTGTGCATAGGTATCAGATAACAATGGCCCTATAACCTTTAATAGTAACAGGCTGCAGTTTGATCTCGTCAAACAAGTATACTAAAAAGTTTGCAATGTCTGGTATGGAGGGATCAAAAATATCAACAGAATGATCCCTACACCAACGACGAAAGATCTTCCACTTAGCCGCATAGTTTAGCGAAGAGGAGGTCCTCCTACAGTTAGAAATCGCGTCCACTGCTCGTCCTGTAAAATGCTTGCCATGCAAGAAGGACCGCACAATGGAAATACGTGAAGGTTGAGACCTTGCGGGTTGTGATGAAGTTGACGCGATTTCCCCTGCAAAAAAAGATCCTCCCGTGGAGGAAGCTTTCGCGGTAAGTCCTACAGCAGACATCTGAGTAGATTTATCCACGGTCTCTGTGGAGACAGAGATGCTACCAACAGAATCCTGCATTGAGATTGTTTTATCTTTAGCAATACTTGCTGTATTAACGGCACTGGAGGATACGCATATCCTATCATTCCGTCCCACGAGATCGATAGAGCGTCTACTGCATATGCTCGTGGATCCGGACATGGTGACACATACGTCTGCAACTGATTGTTGAGATGTGTCGCAAATAAGTCTATCATTGGCCGTTCCCATTGGTAGCAAATCTGATTGAATACCTGTTTGTTGAGAGTCCACTCTGACGGCAACAAGCAGGGAGTCTGCTAGTACATTCAGACGACCCGGTATATGACGGACCGAAAGTAGAACTTGGTGTTCTAGAGCAAACAGAAGGATTCTTTCCGTTAAACTGAATAACGGAACGGAATGAGTGCCTCCCTGGTTCCGGATATACGCCACTACTGTCGTATTGTCGGACAGGATTTGGACATGAGCTTTCTGAATAATGTTCATCCAATGATGTAATGCAAGCCAAATCGACATCATTTCCTTGATGTTTATGTGCTTGCTTAGAAACTGCGGATCCCAAAGACCCTAGCACTTCGAATCCATTGGAATTAATGTTGCACCCCAACCTGTTTGACTGGCATCCGTCATAATCGTAAAACCCGGATCCGGCAACTGCAGCGGAACTCCCTGAGTCAACCACTGAATGCTTGCCCAAGTCTGAATCTCTTGTTTCACTTGATCTGACAAGAGAACGTCTGAATCGAGCGAATGAATCTTCACACTCCAATTCTGAGTCAAGAAAATTTGGAGAGGATGAGTGCGCAACCGCCACATCAGAATGAGATCCGCAGCGGCTCCGCACAGACTTATCAGTCTCATGAACTCCCTCGCTGTGACTTTGTCTGCATGAAGACAATAGCGAGCGTAACAACTGATTAACTTCGCTCTGGTTAATGGCAGACAAACGAGATTGTTGTGCGTCTCGAAGCTCATTCCCAGGTGAGTGAATGACTTGGACGGCACCAGATCCGACTTCTCCTCGTTTATAAAAAAAACGAGACGTCGGAGCAATAGAAGCAGATTCTGCACATTGTTCTGAAGCGTTAACTCGTTGCCGTACCTCTGAAGAATGTCGTCCAGGTAGGCCGACGTTACCGCAGACGAATGAGCTCGGAAATGCATCATTACCGAGTTCATTATTCAAGTGAAAGCCCAGGGCGCTAGGTTCAATCCAAAGCACATCGCCCGGAATTGATATACAACTCCTAGGACTGCGAAGCGTAGATACTTTCTGAATGTTGGATGTACCATGACGTGAAAGTACGCATCTTTGAGATCTATGCTTGTAGCATAATCGTTCACCCGAATACTCGCTCTGACCGATCGAATCGTCTCCATATAAAACTTCGGAGCGACGATCAGCTTGTTTATCCAGCTCAGATCTATGACTGGACGGAACGAGCTGTCTGGTTTCGGAACCAGAAACAGATGGCTGTAGAAACCCGGTGATTCCTGGTCTTCTCCGACCTCTACCGCGTTCTTCATCAAAAGAGACTGTACTTCCGATAAAAGAGCGTCTCTTTTCTGCAGATTTGACGGAAGCTGAGTCCATTTTGGACTTCGAGTTAATGGAGGCTTTGTTTGAAGGATATTCTTAGTCCTTCTGAAATTACCCCTCTGACCCAGGGGTCGTCCGTAATCGACGCCCACTCATCTGTAAAACTTGATAACCTTCCGCCAACCGGAACACGATAGAGGTTCAAACCATCACCTCCTGGACCTGCAAGGCCTGCGGAAGGAGAAACCACATCCTCCACGACCCGCACCTCGTCCCGTCGACCTCGGGACGTCAGACCGGTTGTCTAGGCTCAAAGAACGTCCCGTACATGAGTCGCTGCCTTGACGGTCTCTAGAATAAGACCTAGAGGACGTATAAGAACCTCTATAGGAACCTCTCTTGGGCGTATTTGTCCCAGAAGTACCTGTCTTACTCTTCTCTGCTGTATCCGACTTTTTGGAAGCGGAACTAAAAAGCAGAGAATCCGAAGCTTTCTTAGTTATCTTATCATAGATTGCTGAAAGCTTGCCGTCGAAGAGAAGCTCTCCGGAGACCGAAGCGACTCTGAGAGAGTTCTTCACCTTACTATCCACACATGTGGATGTAGCTAGGGCTGCGTCACGTCTAACCAACTCCAGGTTTGCCACTGAAAGGGCGGAGTTATACGTGGAATAAGCTACTGCCCTTGAAAGAAGTCTTAATGAGGATTGTATATCCTGGAATTCTTTCCCTTGAAGACGCAATGATAACGCCTTTGTAAGGTGGTCTGCGTATGATAAAGCGTCTAAGCTTGCTCTGTTAGACGTTATTGTCGTTTCCAATGTCGCGGTTGGAATAGACATAGACGACGGTAATGACAATTCCAAGTCTTTCGCCTCGTCGTCTAGACGCAGAGGAACTCTCAGTATTCCCTGTCCTGCCGTATCGAATTTATTCCTTGAATTGATGAAAGGCAGGTTGAGAGCATTAGCAGACAAGAAACCAGCTTTGCCTGTTTTGGAAGCAAGTTTATAGATAGCGTCGTTCAATAATTCGAATGTTCTTGTGACATTATTGGACTGTGTCGGAAACTCAGGGACGATGTCTCTGAACCGCTCAAAAAATTCAGTGTCCAATGACGCTATCAGTCTCTTATCCGGCATCGCAGCCGTCTGGCCCGACGGAACAACTTGTGGAAGGAAGTGCCGGATGAAATCTACGGCAGCTTTATGTTGCTCCGAAAGGGATAGCTCCAAGTCCTCGGTATCCCTTTCGCCATCCTGTCGGACCTCATGATCTCGGTCGTCCGCACCCGATGCTTCGGCGGAGCGTACCGACCCAGCGTCATCGGATAATTCTTGATCCGATACCGATTCTGTCGGTTGCTGGGATGCTGTGATAATTTATGCTATCTGAGCTAGCACAGCCGTCACCGAGGCCTGCGGAGTAGCGGTCTTACGCTGCTTAGCCGCCGGAAGCTCCGTGTAAACTGACTCCTGCATACTTCTCTTATGCGAACGTCCGGAGTCTGCAGGCCTCTTGTCCCTGGCTACCGGATGGCGTGACCTGGTAGCCGTGGAATCCCTGATCGGCGAAGCTGGCTGGATATCGGCGGTCACGTAGCCAAGGTCGGTCGTGTGCACTGCTGAGAGGATGAGGAAGCCTTTTGTACAGTCTCTCCGGACTGTCTATACAACGGAGCGTCCCGATCGGCGGACGTATGCTCCGCTTGCGAAACATTTTGTACCACAACATCTGGTCCCAGATGTTGTTGTACGAGAGAGGGGCCTCTCTCGCTCGCAGCCCGGATGGACCTGGACGAGCTAGGAACCGGACTACTAAGCTTCCTCCGTTCTCTCCCCTTATCCACCGTCCCTTGGTGTGCACCTTGAATATTTATAATGCTCGCAACACCCAAATCTCCTTCCTGGACCGCAACGGGCGAACCCGGCTGCCGAACCATTCGATGAATGGACGCTACACCGGGCGAACTAGCGGACGACAACGTGTCGATCCTACTAGGGACCTCTTAGGCAATTGGCGTATCTCCATAAGCACTTTTGCCGCTAGCTCGTCATTTGATTGTGACGACGGAGGCGCACCTTTGGAAGATATCACGGAAACATCACCCTGTTCTTGTTCCTCTGAAATAGAAACTGATAAACTAGAGTGACCCTACGGAGAAAGGACCGGCATAGCCCTTTCCCCGCTAACAACATACCGTGACACACGTTTCCAATGTTTGTCATCCCAAAATTCACATACTGAACAGGGGTTAGTGCGAGTACACTGACTACAATTTATACAATGATCATGAAAGTCAGAGGAAGATTTCCTCTCATTACAATTTGAACAATATCCTTTCATTGTGAAAAGAAAACAATAAGTACTAGTACTCGCACGAACCCCTGCAAACAAAGATACATAATAACATGATCCATTAACATAGAAAAAATAAATGAAATCAAAAATAATTTTTGAAAAAGTTAAAAAATTTATAGTAATTTATATATTTTTTATACTTACCAATGACCCAGACATAGCTGGTGCTAACTCTTAAAATATAGGGCCAAACACAAATTTTGCCCCCCAATCCCCAAAATTTGCATCTAAAACTAAAGAAAACATGTCCTGAAAGGCCCTCCACACTTCGCCCCTACTGCGCATGCGCAGTGTCAAGGACGTTCCGAAATTGGCGCCATTTATCATTCTAATAACCAGTGCCTGGTAAGCGCTATGTACTCAGCGGGGAGGCAAGAGTTCCCAACTCCTGGGAGGGCCATCCCCGTCTGGGTCATTGGTAAGTATAAAAAATATATAAATTACTATAAATTTTTTAACATTTTTATACTGTACCAATGACCCAGACATAGCTGAATAGTAAAAAGGCTGGAGGGCCAAGGACATAGAGCAAAATGGAATACGCTCAATAAAATAAAATAGAGTCATCCCCTGTAGGGAAAAGAAGTAATAGGCCTTACATGTATCTTTCTTATTTATGATAAATTAGAAAGATACAACACCTTCCAAAAATTGAGCTTCATACATCCATGTACTCTATTAATATCCAATAATCCTTATACTAATAATTTTTAAAGTAAGCCAATAATAAAGTAAGTCTAGAGAATAGAGACTCTTATACTCTTAAAAGTGTGTGAGAATTGCATAATCATGTCCGTTGACATATGCAATATTCAAAAGCTATACTTTAAAAACTAAGACTTGAATGAATTTTATAAACTTAAACTTCTCACTAAACAACCATCCCAATAACAGCTCAGAATTACTAACTCCGGAGGAGGTATCCCCTTGTTTTCATAGTAAAAACAGGTGACCCAAGGGAACACCCTCCCCCCCCCCCCTTTTTCTTGCCCTGGGTCAAATAGCCCAGAGCGAAGAGGGCAGCCGAACGGAGACACTGCCGAAACAGACAGCCTACCTAGCTATAGTAGCAACTGTTAAGTGAATGACATTCTGAGCAGTAGATAATAGACCTAACAATAGAGGCCTCCAGAAATGGACTCGATATTTCTAAGATAAAATTCATGAATGTGGATGGCTGAGCGCAATGAGCAGCCTTCAAAAATCTATAATAGCAACACTATTAATGTAAGCCCAAGAAGTAGAAGAACTCTTACTTCATGAGCCGAAATCTTAAGCACAACTGCTAAGCCAATGATATACCATAAGCAGTACGCTAGTTAATAGAATCCATTAACAATAAAATGGAGCGTAACGTCCTTCTACTAGACATCAAAGACAGAAGAAGCTTACGCCCTTGTAATAAACAGATATCTGTTTATAAATACATAAACTGTACCCGGAAAGAGTAAAGGCCTATGCCCATACGAAGACGGAAGGACCTTAAAATAATAGGTTCCGGATAATAGGAGCCTAACTCTTATGCAACAATCCAACCTAAATAGTAACGGAAGTATTGATTCCGAAACTATGAAAGTGAAAATCATCCATCGATAGTGCATGAAACTCACTGACTCTACAGTAAAAGAGAAACCAACAGAATTACTGTCTAAAAGGTCAGAATTTGAAAACTACTGTTTCCAGAGGCTCAAATGATAACTTAGCTAAATAAGAACCGAAGTTAAAATCCGTATAGGAATTTAATCTAAAGATTCTAAGTCTATTTATCAAAAAGTTACTAACTGACTTAGATAAAGAGACAAAAGACTCAATTGTAAACTATCGTAGAGTGCATAGGTATGAGGTAACATAAACCTATAACCTAAATAACAACAGGCTGCAGTAGATCTTGTGAAACAAGTATACTAAAAAATAGCAATGAGTAGTATGGAGGGATCAACAATATGAACATAATGATCCCTACACCACGACGGAAGAGCCTCCACTTTAGTCGCATAGAATAGCGAAGAAGAGGATCTCCTATAGTAAGAAATCGCGTCCAAAGCTCGTCCAGTACAGTGCTTACAATGCAATACGGACCACACAACGGAATACATGAAGGTTGCGACCTTGCTGGTTGTGATAAAGATGACACGATTTACCCAGTGAAAAAAGATCCTCACATAGAGGAAGATTTCACGTTAAGATCCACAGTAGACAAGAGGGTAAATTACTCATGATCTCTGTGAAGATAGAGATGCTATCAACAGAAATGTATTGTGGTTGTTTATCTTAGCAATACCTGCTAAAACAACAGCGCCGGAGGATACGCGTATCCTATCATTCCGTCCTATAGATCAATAGAGCGTTAACAGTATTAGCTCAGAGATCTGGACAAGCCAACACATACGTCTGCAATTGATTAGCAAGCTGTGTCATAAATAAAACATCATTGGGCGCTCCCATAGATAGCAAATCTGATTGAATACTTGTTTGTTGAGAGTCCATTCTGACAGCAACAAGCGACCCGTAAGAGAACGGGAGTGTGATAAAACAATCAGACGACCCAGAATATGACGGACCAAAACTGAACTTGGTGTACTATAACCAACAGACGGATTCTTTCCATTAAATTGAATAACGGAAACGAAAGAGTGCCTCCCTGGTTCCGGAGATACGCCACTACTGTCGAATTAAAGGACAGGAATTTGGGCATGCGTTTCTGAATAATGTTCATGCAATGACATAAAGCAAGCCTAAAAAACATTATTCCACGGAAGTTAAACTGATAGCTAAAAGACTGCGGAACCCAAAGACCCTGGCACTTCGAATCCGTAGGGATCAGTATATATCCCAATCTGTTTGACTGGCAACCGTCATAACAGCCACACTCGGGTCCGGCAACTGCGGCGGCACTCTCTGAGTCAACCACCGAATGTTTTCCCCAGTCTGAATCTCTTGTAACACTAGATAGACAAGAGAATGTATAAATCGAGCAATTCATGGATTGCCGGAAAGTTGCCGTCGAAGAGAAGCTCCTCCGAGAACGAAGCGACTCTGAGAGAGTTCTTAACCTACTATCCACACGTGAATGTAGCTAGGGCTGCATCACGTCTAACCAACTCCAATCAGCCACTGAAGGGCGGAGTTATACGTGAACAAACTACTGCCCTCAAAAGAAATTAGATTGAGAATAATATCCCGTAAATCTTTTCTTGAAGACGTAATGATAACGCCTCAGTAAGGCGGATTACGTATAATAAAGCGTCTAAGTTAAGTCTACTATACATAATGTCGTTCCCAACATTGAAATTGGAAAAGACATAAACGGCGAAAAAGAATATATGCAGTCTTTAATCACACCGTCTAGACGCATATGAACTCTCGGTATGCCCTGCTCTGCCAAAATAAACTATTTGTAAAAAAGATAAAATGGCAGAAATGAGCCACGCGGACAAGAAACTAAACTATCATGCTTAGTAGCAGGCTTGTATATATATATAAATATATAGCGTCGAAAAATAAAACACATGTTGTAATGACAATATTGGACTGCGTCGGTAAGTCAGGGACAAAGTCCCTGTACCGATCGAAAAATCCGAGTCCAATGACGCTATAAGTCTCTTATCCAAGATCGCAGCAATGAAGTCCGAAAAATAATCACTGGAAGAAATGCCAGAAGATATGAAAGGCATCTTCCGATACTACTAAAGGGAAAACTCGAAATCTTTCGAATCCCTTTCGCCATCCTGTCGGACCCTATAAAGCGTTCGGTCGTCCGTAGCTTGATGCAACCGCGGACCGCACCGACCCAGCGCCGTCGGATAATTCCTGATTCGACCGAGAAACTGTCAATTGCTGGGATGCTGCGAAACAACTGTGCTAACTCGGATAGCACGTCCGTCACTGAGGCCTGAGGAGAAGCGGTCTTACGATGCATTGCCGCAGGAAGCTCCGAGATCGTTACCCCGTGCATACTTCCAATATGCGAGCGAACGGAGTGTATAGGCCTCGTGTCCCTTGGCTACCGGATGGCGCGACCTATTCGCTGTGGAATCACTGAATGCCGAAACTGATCGGATACTCGAGGTCACGTAGCCAATGTGCGGTCGTGTGCCCTGCTGTGAGGATGAGGAAGCATTAAAGACAGTCTCTCGGACTGTCAATATAACGGAGCGTCCCGAGCAACGGACATATGCTCCGAATGTAAAATATCTGAACCACAACATGCGGTCCCCTATGTTGTTGGCTTCCTCCGATCTGTCCTCAATCTGCCGTCACTGGGTGAGTACTAAAGTAATTAAAGTGCTCGCATCACCCAAATCTCCTTCCTAGACCGCAACGGACGAACCCGGCAGCCGAACCATTCGATGAATGTACGCTACACCGGGTGAGCTAGCGAATGTCACTCCGTAAGCGATAGACATATTCCATGAGCACTTATTGCCGCTAACTCTTCATTAACTATGACGACAGAGGCACACTTTTGAAAGACATCACCATAACTCTTCGAACAAGAAACCAGAAATGCTTGGATAGCAAGCATAAAATAATAATATATATAGCGTCGTTCAATAATTCGAAAGTTTGTGTGACATTATTGGACTATGTCGGAACTGAGGGACGATGTCCCTGAACCGAACCAAAAATTTCTAAGTCCACCGACGCTATCAGTTTCTTATCCGGCATCGCAGCATATGTTGTTCCGAAAGGGAAAGCTTGAAATCCTCCGAATCCCTTTCGGTATCCCGTCGGACCGGATGAAACTTTCGGACGTCCGTACCCGCTTCCGCGGAGCGTCCCGACCCAGCATCGTCGGATAAAATATATGCGACAGATTCAGTTGATGCTGGGATGCTGCGATAAACTGTGCTATTAAGGAAAGCACGTCCGTTCCCGAGGCCTGTGCAGTAGCGGACTTACGATGCATTGCCGCTGGAAGCTCCGTGTACGTTGACTCCCGCACACTTCCTATGCGAACGTCCGGAGTCTGCAGGCCTCGAGTCCCCGGCTACCGACCCAGCGCTGTCGGGTAATTCTCGATCCGACACCGTTTCTGTCGGCTGCTGGGATGCTGCGATAAGCTGTGCTATGTGCACAAGAATGTCCTGCGTCGAGACCTGCGGAGGCGCAGTCTATCGCTGCTTCGCCGAGGGCAGCTCCGCATCAGATGGCTCCCGCATACTTTTCCTATGCGAACGTCCGGAGTCCATCGGTCTCGAATCCCTGGCTGCCGGATGGTGTGACCTGGTCGCCGAAGAATCCTTGATCGGCGAAGCTGGTAATATATCGGCGGTCACGCAGCCAAGGTGCGGTCGTGTGCGCTGACGAGAAGAGGAAGCCTTAGCAGTCTCAGCGGACTGCCTATACAACGGAGCGTCCCGAGCGACGGACGTATGCTCCGCTAGCGACACATTTGTACCACAACATCTGGGGCCAGATGTTGTTGAACGAGAGAGGGGCCTCTCTCGCTTGCCGTCCGGATGGACCGGAACGAGCTATGAACCGGACTAAAAGGCTTCCTCCGTTCTCCCTCCGATCCGCCGTCACTGGGTGTGCATTAAGTTAATTTTATAGTGCTCGCATCACCCCAAAATTCCTTCTAGACCGCAACGGACGAACCCGGCTGCCGAACCATTCGGTGAATGGACGCTACACCGGGCGAGCTAGCGGACGTCAAAGGCCGTCGAACCTACTAGGGTCCTCTTAGGCAATTGGCGTATTACATGAGCACTTTTCCGCTAGCCCTTCATTAATTGTGACGACGGAGGCACACTGTTGGAAGACATCACAGATACATCACCCTAATCTTGATCGTCTGAAATAGAAATTGATAAAGTAGAGTGACCCTGCGGGGAAAGGACCGGAGTGTCCAAATCCCCAACAACATACCGTGACATACGCTTCCCATATTGTCATCGAAATCATACGATACAGAACAGGAGTTGATGCGAGTACACTGACCACATATAGAATGATAATAAGGTCAGAGGAAGACTTCCTCTTAAAACAATTGATCAATATCCTTTCAATGTGAAAAGAAAACAAGTCCTGGTACTCGCACTAACCCCTGGCAATCAAAATATATAATAATAATATGATCCATTAATATAGAAAAAATAATTGAAATCAAAATATTTTGAAAAAATATTTTTTCAGAACAGCCCAAGTTTCTGAAAAGTAACGTTGAGCCCCAATGGATCCCAAGCCTAAGTGTGGACAAAAATTTTAAAAATATTTTAAACAATTTATTCAACACTTACGAACAATAATAATGTATCTAGTTATGATTAAAATAACATAAAGATATTATTATTTAGAAATCCCCCCCTCACACAGAGGGCTGTTGTAAATGTAAACAATGAGTGTAAAAACACTAAAATAAGACTCCAGGCACCCAGGCCCGAAATCAGTTACCAAAAATACACCATCTGATGCAAAACAGAGACTTCCAGGGAAGAAACTGCAGAACATCAGATGGTAGATGCAGAACACAACGCCTAACCACCCGTAGGTGAAGACGTAAACATGGGGAAAGAACAGAATTCATTCTGTTATTCAGCTAAAACTCCCAAGAAATTTTAGTAATAATAATTACAGAAACTATGCCAAAAGCATGGGAGAATAGCAAGGGGGAACTTAAAGGACAGGGAGAGAGGAAAACACTTGAAAAAACAGTGTAACTAAATAATCAGAATGACAACAAAATGGCTGCTGCCTTGAAAATAGGTAACTTAACATAATTTCATTAAAAAATTTTAAGTTACAGCCCTGATAATATTCTGTCACACATTCTTTTCCTCTCCTCCTTTTCTATCCTCCTTAGAATCACCATTTCACTAATATTTATGTGTCTGGCATCATTTAAACTGAGATTTAAAAGCACAAAGATCAGTCAGATGTTAACTGATGAAGGGCCAAACTTAGAATGATAAATGGCGCCAATTTCGGAACGTCCTTGACACTGCGCATGCGCAGTAGGGGCGAAGTGTGGAGGGCCTTTCAGGACATGTTTTCTTTAGTTTTAGATGCAAATTTTGGGGATTGGGGGGCAAAATTTGTGTTTGGCCCTATATTTTAAGAGTTAGCACCAGCTATGTCTGGGTCATTGGTACAGTATAAAAATATATTTTTTCAGCAAAGCCCAAGTTTCTGAAAAGTAACGTTGAGCCCCAATGGATCCCAAGCCTAAGTGTGGACAAAAATTTTAAAAATATTTTAAACAATTAATGCAACACTTACGAATAATAATAATGTATCTTATAATGAATTAAACTAGTACAAAGACAAAAAGTCCCCCTCAACAGAGACTGTTGCCAATGTAAACAAGAAGTGTAAAAACACCAGAAACATGACTCCAGGCACTGATAATCCTGGCCCGAAATCAGTTACAAATAATACACTATCTGATGCAAAACAGAGACTTCCAGGGAAGAATCTGCAGAACATCAGATGGTAGATGCAGAACACTACGCCTAAACACCCATGGGTGAGAACGTAAACATGGGGAAAAGAACAGAATTCATTCTGTTACCCAGCTAAATCTCCCAAGAAATTTTAGTAATAATATTACTCAAAAATATGCCAAAAGCACGGGAGAATAGCAAGGGGGGATCTAAATGACAAGGAGAGAGGAAACACTGAATGAGCAGTGAAACTTCATAGCAAGAATGACAACAACAGGCCCATGCCTCGAAAATAGGCAACTTAACATAATTTCATTAAAAAAATTTAAGTTACAGCCCTGAATATTTTCTGTCACTCATTTTTCCTCTCCTCCTTCTATATGCACTTTATATCCACCATTTCTCTAATATTTATGTGTCTGGCATCATTTAAACTGAGACTTACAAGCACAAATATCAGTCAGATGTGAACTGATGAAGGGCCAAACAAAGAATGATAATTGGCGCCAATTTCGGGACGTCCTTGACACTGCGCATGTGTAGTGAGGGCAAAGTATGGAGGACCTTCAGGACATGATTTCTTTTGGTTTTAGATGCAAATTTTGGGGATTGGGGGGCAAAATTTGTGTTTGGCCCAAGAATTTTAAGAGTTAGCACCAGCTAAGTCTGGGTCATTGGTACAGTATAAAAATATGACCTGTAGACTGTGCTAAAGATTTTTGGGCCCCTGTAGCCATCACAGTCGACCAATCGCGACCAAAAGGGGACGTTCTCATCAAAACATTTTTTGGAGTTATCCCACCAAGTTACAATGAAATCCCTCCATAAATACAACCTGTAGACTGTGCTAAAGGATTTGGACTCAGGAACCTGTCACGGTTGACAGGCTGCAACCAAATGGGGATGTTTTCATCTAGACATTATACAGAGTCATCCTACCAAGTTACAATGAAATCCCTTCCTAAATACGACCTGTAGACTGTGCTAAAGGTTTTCGGGTTTCAGGCTTGGGCAGCCGTCACGGTTGACAGATCATGACCAAAAGGGGATGTTCTCATCTGGACATTATACAGAGCCATCCTACCAAGTTACAATGAAATCCCTTCATAAATACAACCTGTAGACTGGGCTAAAGGTTTTTGGGTTTGGGGCTCGGGCAGCCATCACGGTTGACCGATCATGACCAAAAGGGGACGTTTTCATCTAGACGTGAACTCAAACCTGCATGTGAAATTTTGTGATAATCGGACAAGAACTACGGGGTATAGCCGGTGCTAAAGGAAAATGTGAACAGACTCACAGACTAACAGACTCACACCGACTTACGCGAGCCTGATGGTAATAGCTTATCTTGACTTTGTCAAGTTAAGCTAAAAATAAAAATACTCATGTTACAAATCACCTTAGAAAAATAATGTAACATTCTACCAGTTAACTTGGAAAAAATTCCCAATGATTTCTTACACCACAAAAAGCCTGGTCTGTAAGTATCTCCACTGGGTTCAGCCTAATGCCTCCTTGATCATTCTTAGGGGTTCTAGGGGATCAGTTGCTAAGTCTATTGAGTCAGAAAAGAATATAAATTAGAGTTTCAAATGAATAAAGTTCATTTAATGTACGTTGCGTTCTTATTGTCAAATTTTCTCTCTCATTGACAAGGCAATAAACGAGAAAATGTGACAAGGAGAACTCAACATATCTGCCCCTTTGCCAGATAGACTATGTGACGAGAGTTCATAGGGACCTCTAGTCAAATTTTCTCAATGTAGTATAGTGTGATCAGTTTATGCACAAACATAGTAAAAGCCAGTTTTGACTGGGTTTTGTAGTTGTTTTCCAGTTTGCCATAAAATCAGGACCAAACCTGAAAACAAAACCAAAGGCTCAAGTAAGCCTAATACGCTCACCATGATCAAGTTGTCTACAAAGAATAAGGGTATTAGTGTTATGGGGTCAGAAAGACAGAGACAAAAAAGAAGTGTCACTTTGTACAGGTGTGCATACTGCAATTACTGTCACCAAGAAAGCACTGAAAAATTATGTCTATATTTTAACCCCAACTCCCCACTCCCAGCACACATCCTATATTAGGCTCAAGATTATGTCAAAAAATGACAAAAGGGCTTCTCTTTGAAAAAAAAAAATGCCAAGGTTGGTAAAAATTTTGGGTTGAAATTCAGTGAAATATTCATAGAAGCCATCAGTTGTGTGAAGAAATAGTGTGAAATGGCTGTCAACAAGAACATCATTGAGATAAGACTTTTTTGACAAATTAGGTTACGTGTCCCAACACACTCACAAACAAATGCAATCATTAATGATAACAGAACAACTGATTGAAACATAATTTGTTTTCTTACCAAATATATACACAGAATGGCACATGCATGTGAATGGGTTAATCGATATGGCACAAGTGCCAGTGCGGAAGGATAGAATGCGAGGCCCCAGGCCTCGAGTTGCATCTTTCTGTGATGGCATAAGTGCCATATCAATTAACCCATTCACACACACACGTGTCATTTTGTGTTTATTACATGCCTTCACGTCTATAAAAACAGTTATTAGAAGGACACTCAGCAATTCATTTGACAACTATCAACACAAAGGACACATTTTATTGCCAACCAAATTTGCGAGGGGAACCCGTGTTACCATTTCGTCCCCTGAGTTGCAATGTTTTCTTTGTGCCTACTGCGAGCAGGCGACGATTTTCAGCTATTGCTAGTGATTCAAATTGTAATTGCATTGCACGATTTGTAGAAAATTCCAGTAAAATTTTGCTTCTATATAAAAATAGTCCTCCAACGATTTCCGTTCTGCACATATATGCATAACAGATTTTCCTTTTCTGCATGCTTTAGTGTTGCTGTAGATGGGGATTACATAATAACTGGAGGCTCAAGAGAGCCTAAAATGCTCACTTGGACCAAATTGTCCTAAACTGTAAGGGTTATGGCTATGGAGAAAAAGTAATCTGAATGAACCATATGACAGATTCGCCAGCAATTTTTTTGTCTAATTGTTTCAACTGCTCAGAAGAAAGCTTCAGACCAAATACAAAATCTCTAGTCCATGCAGTTTGGGAAATATTGGACATTTTATTTTTTTTCTACTTTTAGTGCCAGGTGTTCCCATGGGAAACCGCAAGAAGTTTTGGGGGCATGAATGAAGTACTTAGGGTCAACTAATGCCACATATAAAATTTGGTTCAAATCGCTCCATTGGTTCTTGAAATAGAAATTTTTAGGGGAGCTCAAAAGTGAGCCCATCCCCTGGAGAGCCCAAATAAGGACCTGCCAACTTCCTATGAACAACTTTTAATCTTGAACACCAGAGGAAGTTTCATTCCAAATATTAAAGCATTTCCACTTGAGGTTCATGAGAAGATGATTTTTTAATGAATTTCATGATATTTGAGCATAAGCCCATGCCCAAAAAGGGCGGAGACCCCATTTGAACAAAACTAAAACAGAATACCCCCAAGATGATGTGGCCCATATGTGTTTCAATTTGAGCCATTGGTTTGTGAGAAGATAATTAAATAAAATTGACAAAATGCATAAAAACAAAAAAACTCATTTCCAGATTTTCTTAGTCCCCAGCCAGACCCCAAATTTTCAGTGTAAAAAAAAAATAATTTTGTCTTAAAATTGACCAAAATGCATAAAAAACCAAAAAACTAATTTCCGGATTTTGGTCCAAAATTTCTAAGTCCCACCTGGCCCCCAAATTTCCGGTGCCCCAAAAAAATTTTTTTGGTCTTAAAACTGACCGAAACGCATAAAAAAACTTATTTCGGGATTTTGGTCCAAAATTTCTATGTCCGGACCGGGACCCCAAATTTTCAGCCTAAATATGAACCCGGGGACTTGGCTTAAACAAACTTGAATCTCACCCCCCTAAGGATGCTGCATACCAAATATCCAAAGATTCTTATTGGTAGATCTGAAGAAAAAGATTTTTAAAGAATATACCTCATACTGCACTGATTTAAACATTTGGGCTCCCATGGAGAGCTCAAATATGGACCCAGGGAATTGATTTCAAAAAACATGTGAAACAATCTTCCAAAGATGTTATATGTGAAATCTGAAAGCAGTGGTTTGGGAGAAAAGTAGTCTTAAATGTTTTTCTCATTACCCACAGTGTTAAAAAATATAAATTTTATAGTAAATTTCCTTTCTTATTATAACTACTGCAATTGTTTACTACAGGCTTGCACTACAGTGGAAGACCCTAACTCGGATAAAATACTCTCTATTTTAATCTTTCCCAAGAGATTTGGGAAAGAAAAGTGGTGTAAAAACACCACAAACAAAATAAGCCAAAACTGGGTCGAGCGTCATCAGCGCACATCCAGTAGGGGACGCTCTTCTCTTAGTACAATTCCACGACTTCCGTTAACCAGTGCACAAGCAGTCATCAAACTATTCTTTTGAGTCCGCCAACATAGGAGTTATGTGATCAGCAGGGAGAAAGGATTCTTACCCGAATAAGAAGAAGGGAGGGCCTCCATGTAAACAATTATGGTAGGTATAATAAGAAAGGAAATTTACTATAAAATTTATATTTCTTATCAACCTACCTTACAATTGTTTACTACAGGCTGAATAGACAATAGGCTGGAGGGAATCACATAACCAACCCACACATAACTCAATTGCACTCGAACTGTGGACAGAGGAAGAGATCCCTAGTCCTATCAAACCATAGCATCACAAACATTAGTAAAAGACAATGAAAGATGAGGCGTATGGTGATGTGCGACGCACTGACAGAAAATCTGAATGGCTGGGACAGACAACAGCCTGAGCAGAAGAAAGAGGGCCCGCAGAACAAAGGTCCTCTGTCTGCTCCTGCAACTGTCGCAGATAAGTGGAGAAGGTAGCATTTCTCCAGTAGGCTGCTAGCATTACATCCGACAGCATGACAGAGTTAGTATAAGCCCTGAGAGGACGACAACGCACGCACCTCGTGGCAGAAAAACAATTGGTAATACAATCGTCATTAGCTAGACGAGCGGAAGCTGCATGAATAGCAAGACAAATCCATTGAGAAATGGATTCAAGAGAGATCTGGCATGTGAGAAAAGGCATAGCCACCCGGCATAAAGGCGTGAATGCCCCCCCCCCCACCCCCCAAGCAAAGCAGTGCCCAAGAAAGTGTCCATCTTGAAGTAAACTGCAAAGTCCTAGGCCTTTTCAAGGAAAAGTACTGAACAAGCTTGGAGAGGCAAGGAAGAGGGCCGAAACGATGCGGTACCACATATGAAAAAGGTCTCCGAAGCATGGACTTGTACCCATTGCTGGAGACCCCCAGAAACAAACATATACCAGAAACTCAGCAATTGGTAAAGAAGTGACAGAAGCAACAGAGTGATTGCACATCATCGACAGAAGAACCTTCTTCTTAGCCACAGAGGCTAAACCAGTGGAGTGAGTGCATCCTTGAAGAAGAAAAGCAACTCCACTGCTCATCTCTAAAAACCACTACGGAGGAGACAGGACCCGAAAAAGACATGCACGAAGGCACAATGAAGTCGTGTCGACCTGAAACCTCCTCAGGTGACTTTGGCAAAGAAAGTCGCGATGTAGAGGGAGACATGCCGGAACCGCCGCTAACAGAGAGAGGAGCAGATTGATCCACACCCACCGATGAGACAGGGGTGTGAGTGAAAGGATTCGACAACTGCAGGTTCATATCTGGGCTAGAACCGGAGGCAGAATTGGAACCGGCAGGAAGGCGTAGCTGACAAGACCGTCCCAAAGGAGAGCCAGAGCATCCACGGCGAAAGCCAGAGCATCTGGACACGGGGACACGAAAATGTCCACCTGATGGTTCCAATGAGTCGCAAAGAGATCGATGTGGGGACGACCCCAGAGATCGCAAAGAGACTGGAACTCCGCCATGTGGAGCATCCACTCAGTGGAAAATAACCTGCCCCATCGGGACAGGGAGTCGACTAAGACGTTGACATCCTGAGCAAGCAGTAGAAGATCCCAAACCAAATCGTACATGGGAACATAGTGCGTTCCGCCCTGGTTCCGAATGTAAACAACCACCGTAGAATTGTCAGACCACAGAAGGACCTGACAATCCGAAAAGTGGGGGATCCACTGTCGGAAACACAGAAGAAGAGAAAGAAGCTCCTTCTGGTTAACATGAAGAGCTGCTAGATCCTGGTCCCATGACCTGTGAAGGAAAAGACCTAGAGGATCCAACGTCACACCCCATCCGAGATAGCTGGCGTTACCGTCAGAACACGATCAGACGTGGGGAAACAAACGGAACTCCCTGTATAATCCACTGAACATCTGTCAGGGGAGAAGGTGACGAGGAAGAGACTCCGGAAACAGAAGCACCAGAACCAGAGGATCGACAATCGGCCTCCAACAACTGAGCAAAAAGTGTTGGAGAGGTCAGACATGCAGTTAACCTAGAGGAATGAGATCCATCACCGAAATGCAGAGACCAAGCAGTCAGGGGAAGACTCTGAGCTAATGAAGTCCATCCCAGATGACAAGACGGAGAAGGGACCAGGTCCGACTTCTCTCTGTTGACTCTGAACCCTAGTAACGTGAGTAGGCTCAACAGTGTGACAACATCAGACTCCAGAAAAGCAGCATTGGATTGCCTCTGGAGGATATCAACTAGACAAGCCGAAGAAGACACCTTGGACTGTGAGTGATGTAAGACTAACACATGCGACATCAGACAGGTGAAGGCCAAAGGATCCAGGTCGAGGCCAAAGGGAATGGCCTTGAACTGGAAAACATCCTGGGGAATGGAGCGGCAAACTGATCTGAAAGCCTCCATGCTGAACTGAGGAGCACTGATAGACTGCATCAGAATACTCAGATCGATAACCTATTTGAGTCAGCCGTCCTTCTTCGGCACCAAGAACATGCGGGAAACAAAATCTCACTGAAAGAAAGTTCTTGATGACCTCGATTGTCCCCTCTGACAATTGACAGATCGCCTATCTCCGTGGTCAAAAGTTCCCAACGTGTAACGTTGAAAGGGACTCATGTGGGAAGAGGCACTCTCTACTTAGTGGAGTGCCTCAACCTGGGACGAAATCGAGGCGACTACTGTCGACGCCTACCCCACCCTGTGAGTGAGTAGAAGTGGTGGTAGGAGGATCAGCCCTTAGCTTCGCAGAGGAAGCAGAAGGGTACTTGTTAGACTTTGGATGGTGCCTGCCTCCAACAGAAGGCCGATCAAGCTGACTAAGCAGCAGCAGATCAATGGAATGACAAAGGGAGCCATCTCGGATCGTCGCCACGAAATACGGAATAGTCGCAGACCCGCCAAAAGAGGCAGATCGAAGAGCAGGGCACTGCCCCTCAAAAAGGAGACGTCTTGTGTCCAGCACAGCGTACCTGCAAACTAATTCCAAGCTAGCCGTGTAACAGGCATGTGTGTGAGAAGATCCATGAGCGCTTTGAACTGCACATACAAAACAAAAACCTGTTTGTCGTCAAACTCATCTGGGAGCAGATAAGCAGCAAAGCTGAGACGAGGTGATCGAAGAAAGAACGCATTCCAGCATCCCTCTCGATAAGGCCAACCTGGACTCCACAGTCTCCATATGGCTGAGGAGTTGGAGTCCCGATCCAAGACCGTCACAGTCTGGCAGACTGATGGATTGGCGAAATCGTAGGAACGATAATGCACCAGAGGCAAAAAGTGTCAACCTTGATGAAGAACAACGTCTTCATAGCCTTGGAACTCAGCTTAGAGTCCAAAGCGGTAAATGCTTCAATACCTGTACCGACAGGCATGGTCGAAGGCACCCAGAAGCATGTTGCTCCACAGGCTGTAGGCATGCGACCAATGATCACAGCTGGGCAGACACTGTCGACTGGTTTGATGGTTTGAGACCTGGAAGGAACCCAAACACAAAGTCAAGAGCTGCCCCCAAGTCAGAAGACTGTTGGCTCTCGACGTCAGGAATGTCAGATTCATCCCATGAGTCGAAAGACACATAGCCCATCATGGGCAAACCAGCCGACGCCTCCCATGGATCAGAAAGCAACCTGTTTCCAATCCTGGGAGGTGGCGCCACAGGGGGCACCTGGAAACCACTCGGCAACGGAAAAGGCTCTTGGACAGAACCTAAGTGAGCAAGGAGAGGGACTCCCTAAGCTCACTGACAGTCGGAACAGAACGACGTGGGAACGAACCGACAAAGTAGCTTCACTCCTGATCCATTTACCAGCAAAGGGTCACGATCCTCAAATACACCTGACGTGGGGCGACGGGCTGCAGCCGAAAACATCTGAAGGCAGATGTGTAGTGGGGTATCACCTACCCCGAGGATCAACAGAGCAGAAACTCAGGAGAGTTGCCATGGACCTCTGCAGGACAGAAGGTCCAGGCTGCACAAAAAGCGTTGGTCACACAAAACTGGCCATGGGACCAGAGTGTGTGGACGGAAATGCCACAGAGCTCATGGTGACCCCACCATGAACATTCAAATCCAATGAGAAAAACTGAGGTACTCGACGGCTGAGAGACCACAGTAGAGGGTTTGGCCGGCAGCTCCTTCCAACTTCGCCGAGTTGAAGTCAGGGAAGGCTGAGGCCGATACCCCACATCTACACTACCAGACACCGCTGCAGACCCCTGCAGGGAGCAAACTGCTGTGCTCAATGACCGAGAGAGGACACAGCAGGGGGTTCGGTCGGCAGCCACTTCCGACTTCGCCGAGTTGAAGTCAGGGAAGGATGAGGCTGATACCCCACATCAACACCACCAGACACCCCTGCAGATCCCTGCAGTGATAAAACTGCTGTGCTCAATGGCTGAGAGGACACAGCAGGGGGTTCAGTCAGCAGCCACTTCGCCGAGTTGAAGTCAGGGAAGGCTGAGGCTGATACCCCACAACCACACTACAGACATCACTGCAGACCCTTGCAGGGATAAGCTGAGGCCTGCTAAAACGGTGACCGATGACCTTGTAGACAGAACAGCAGTAGCAGCAGACACGATGGGAGATGTTGGAACTGGCGGAAAAGGGGAGAGAGCCACCTAGCTCAGCCTCCAAAGGAGGAGTCACAACCCTAGTGACAGCCTCAGATGTCGACTAGAGAAGATGCATAGTCCGGGAAATACGCATCTCTTCACCAGAACGACAGTATCCCCCCCTCCCACCCCCCGCAGGTGTGAGAGGAACAGCCACGAAAATGCCCACAAGGGCAAAAGGAATTGCCCTAAAAGGAACCGAACTGGGAATAACAGCGGTGAGAGCAGTAGAAGAAAAAGGTGAACTCAACAGATACATAAAGTAGAAGAACACCCCCAACTACGAGAAGGTGGCAGAAAAAATAACCGGTGGGAACACGCCAGAACCCAGACAGCCGACAGGGACCTAAAAACAGAAATTCAGCCCTCAACAGAGTGAAGAAATCCTGTCCATACAGTCCCTCATTGACACCTAACTCCAATAACAATAATAAAATTTATCAACCGAAAAATTTTATTTCCGAACCGTGTTGACACGATGTCGAAAAAACATTCGCGAAAACGGAATATATAAATAAAATACAATGAGAATGTGGTTGAAAATATTATTGAGAATATATAAAACACAGTCCTGTTATTATACGATCTTCAGATCCATAATTCCAGTCACAGGAAAACCATTATTATCGACGAGTTGAATTATCACTGTTTCGTAATGCAAAGATGGCGACATGTCAACCACGTTTCGCGGATAAATAAAAAAGAATGGTTTGATGACTGCTTGCGCACTGGTTAACGGAAGTCGTGGAATTGTACTAAGAGAAGAGAGTCCCTTACTGGAAGTGCGCCGATGGTGCTGGACTCAGTTTTGGCTTATTTTTCTGTGGTGTTTTTACACCACTTTTCTTTCCCAAATCTCTTGGGAAAGATTAAAAATAGAGAGTATTTTATTCGAGTTAGGGTCTTCCACTGTAGTGCAAGCCTGTAGTAAACAATTGTAAGGTAGGTTGATAAGAAATGCTGACTCAGCACTTTTTCAAAGTCCCCAAAAGTACCCCATGATAAAACCGATAGCAATTTTTTTTTTACCACTCCATTCTGTTGGTTCTAAGGAAGCTTCACACCAAATAAGAATTCTCAGTGCAGTGTAGTTTTGGAGATATGGGCGTTTTAATTTTTTTCTATTTTTAGCTCCTGAGGTTTCCACAGGGCAGCAGGAAAATTTTTTTTTGGTATGAATCAAGTACTTAGGACCCAATAATACGTCATAGCAAATTTGGTTCAAATCAGCCTCTAGGTTCAGAAAATAGAAATTTTGGACAGGGCACAAAATGGGGATCCTCCCGTAGCGAGCCTAAATATTGACCGAGAAAATTTCTTTGAACAAACTTGAATCTTGAGTACCAAAGGAGCTTATATACCAAATATCACAGCATTCTGACTGGTTGTTCATAAGAAGAAGATTTCAGGAGAAACTGATGCTTTTGGGGCATCACTCCCACCCCAGTGGGGGCACCGAGTTCATTTTAACAAACTGGAAAGAGGATACCCCCAAAATATTGTATGTCAAATTTGTTTGGCTTTGGGCTAGTGGTTTTGAAGGAGAAGACCGAGTTGCGAAAGTTAATGGACGACGGACAACGGACGACGGACGCCAAGTGATGGCAAAAGCTCACAGCTAAAAAAAAGATTCTGTCTGATGGATCTGTAGAAGATCTTATTGATCATATAGCAAAAAGAAAAAAATTGGGTTCCCATAAGAAGCTCAAATATAATTTCTTTTTCTTAATAAAAAAAGAGAATGACACAACACCAATCATATATTGGAGTAATACACAATAATTTCTCCATTTAATGCCAGCATAAACCTTTATGCTAATTTGGTGAAGGAAACCAATTATAAGGTAAGTCCAGAGAATGAGATGCCTTATCCTCATTTAAAAGTGTCCGAGGCTTGTATATTAACACACGTTTGAAGCGTGATATATACAAATGCTTCACACTGAGCTACACTTTAAAAGCAATACATAAATGAGACATAATTGTTGCTTCACACCGAGCTACACATTAAAACCACCCAGCACTGACGCTGGACTACTGACACTGGAGGAGGTATTCCCTTGCTTTTCCCTATAAAGCCAGATGATATTTAGGGAAAAACCATCCCCCCAACCCCCTTCCCCTTGTTCTGAAGGAAGAATCTTCAGAATGAAGAGGGCAGTGGAACGGTGTCAGTGCTCGAGCAGACTGCCTAAGACATCAGTAAGA
The DNA here is from genome assembly GCA_031216915.1 of Pictodentalium vernedei. Taxonomy (NCBI): domain Eukaryota; kingdom Metazoa; phylum Mollusca; class Scaphopoda; order Dentaliida; family Dentaliidae; genus Pictodentalium; species Pictodentalium vernedei. The sequence continues at coordinate 164,579,445 of CM062297.1, forward strand.
TGTATTATTAATGGACGATATTCTGTGCGACAGAAAGAGGACCCAAGGATCTAAGGTCACTGGAGATAGACTCTAAATTTCTAAGATTGAACTTAGTAAATGAAGACAGTTGCATCCAGTGGGCTGCCTTCATTAAATCAGCAATAGCAATACTATTAGAATAAGCCCAAGAAGAAAGTGCCCTAACCTCATGCACTGCAATCTAATTGACAGAACGTTGATCCGCAGATCATAAGCGATTCTTACTGCCAATTGAATCCATCTAGCGACTGAATGAACAAAAATATCCCTTCTGTTAGGCATAAGAGAAAGGACAAACCTTTTTCTTCCTTTTCTAATAAAGCTAGATCGACGTTTATAAATGTGCGTCGCTCTCACTGGACACAACAGCGGTCTACAGTTGTCCGAGGATGGCAAGGCCTTAATGACAATAGGCTCTGGCCGTTTATCTGGAATCTGATTCTTAACCAAGAATCCCACTTCCGTAGTAAGAGTAATAGTATCACCCACACTATGGTAATGGGAATCTTCAACAGATAGTGCATGGAGTTCACTAACTGTTCTGGCAGAACTGAAGGCCAAGAGAAATGCCATTTTATAAGTCAGAAATTTAAATTCTACATCATCTCACAGCTCAAAAGGAGCTTCTTGAAGCTCAAGAGAATCCACGCCAAATTCCATTTAGGAATTAATCTGAGGGTTCTAGGTCTATTGATAGAGAAATCTCTAACTAGTTTGGATAAAGAAGGATCTGATCCAATATTCAAGTTATCATAATAAGAATATGTATCTGATAACATAGACCTATAGCCCTTAATCGTGACGGGCTGCAGTTTGAGTACGTCAAACAGTTAGACCAGAAAATTTGCAATTTGAGGAATAGATGGATTATAAATATCCACCGACTGATCTGTACACCAACAAAAGAAAACTCTCCATTTTGCTGCATAATTCAGCAAAGAGGAGGTCCTTCTACAGTTAGAAATAGCATCCACTGCTCATCCTGAAAACTGCTTTCCATGCAAGAAGGACCGCACAACGGAAATACAGGAAGGTTGAGACCTTCCGGGTTGTGATGCTTCCACTGATACAGAAGGTCATTAAGAGGAGAAAACTTCTGAGGAATGTCCCATAACAGACACCTGACCAGGTTGAGCCAAGGTTTCTGAGCTGACAGAGGTGCTAAGGTTTTGCAGTGATACTGTTTGATTTTTAACAGAATCTGCTGAATCAATGGAATTGGAGGATACGCACATCCTATTTTCCCATTCCATGAGATCGATAGAGCGTCTACTGCAAACACTCAGTGATCCGAACAAGGCGACATGAATGTCGGAAGCTGATTGTTTAGGTTCATGGCAAAGAGATCTATCATGGGACGATCCCACTGGTAGCATATCTGCCGGAATATTCGTTTATTGAGAGTCCACTCTGATGGCAACGGGCAACCTTTCCTTGAGAGTGAGTCTGCTACTACATCAAGTCGACCCGGAATATGACGGACTGAGAGATGAATGTGATGACTCCGGGGAAATAGGAGAATTTTCTCCGTCAATTCGTGTAGAGGTATTGAATGAGTGCCGCCCTGGTTCCTGGGATAAGCCACTACTGTAGAATTGTCCAACAGAATCGGCACATGGATGGTTGCTTCGTGAGCAATCCGGTGTTTCAGTACAAGCCAAATAGACATCATCTCTTTGATGTTCATGTGCTTTTCAGGAACGAAGAGTCCAAAGACCCTAGCACTTCAGGTCTGAGGGAATCAGGGATGCACCCCAACCCGTCAGACTTGCATCCGTCATAATAGTAAAGACCGGATCTGGTACTTGAAGCAGAACTCCTTGAGTCAACCACTCGAGATCTGCCCAAATCAGAACCTTTTGTTTTATCAGATCTGTTAAAACAATCTGGCCTTTGAGCGAATGCGTCTTGACACTCCAGTTCTGAGTAAAGAAAATCTGGAGAGGACGCGTGCGTAAGTGACACAGAAGAATCAAGTCTGCCACTGCCCCGCACAGTCCCATCAGTCGCATAAACTCCCTCGCTGATACTGTGAGAGAGTTTAGACAAAAGCAAGCATAGCAACTGACTAATTTCGCTCAGGTTATCGGAAGGCAAACCAGATTGCTTGGAGTCTCTAAGCTCATCCCCAAGTGAATGAAGGACTTGGACGGAGCTGAATCCAACTTATTTTCATTTACAATGAAACTGAGATGTCGGAATGAACTGCACATCGTTCTGAAGCGCATCTTTGTTGCCGTATCTCTGAAGAATGTCATCCAGAAAAGCTGACGTTACCACCACCGAATGAGCTCGGAAGTATGACAATACCGAGTTCATTATCCGTGTGAATGCCCAAGGTGCCAGGTTCAGACAGAAACACATCACTCTGAAATGATGAACCTTCCCTTGAATGCCAAAGCGCAGGTACTTTCTGAAAGCCGGATGGACCATGACGTGAAAGTACGAGTCCTTTGGGTCAATGCTTGGTGCAAAGTCGTTCACTCGAATGCTCGCTTTTACCAACCGAATGATTTCCATATAGAACTTCGGAGCGATAATCAGTTTGTTTATCCAGTTCAAGTCTATCACCGGTCGAAATGAGCTGCCTGGTTTCGGCACAAGAAACAGGGGACGGTAAAATCCCGGTGATTTGGGATTTTCTACAACCTCTATTGCTTCCTTTACTAGGAGAGATTGAATTTCTGCAAGAAGAGACTCCCTTTTTGAAGGATTTGCCGGAAGATCTGTCCAATGTGGGGGTTTTGAACGGAATGATAGCTGAAGACCCATTCTGACTACATTCCTGACCCACTGATCTTCCGTTATGTCCGTCCAGTTTCTAGTGAAGTTTGATAACTTTCCGCCAACTGGAGAGCAATAGAGGTTTACACCATCACCTGTATGACTTGCGAGGCTTTCGGGAAGAGAAACGTCCTCTCCGAGAACCACTTTGTGCCGCTGTCTGGCTTATAAACTTTGAAGGACTTACACCCCTTTCCAGAGTCGCTATACTGACAGTTCCCTGAGTAGCCATACTAGAGTTTCTTAGAAACCTGCGAGGAGCCTTTTTTCACTGACTGCGAACTGGAGCCCCCTCGCCTACCACCTCCAGCAGACGACTGCCACTGGAAAACTGACCTCAGCAAAAGAGTGCTGGTAGCTTTTTTGGTAGCTTCTTCGTACACCAAGGATAACTTGTCATCAAACAAGGTATGCCCAGATACAGGAGTGACTCTTAGAGAGCTTTTCACCCGATCGTCTATCAATGAAGACGATGCCAAGGCTTCATCCCGTCTTATCAATTTCATATTAGCCACTGTAAAGGCAGAATGATGTGTGGCATACATAACTGCCTTAAAAGAACTCTGAGAGATGAATTAATATCGTCAAATTCTTTACCACCAAGATGATGGTCCAAAGCCCTGGTGATATATGATCTGCATAGGACAAAGCATCCAAAACTGCCCGATTAGAATCAATTGTAGATTCAATCACATCTGAGCGGACACTGAGTGATGCAAGTAACAAGATATCCAGATCTAAAGCATGATCATCCAGACATAGAGGAGCTCTCTGAACATCTTCTCTAACCATTTTTTAAGTGACATGATCCAGGAAACATTATGTGAATAGAAGATGTTGATAAGAAAGGATTTTTCTTTCTTGAATTTGCTAGGCTGAATATTGCATCGTCAATGTGGCCGAAGGCCACAGACACATGAACTGACTAACCCGGGAAGGAAAGAACGTCATCTTTTCTCCGCTGGGTATCCCTATCCAGGGACGATGGAGATTTCTGCCTAGCAGACGCAGCTTGCTGACCAGGAGGAACAAGATCAGGAAAAAACCGATGAATAAAATTCATATGAAACAAATTCCATATGTTGTTCCAAAAGGGTCTGAGAATCTTCCTCCAGTTCCCTTTCACCATCCGCTTGGTCTAGCTGTGAATTTCGGTCAGCTCCATCTGAATGAACGGATGACCGTACCAACGCAGCACCATCCGACAGAGTCTGTTGACGGTTGCACCTGCGTTGACTGGGAAGCTGCGATAAGCTGCGCAATCTGCGACAGAAAGTCCGTTACTGAGGCTTGCGGAGCAGCGGACTGATGTTTCTTTGCCACATGATGTTAGCAGGACAGAGATCTGTCCCCTGATCTTTTCACCGAATGTCGTAATGCTGCACATAATCATGCTTCGAACCACTATCTATCGGATGGCCTGACTTCAGAGGTGAAGACTGGGAGCATCTTTGCAGAACGGCTTGAATGTCCGAAGTTGGATAGCTAGTGAGCAGTCTAATAAGCTTAGTAAGAGATATGGAAGAAGCTGTAACTGCCGCCGGCCTTAGGCTGAGAAACTTGCTGGCTTCTTCCCCTTTGCCATCGTCGCTGGGTGAATTTTTGATATTGAGGTGCTCGCACTACCCAAATCTACACTCTCCTCGACCGCTATGGACTTATCTGGTGTTACAGCTCCACTAACGGAGTAACCGCTTCACTGGCCGAGCTAGCTGCTTGTAAAGAAATAAGATGCCTTATTCCTTGTTTGATATTCAAGAGCACCTTTGCAGCTCGCTCTGTTTGCTCATTAGAGCACGATGACGGCAGTACATTTTGGATGGGTGTCGCTGTACCATCATCATGTTTTTGTTCCTCCGAATAAGAAACTAAAAAGCTAGAATTAGCCTGCGGTGAAAGTTTTTGGCATCGGAACTTCACCGTGCACATAACGCGACACCTGCTTCAAATGTTTGGCATCCCAAACTACACAAGTAAAACATGTATCTGAAGGAGCGCAGCGACTGCAAGCAAGACAACAAGCATGTAAATCCGAGGCAGACTTCCTCGCCTTACACTTTAAGCAAAAAGATTTCATAATAATATTTAAGCCAAAGACAAAGTCCACTTCACTCCTAAACTATAAAATAATTTATGCATAATAAGGATACAAAAATATGGCAATCAAAATCGTTTTGAAAGAAATCAAAATTTAAATTTTTTTTTTTTCCCAAAGGGAACCTCATGAGCCCAAGGGCGTCCCGATAGAGCTTAAGTGTGGTCAAACACTAAATAATTAAAGCTACGCTACTGGAATTATTTAATACATGTATACTACAATAAATATAATAACTGTGCTATACTATAATATAAGAATACTATAAATTAAAGAGTTGTCAAACTGAAAACAACGTTAACAGGAAAAAACGGAAACTAAACAACGGGCATACAACAAGCCCAAGTCAGTAACCGATCAATCACTACCTGATGCAAAGCCAGATCTTCATAAGAAGAAAAAACAATGCATCTGGTAGAAGATGCAAGACTACATACGTCCTAACACCGACAGGATGATGACATAACCATGGGGATAACTGAAATAAACATTCCGTAGATCACGTTAAACTCCCAAGATATTTAATAAAAAATTTTGATAAAAAAGCCAACAAAGCTTGGGAGTTTAACAGGAGGGTTCTTGGGAAGAGAGGGAAGGAACATTTAACAAACCGTAGGTTTAATCATTAGCAAGAATGATGACATTCAGGCCCATGTCCCGAAAATGGGAAACATGAATAATTTTACATAACTATTTTAAAGTTACAGCCCTGAACATCTAAAACCACCATAGTTCACTTCCAGCATGCTTTCACATCCTTGAATCCAGCATAATCATCAATGATTTGTGTCTGGCATCTTCAAAAAAGAGATTTAAAGCACAGATGTCAGTTCAGATGTTTACTGACTTGAGCCAAACAAAAGAATGATGTTGGCACTAATTTTGGGTCACCGACCTGTGCAGTAAACAAAATTATGGAGGACCAGACAGGACTTCGGATTTTTGGTATTGTATGCAAATTTGGGGGATTGGGGTGTCAAAATCTGTGTTTGGCCCTGGAAATTAATTAGTCTGCACCAGCTAAGTCTGGGCCAATGGTTTTAGTATAAAAGTTAAAAAATTTATAGTAATTTATATATTTTTTATACTTACCAATGACCCAGACATAGCTGGTGCTAACTCTTAAAATATAGGGCCAAACACAAATTTTGCCCCCCAATCCCCAAAATTTGCATCTAAAACTAAAGAAAACATGTCCTGAAAGGCCCTCCACACTTCGCCCCTACTGCGCATGCGCAGTGTCAAGGACGTTCCGAAATTGGCGCCATTTATCATTCTAATAACCAGTGCCTGGTAAGCGCTATGTACTCAGCGGGGAGGCAAGAGTTCCCAACTCCTGGGAGGGCCATCCCCGTCTGGGTCATTGGTAAGTATAAAAAATATATAAATTACTATAAATTTTTTAACATTTTTATACTGTACCAATGACCCAGACATAGCTGAATAGTAAAAAGGCTGGAGGGCCAAGGACATAGAGCAAAATGGAATACGCTCAATAAAATAAAATAGAGTCATCCCCTGTAGGGAAAAGAAGTAATAGGCCTTATATGTATCTTTCTTATTTATGATAAATTAGAAAGATACAACACCTTCCAAAAATTGAGCTTCATACATCCATGTACTCTATTAATATCCAATAATCCTTATACTAATAATTTTTAAAGTAAGCCAATAATAAAGTAAGTCTAGAGAATAGAGACTCTTATACTCCTAAAAGTGTGTGAGAATTGCATAATCATGTCCGTTGACATATGCAATATTCAAAAGCTATACTTTAAAAACTAAGACTTGAATGAATTTTATAAACTTAAACTTCTCACTAACAACCATCCCAATAACAGCTCAGAATTACTAACTCCGGAGGAGTATCCCCTTGTTTTCATAGTAAAAACAGGTGACCCAAGGGAACACCCTCCCCCCCCCCCCCCTTTTTCTTGCCCTGGGTCAAATAGCCCAGAGCGAAGAGGGCAGCCGAACGGAGACACTGCCGAAACAGACAGCCTACCTAGCTATAGTAGCAACTGTTAAGTGAATGACATTCTGAGCAGTAGATAATAGACCTAACAATAGAGGCCTCCAGAAATGGACTCGATATTTCTGAGATAAAATTCATGAATGGATGGCTGAGCGCAATGAGCAGCCTTCAAAAATCTATAATAGCAACACTATTAATGTAAGCCCAAGAAGTAGAAGAACTCTTACTTCATGAGCCGAAATCTTAAGCACAACTGCTAAGCCAATGATATACCATAAGCAGTACGCTAGTTAATAGAATCCATTAACAATAAAATGGAGCGTAACGTCCTTCTACTAGACATCAAAGACAGAAGAAGCTTACGCCCTTGTAATAAACAGATATCTGTTTATAAATACATAAACTGTACCCGGAAAGAGTAAAGGCCTATGCCCATACGAAGACGGAAGGACCTTAAAATAATAGGTTCCGGATAATAGGAGCCTAACTCTTATGCAACAATCCAACCTAAATAGTAACGGAAGTATTGATTCCGAAACTATGAAAGTGAAAATCATCCATCGATAGTGCATGAAACTCACTGACTCTACAGTAAAAGAGAAACCAATAGAATTACTGTCTAAAAGGTCAGAATTTGAAAACTACTGTTTCCAGAGGCTCAAATGATTACTTAGCTAAATAAGAACCGAAGTTAAAATCCGTATAGGAATTTAATCTAAAGATTCTAAGTCTATTTATCAAAAAGTTACTAACTGACTTAGATAAAGAGACAAAAGACTCAATTGTAAACTATCGTAGAGTGCATAGGTATGAGGTAACATAAACCTATAACCTAAATAACAACAGGCTGCAGTAGATCTTGTGAAACAAGTATACTAAAAAATAGCAATGAGTAGTATGGAGGGATCAACCATATGAACATAATGATCCCTACACCACGACGGAAGAGCCTCCACTTTAGTCGTATAGAATAGCGAAGAAGAGGATCTCCTATAGAAAGAAATCGCGTCCAAAGCTCGTCCAGTACAGTGCTTACAATGCAATACGGACCACACAACGGAATACATGGAGGTTGCGACCTTGCTGGTTGTGATAAAGATGACACGATTTACCCAGTGAAAAAAGATCCTCACATAGAGGAAGATTTCACGTAAAGATCCACAGTAGACAAGAGAGTAAATTACTCATGATCTCTGTGAAGATAGAGATGCTATCAACAGAAATGTATTGTGGTTGTTTATCTTAGCAATACCTGCTAAAACAACAGCGCCGGAGGATACGCGTATCCTATCATTCCGTCCTATAGATCAATAGAGCGTTAACAGTATTAGCTCAGAGATCTGGACAAGCCAACACATACGTCTGCAATTTATTAGAAAGCTGTGTCATAAATAAAACATCATTGGGCGCTCCCATAGATAGCAAATCTGAATGAATACTTGTTTGTTGAGAGTCCATTCTGACAGCAACAAGCGACCCGTAAGAGAACGGGAGTGCGATAAAACAATCAGACGACCCAGAATATGACGGACCAAAACTGAACTTGGTGTACTATAACCAACAGACGGATTCTTTCCATTAAATTGAATAACGGAAACGAAAGAGTGCCTCCCTGGTTCCGGAGATACGCCACTACTGTCGAATTAAAGGACAGGAATTTGGGCATGCGTTTCTGAATAATGTTCATGCAATGACATAAAGCAAGCCTAAAAAACATTATTCCGCGGAAGTTAAACTGATAGCTAAAAGACTGCGGAACCCAAAGACCCTGGCACTTCGAATCCGTAGGGATCAGTATATATCCCAATCTGTTTGACTGGCAACCGTCATAACAGCCACACTCGGGTCCGGCAACTGCGGCGGCACTCTCTGAGTCAACCACCGAATGTTTGCCCCAGTCTGAATCTCTTGTAACACTAGATAGACAAGAGAATGTATAAATCAAGCAATTCATGGATTGCCGGAAAGTTGCCGTCGAAGAGAAGCTCCTCCGAGAACGAAGCGACTCTGAGAGAGTTCTTAACCTACTATCCACGCGTGGATGTAGCTAGGGCTGCATCACGTCTAACCAACTCCAATCAGCCACTGAAGGGCGGAGTTATACGTGAACAAACTACTGCCCTCAAAAGAAATTACATTGAGAATAATATCCCGTAAATCTTTTCTTGAAGACGTAATGATAACGCCTCAGTAAGGCGGATTACGTATAATAAAGCGTCTAAGTTAAGTCTACTATACATAATGTCGTTCCCAACATTGAAATTGGAAAAGACATAAACGGCGAAAAAGAATATATATGCAGTCTTTAATCACACCGTCTAGACGCGTATGAACTCTCGGTATGCCCTGCTCTGCCAAAATAAACTATATGTAAAAAAGATAAAATGGCAGAAATGAGCCACGCGGACAAGAAACTAAACTATCATGCTTAGTAGCAGGCTTGTATATATATATAAATATATAGCGTCGAAAAATAAAACACATGTTGTAATGACAATATTGGACTGCGTCGGTAAGTCAGGGACAAAGTCCCTGTACCGATCGAAAAATCCGAGTCCAATGACGCTATAAGTCTCTTATCCAAGATCGCAACAATGAAGTCCGAAAAATAATCACTGGAAGAAATGCCAGAAGATATGAAAGGCATCTTCCGATACTACTAAAGGGAAAACTCGAAATCTTTCGAATCCCTTTCGCCATCCTGTCGGACCCTATAAAGCGTTCGGTCGTCCGTAGCTTGATGCAACCGCGGACCGCACCGACCCAGCGCCGTCGGATAATTCCTGATTCGACCGAGAAACTGTCAATTGCTGGGATGCTGCGAAACAACTGTGCTAACTCGGATAGCACGTCCGTCACTGAGGCCTGAGGAGCAGCGGTCTTACGATGCATTGCCGAAGGAAGCTCCGAGATCGTTACCCCGTGCATACTTCCAATATGCGAGCGAACGGAGTGTATAGGCCTCGTGTCCCTTGGCTACCGGATGGCGCGACCTATTCGCTGTGGAATCACTGAATGCCGAAACTGATCGGATACTCGAGGTCACGTAGCCAATGTGCGGTCGTGTGCCCTGCTGTGAGGATGAGGAAGCATTAAAGACAGTCTCTCGGACTGTCAATATAACGGAGCGTCCCGAGCAACGGACATATGCTCCGAATGTAAAATATCTGAACCACAACATGCGGTCCCCTATGTTGTTGGCTTCCTCCGATCTGTCCTCAATCTGCCGTCACTGGGTGAGTACTAAAGTAATTAAAGTGCTCACATCACCCAAATCTCCTTCCTAGACCGCAACGGACGAACCCGGCAGCCGAACCATTCGATGAATGTACGCTACACCGGGTGAGCTAGCGAATGTCACTCCGTAAGCGATAGACATATTCCATGAGCACTTATTGCCGCTAACTCTTCATTAACTATGACGACAGAGGCACACTTTTGAAAGACATCTCCATAATTCTTCGAACAAGAAACCAGAAATGCTTGGATAGCAAGCATAAAATAATAATATATATAGCGTCGTTCAATAATTCGAAAGTTTGTGTGACATTATTGGACTATGTCGGAACTGAGGGACGATGTCCCTGAACCGAACCAAAAATTTCTAAGTCCACCGACGCTATCGGTTTCTTATCCGGCATCGCAGCATATTTTGTTCCGAAAGGGAAAGCTTGAAATCCTCCGAATCCCTTTCGGTATCCCGTCGGACCGGATGAAACTTTCGGACGTCCGTACCCGCTTCCGCGGAGCGTCCCGACCCAGCATCGTCGGATAAAATATATGCGACAGATTCAGTTGATGCTGGGATGCTGCGATAAACTGTGCTATTAAGGAAAGCACGTCCGTTCCCGAGGCCTGTGCAGTAGCGGACTTACGATGCATTGCCGCTGGAAGCTCCGTGTACGTTGACTCCCGCACACTTCCTATGCGAACGTCCGGAGTCTGCAGGCCTCGAGTCCCCGGCTACCGACCCAGCGCTGTCGGATAATTCTCGATCCGACACCGTTTCTGTCGGCTGCTGGGATGCTGCGATAAGCTGTGCTATGTGCACAAGAATGTCCGGCGTCGAGACCTGCGGAGGCGCAGTCTATCGCTGCTTCGCCGAGGGCAGCTCCGCATCAGATGGCTCCCGCATACTTCCTATGCGAACGTCCGGAGTCCATCGGTCTCGAATCCCTGGCTGCCGGATGGTGTGACCTGGTCGCCGAAGAATCCTTGATTGGTGAAGCTGGTAATATATCGGCGGTCACGCAGCCAAGGTGCGGTCGTGTGCGCTGACGAGAAGAGGAAGCCTTAGCAGTCTCAGCGAACTGCCTATACAACGGAGCGTCCCGAGCGACGGACGTATGCTCCGCTAGCGACACATTTGTACCACAACATCTGGGGCCAGATGTTGTTGAACGAGAGAGGGGCCTCTCTCGCTTGCCGTCCGGATGGACCGGAACGAGCTATGAACCGGACTAAAAGGCTTCCTCCGTTCTCCCTCCGATCCGCCGTCACTGGGTGTGCATTAAGTTAATTTTATAGTGCTCGCATCACCCCAAAATTCCTTCTAGACCGCAACGGACGAACCCGGCAGCCGAACCATTCGGTGAATGGACGCTACACCGGGCGCGCTAGCGGACGTCAAAGGCCGTCGAACCTACTAGGGTCCTCTTAGGCAATTGGCGTATTACATGAGCACTTTTCCGCTAGCCCTTCATTACTTGTGACGACGGAGGCACACTGTTGGAAGACATCACAGATACATCACCCTAATCTTGATCGTCTGAAATAGAAATTGATAAAGTAGAGTGACCCTGCGGGGAAAGGACAGGAGTGTCCAAATCCCCAACAACATACCGTGACATACGCATCCCATATTGTCATCGAAATCATACGATACAGAACAGGAGTTAATGCGAGTACACTGACCACATATAGAATGATAATAAGGTCAGAGGAAGACTTCCTCTTAAAACAATTGATCAATATCCTTTCAATGTGAAAAGAAAACAAGTCCTGGTACTCGCACTAACCCCTGGCAAAATACATAATAATAATATGATCCATTAATATAGAAAAAATAATTGAAATCAAAATATTTTGAAAAAATATTTTTTCAGAACAGCCCAAGTTTCTGAAAAGTAACGTTGAGCCCCAATGGATCCCAAGCCTAAGTGTGGACAAAAATTTTAAAAATATTTTAAACAATTTATTCAACACTTACGAACAATAATAATGTATCTAGTTATGATTAAAATAACATAAAGATATTATTATTTAGAAATCCCCCCCTCACACAGAGGGCTGTTGTAAATGTAAACAATGAGTGTAAAAACACTAAAATAAGACTCCAGGCACCCAGGCCCGAAATCAGTTACCAAAAATACACCATCTGATGCAAAACAGAGACTTCCAGGGAAGAAACTGCAGAACATCAGATGGTAGATGCAGAACACAACGCCTAACCACCCGTAGGTGAAGACGTAAACATGGGGAAAGAACAGAATTCATTCTGTTATTCAGCTAAAACTCCCAAGAAATTTTAGTAATAATAATTACAGAAACTATGCCAAAAGCATGGGAGAATAGCAAGGGGGAACTTAAAGGACAGGGAGAGAGGAAAAACACTTGAAAAAACAGTGTAACTAAATAATCAGAATGACAACAAAATGGCTGCTGCCTTGAAAATAGGTAACTTAACATAATTTCATTAAAAAATTTTAAGTTACAGCCCTGATAATATTCTGTCACACATTCTTTTCCTCTCCTCCTTTTCTATCCTCCTTAGAATCACCATTTCACTAATATTTATGTGTCTGGCATCATTTAAACTGAGATTTAAAAGCACAAAGATCAGTCAGATGTTAACTGATGAAGGGCCAAACTTAGAATGATAAATGGCGCCAATTTCGGAACGTCCTTGACACTGCGCATGCGCAGTAGGGGCGAAGTGTGGAGGGCCTTTCAGGACATGTTTTCTTTAGTTTTAGATGCAAATTTTGGGGATTGGGGGGCAAAATTTGTGTTTGGCCCTATATTTTAAGAGTTAGCACCAGCTATGTCTGGGTCATTGGTACAGTATAAAAATATATGAACCCACAGACTTGATGTTAAAAAACCTGAATCGGGTGCCCTATGAGGAAGCTGTATGCCAACTATCAGAAGATTCTGACTGGTGAAAGAAGATTTTCAAAGAATATTCCTCATTTTGCCCAAGGTTATATAATTCAGACTCATCCAGGAAGCCCAAATATGTCATCAGTTAATTAAAGTTAATTTTCCTTCTGAATATTTTTAAAAATCCTTTCTTTCCTCTATGAACAGGTTCGTTAGCACAGTTGACAAAATCCAAATAGAAATGTTTTATCTTATGGCTGAATGCCATTCCCCAAATGCGACTGGAACGCCACATAAAATAGCAAAATATCGAACGAAAGTCACAAAAATAAAACTGGGCCATTTCCAATCGAAGATTTGACACAGAAAGTGATGTATTCATACACGCTAATTTCAGAAGTATTTCAGAGTTGCATTTGTGAATATTTTGTGTTGAATTATTTTTCATAAAAGACATTTTGGTCTAAAATGTCATTTACTAAAGAGAGTGACTCATTCTTACGGCAAGTTACAGTATATAATTCGCCTCGAGACAGGACTATTTCGTATTTCCTTTCTGCTAATTTTAGAAACGTTTCCGTGTTTACACTAAATTGGATTATATCTGACAATAGTTTGGGTTGAATTATTATAGTAAAAGACCTCTTTATTCCAAATGTCATGTAATAAACAGAGTAATCAATTTGTTTTGAGCGTTATGGTAAATAATTCATCTCAAGACGGGACTGTTTCGTAAATCACTCGGGCTACGCCCTCGTGATTTACGAAACAGTCCTGTCTCTCAATGAATTATTGACCGTAACGCTCAAAACAAATTGATTACCCTCTATATAATCAAAATTGGAAGTAAAATCGGTTTAAACTCACTTTATGAACTTTCTCTTGCAGATAATCTGGTGATGTAAGTCTCTCTAGAGGCTTTGTTGGTTGATCTGTGACAGTGTATCGCAGATGAGCATCTGATACCCAGTCAAGTAACACAGCTAAAACATCATAGGAACCAGTTGTCAACTGAAACGAATGAAAGTAGATCTTATTTATAAATCAAAAGTACATGTGAAAAAAAATCACCTTGGTTGGCTTAATCAGGTTTTCTAAAGAGGAAAGAAAGGTTGGAGGAGGACCATGAGAAGAATCTGGATTTGATACAACCACAAATTTTCTTTGCATGGCACACATGTGCCATGCAATGAAGATTTCTTGTTTTATTAGACTGAAACACCCTTACCTGACACCTGAAACGAAGGAATCTTACTTTTAGGGAAGACTGCTAATGTGCAATAAAGGCAAACACCCTGACTTCACACTACCCACCTCTGTTCAATTTTCTGATATCATAAATTTGAAAAGATAAACATTGAAAACTAAATGGTGATTACTACATGCAATCACACAAAATTCATGCATTATAGTTTTATACTGATCACATGCGATATTTATTTCAGTCATAGGGATTGACTCGTGTCATTAGTTGCAGCACTAAAACTACATGTAAATGAAACAAGACCTGGACCAATCTTGAAATAGTCCTATTATATAACATTGATGTTACTTTCAGGTATATATCTTGGCTAGGAAAAGGTGGAAAGAGAAATGGAACAACTCAGGATACTGCCTGTATTCTTAGTGGAAAAGTAGCTGAAACACTGGCTTTATACATGTATGCAAGCGAAATAGTGTCATCACAAACCATTAGATTAAATCTGAAAATGATTTGATAAGCAGTTAGCTTTGTACCTTATTGGTACTTGTATAGAATACAGCCAATATTCAAATAAATAAATGGCAATAATAATAATAATTTTTATTACCTGGTAAATGCAAGCATGGACATTATGGATTATGGGACCAGTCCACGGCAACTGTACTGTATACAACGCAGTTTTTGATCAATATTCTATGATGGTTAGAGGCATACTCATATTCAATAAAAAAAGGCCGCTCAGCCACATGTCCCCAGAAAAAAAATTGAATTTTTCGAAGTCGAAAAAGGGACATAACTCTGGCAAAAATGTTGGACCGAACCCCGATTTAAACTTGACCTGTATTTTGTGTTGATACACCTACACAACAAATTTTATTTGATTCGGTCAATTACAGCTTAAGTTATTGGTTGGAAATTAAAAAAAGTTAAAAAATTTATAGTAATTTATATATTTTTTATACTTACCAATGACTCAGACTTAGCTGGTGCTAACTTTTAAATTCTAGGGCCAAACACAAATTTTGCCCCCCCCCCCACCAATCCCCAAAATTTGCATCAAAATTCAAAAAATAGATGTCCTATGTGGTCCTCCATACTTTTGTCCACTGCGCATGTGCAGTGTCCAGGACGTATCTAAATTGGAGCCAAATCCTCATTCTTACAACCAGTGCCTGGTAAGCGTTATGTAATCAGCGGAGAGGTATGAGTTACCAACTCATGGGAGGGCCATCCCAATCTCGGTCATTAGTAAGTATAAAAAATATATAAATTACTATAAATTTTTTAACATTTTTATACTGTACCAATGACTTAGCTGAATAGAAAAAAAGGCTGGAGGGCCTAGGACATAAAGGAAAATCCAATAGACTCAATAACATGTAAACAGAATTATCCCCTCCATGAGAAGAGGAGAACAGGCTTTACATGTATCTTTCTTGTTAATACCAAAAAAGAAAGACACAATACCATTCCGTAATTGAGCACAATAACATCAATGATCTTTATTAACATCCAGTATAACCCATTATACTAATCTTTTTAAAGGAAAGCTAATAAATAAAGATAGTCCAGAGAATGAGACTCTTTATACTCTTTTAAAAGTGTCTGAGGATTGTATATTAGCGCTCGTATGACACGTGACATATACAAATGCTTCACACCAAGCTACACTTTAAAAATATTACATAAATGAGATAAACATTTGCTTTACACTTTAAAACCATCCCGGCACCGACTCGGAATTACTGACTCCAGAGGGGGTATTCCCTTGCTTTTCACTATAAAGCAGGTGATATAAGGGAACACCATCCTACCCTTCTCCTTGCTCTGGGTCAAATACCCAGAATGAAGAGGGCAGCAGGACAGAGTCACTACCAGAACAGAAAGCTTGCATAACTATAGCTGCAACTGTTTAGTGGACGACATTCTGAGCAACAGATAACGGACCTAAACAACGCAGGTCACCAGAAATGGACTCAATGTTTCTAAGATAAAAATTTGTGAACGTGGAAGGCTGAGACCAATATGCAGCCTTCATCAAATCGGTAATAGCAACACTATTAGCATAAGCCCAAGATGCAGACAGCGCTATTACTTCATGTGCCTAAATCTCAAGTACAGACTGCTGAGATGAAGATAACTTATCATAAGCAGTACGGATAGTTAATTGAATCCACCTTGCAATAGAATGGACCATAATGTCCTTTCTATTGGGCAGCAAAGACAGAAAGAAACGCTTACGTTCCTTTCTGATAAACTCAGATCTACGTTGTAAATACGCATAGCTCTGACTGGACAAAGCAAAGGCCTATGACCATCTGGAGACAGAAGAGCCTAAACAATAGGTTCAGGGTACTTATTAGGAGCCTGATTGTTAGCCAAAAATCCAACATTAGTAGTCAATGTAATAGTATTACCAGAACTACGATAGTGAGAATCATCAACAGATAGTGCATGAAGCTAACTAACTCTTCTAGCAGAAGAGAAGGCTAAGAGAAAAGCTGTCTTATAAGATAAGTATTTGAAATCCGCTGTATCAAGAGGTTCAAATGGCACTTCTTTTAGCTTCATAAGAACCCAAGCTAAATTCCACTTAGGAATTAACCTAAGGGTTCTAGGTCTATTTATCGAAAAGTTTTACGCTAACTTATATAAAGAGACATTAGATCCAATCTGTAAGCTATCATGATGAGGATAGGTATCTGACGATAGCATAGCCTTATAACCCTTAATAGTATTTGGTTGCAGTTTGATCTTGTCAAACAAGTAGAACAAAAAATTAAAAATGTCTGGAATGGAGGAATCATAAAATCAACAGATTGATCCATACACCATCGAGAGAAAACTTTCCACTTACCAGCATAATTTAGCTAAGAGGAGGTCCTCCTACAGTTAGAAATTGCGTTCACTGCTCGTCCTGTAAAATGCTTGCCATGCAAGAAGGACTGCACAACGGAAATACGTGAAGGTTGAGACCTAGCGGGTTGTGATGCAGTGTGCGCGATTTCCCCTGCGAAAGAAAGTCCTCCCATGGAGGAAGCTTCTGCAGGATGTCCCACAACCGACACCTAAGTAGATTTATCCATGGTCTCTGGGGTGAAAGAAATGCTACCAATAGGATCCTGCAGTGAGATTGCTTGATTTTAGCAATATCGGCTGAATCAACGGAGCTGGAGGATACGCGTATCCTATCATTCCATCCCAAGAGATCGAGAGGGTGTCTACTGCAAACGCTCGAGGATCTGGGCATGACGACACATACGTCTGCAACTGATTGTTGAGATGCGTTGCAAATAAGTCTACCATAGGACGATCCCATAGGTAGCAAATCTGATAGAATACTAGTTTGTTGAGAGTCCATTCTGATGCAACATACGACCTTTCCGAGAAAGGGAGTCTGCTAGAACGTTCAGACGACCCGGAATATGATGGACCGCGATAGAACTTGATGCTCTAGGACAAACAGAAGGATTTTTTCCATTAGATTGAACAACGGAATGGAATGAGTGCCTCCCTGGATCCGAATATACGCTACTACTTTCGAATTGTCGGACAGAAATTGAACATGCGAATTCTGAATGATGTTCATCCACTGACACAGCGCAACCCAATTAACATCATCTTTTGATGTTTATGTGCTTGTTTAGGAACTACGGATCATAAAGACCCTGGCACCTCGAATCTGATGGGCTCAAAGTTGCACCCCATCCTGTTTGACTCGCATCCGTCAATATCATAAAAGTTAAAAAATTTATAGTAATTTATATATTTTTTATACTTACCAATGACCCAGACTTAGCTGGTGCTAACTCTAACAAAACCAGGGCCAAACACAAATTTTGCCCCCCAATCCCCAAAATTTGCATCCAAAACAAAAAGAAATCATGTCCTAAAGGACCTCCATACTACGCCTCTACTGCGCATGCGCAGTGACGCAGACGTCCCGAAATTGGCGCCAATTATCATTCTTACTGGCAGTGCCTGGTCAGCGCTATGTACTCAGCGGGGAGGCAAGAGTTCCCAACTCCAGGGAGGGCCATCCCCGTCTGGGTCATTGGTAAGTATAAAAAATATATAAATTACTATAAATTTTTTAACATTTTTATACTGTACCAATGACCCAGACTTAGCTGAATAGTAAACAGGCTGGAGGGCTTAGGACATAGAGGAACATCCAATAAGCTCAACTATATAGTAAAGAGGTAACCCCTTAAGGAGAAAAGGAGTATTAGGCTTTAGATGTATCTTTCTTATTTAATATTAAATTAGAAAGATACACTACCCTTAATAATTGAGCACAATAACATTCATGTTCTCTATTAACATCCAGTATATCCCTTATACTAATTATTTTTAAAGTAAGCGAAAAAATAAAGTAGTCCAGAGAATTGAGACTCTTTATAGTCATTTAAAAGTGTCCGAGTATTGTATATTAAAGCCCGTATGACACTTGACATATACAAATGCTTCACACCGAGCTACACTTTAAAAATAAGACATGAATGAATTTTAACATTAATATTACACTTTAAAACCATCCCGGAAGCGACTCAGAAATACTGACTTGGAGGAGGCATTCCCTTGCTTTTCACTATAAAGCAGGTGACCTAAGGGAACACCCCCCCCCCCCCCTTCCCCTTGCCCTGGGTCAAATAGCCCAGAGCGAAGAGTGCAGCCGGACGGAGTCACTGCCGGAACAGAAAGCCTGCATAACTATAGTTGCAACTGTTTAGTGGACGACATTCTGAGCAACAGATAACGGACCTAAACAATGCAGGTCTCCAGAAATGGACTCAATATTTCTGAGATAAAAATTCGTAAATGTGGATGGCTGAGACCAATAAGCAGCCTTCATTAAATCTGTAATAGCAACACTATTAGCATAAGCCCAGGAAGTAGAAAGAGCTCTTACTTCATGAGCAGAAATCTTAAGCACAGACTGCTGAGAAGAAGATAAATTTTCATAAGCAGTACGGATAGTTAATTGAATCCATCTAGCAATAGAATGGACCGAAATGTCCTTTCTATTAGGCATCAAAGACAGAAAGAAACGTTTCCGTCCCTTTCTGATAAACTGAGATCTCTGTTTATAGATACGTAACGCTCTAACAGGACAGAGTAAAGGCCTACGCCCGTCTGAAGACGGAAGAGCCTTAATAACAATAGGTTCCGGATATTTATTAGGAGCCTGATTCTTAGCTAAAAAACCCACATTAGTAGCGAAGGTGATAGTGTTCCCGACACTACGATAGTGAGAATCATCCACCGACAGTGCATGAAGCTCACTGACTCTTCTAGCAGAAGAGAAAGCTAAGAGAAAAGCTGTCTTATAAGATAAGAATTTGAAATCTACTGTCCCAAGAGGTTCAAATGGCTTTTCCTTCAATTTAAGAAGAACCCAAGCTAAATTCCACTTAGGAATTAATCTAAGAGTTCTGGGTCTATTTATCGAAAAGTTTCTAACCAACTTAGATAAAGAGACATTAGATCCAATTTGTAAACTATCATGATGTGCATAGGTATCAGATAACATAGACCTATAACCCTTTATAGTAACAGGCTGCAGTTTGATTTCGTCAAACAAGTATACTAGAAAGTTTGCAATGTCTGGTATAGAGGGATCGAATATATCTACAGAATGATCCCTACACCAACGACGAAAAACCTTCCACTTAGCCGCATAGTTTAGCGAAGAGGAGGTCCTCCTACAGTTAGAAATCGCGTCCACTGCTCGTCCTGTAAAGTGTTTGCCATGCAAGAAGGACCGCACAACGGAAAAACGTGAAGGTTGAGACCTTGCGGGTTGTGATGGAGTTGGCGCGATTTCCCCTGCAAAAGAAGATACTCCCGTGGAGGAAGCTTTCGCGGTAGGTCCCACAACAGACACCTGAGTAGATTTATCCACGGTCTCTGTGGCGACAGAGATGCTACCAACAGAATCTTGCATTGAGATTGTTTTATCTTTAGCAATACTTGTTGAATTAACGGCGCTGGAGGATACGCATATCCTATCATTCCCTCCCAAGGGATCGACAGAGCGTCTACTGCAAATGCTCTTGGATCCGGACATGGAGACACATACGTCTGCAACTGATTGTTGAGATGTGTCGCAAATAAGTCTATCATTGGCCGTTCCCATTGGTAGCAAATCTTGATTGAATACTTGTTTGTTGAGAGTCCACTCCGACGGCAACAAGCGACCCTTTCGTGAAAGGGAGTCTGCTAGCACATTCAGATGACCCGGTATGTGACGGACCGAAAGAAGAACGGGATGTTCTAGCGCAAACAGAAGGATTCTTTCCGTTAGATTGAACAACGGAACTGAATGAGTGCCTCCCTGATTCCGTATATATGCCACTACTGTCGTATTGTCGGATAGGATTTGGACATGAGCATTGTGAATAATGTCCATCCAGTGACGTAACGCAAGCCAAATTGACATCATTTCCTTGATGTTTATGTGCTTGCAGAGGAATTGCGGATCCCAAAGACCCTGGCATCTCGAATCCGTTGGGATTAATGATGCACCCCAACCTGTTTGACTGGCATCCGTCATAATGGTAAAACTCGGATCCGGCAACTGCAGCGGAACTCCCTGAGTTAACCACTGAATGTTTGCCCAAGTCTGAATCTCTTGTTTCACTTGATCTGACAAGAGAACGTCTACATCGAGCGAATGAATTTTCACACTCCAATTCTGAGTCAAGAAAATTTGAAGAGGACGTGTGCGTAACCGCCCCATCGGAATGAGATCCGCGGCGGCTCCGCACAGACCTATCAGTCTCATAAATTCTCTCGCTGTGACTTTGTCTGCGTGCAGACAATAGCGAGCGTAACAACTGATTAATTTCGCTCTGGTTAACGGCAGACGAACGAGATTGTTGTGCGTCGCGAAGCTCATTCCCAGATGAGTGAATGACTTGGACGGCACCAGATCCGACTTCTCCTCGTTTACTATAAAACCGAGACGTCGGAGCAATAGAAGAAGATTCTGAACATCGTTCTGAAGCGTTAACTCGTTGCCGTACCTCTGAAGAATGTCGTCCAGGTAGGCCGACGTTACCGCAGACGAATGAGCTCGGAAATAGATCATTACCGAGTTCATTACCCGAGTGAAAGCCCAGGGTGCTAGATTCAATCCGAAGCACATCGCCCGGAATTGATACACCACTCCTAGGACTGCGAAGCGTAGGTACTTTCGGAATGTCGGATGTACCATGACGTGAAAGTACGCATCTTTGAGATCTATGCTTGTTGCATAATCGTTCACCCGAATACTCGCTCTGACCGACCGAATCGTCTCCATATAAAACTTCGGAGCGACGATCAGCTTGTTTATCCAGCTCAAATCTATGACTGGACGGAACGAGCCGTCTGGTTTCGGAACCAGAAACAGACGGCTGTAGAATCCCGGAGATTCCTGGTTTTCTACGACCTCTACCGCGTTCTTCATTAAAAGAGACTGCACCTCTGATAACAGAGCGTCTCTTTTCTGCGGATTTGACGGAAGATGAGTCCACTTTGGACTTCGAGTTAATGGAGGCTTTCGTTTGGAGGATATCTTTAGACCTTCCGAAGTCACTCCTCTCACCCAAGGGTCGTCCGTAATCGACGCCCATTCTTGTGAAAAGCTCGACAACCTTCCGCCAACCGGTACGCGATAGAGGTTTAAGCCATCACCTCCTGGACCTGCGAGGCCTGCGGTAGGAGAAACCACGTCCTCCACGACCCGCACCTCGCCCCGTCGACCTCGGAGCGTCCGACCGATTGTCCCGGCCTGAAGGACGTCCCGAACGAGAGTCGCTACCCTGACGGTCTCTCGAATAAGACCAAGAGGACGTACCGGAACCTCTATAGGAACCTCTCTTGGGCGCATTAGACCCAGAAGTGCCTGTCTTATTCTTGTCTGCTGTATCCGACTTCTTAGAAGCAGATTTAAACAACAGAGAATCCGAAGCTTTCTTTGTAATTTTATCATAAATAGCAGAAAGCTTGCCGTCAAAGAGAAGTTCTCCTGAGACCGAAGCGACTCTAAGAGAGTTCTTCACCTTAGTATCCACTAGTGTGGATGTAGCTAGGGCTGCGTCACATCTAACCAACTCCAGATTTGCCACTGAAAGGGCGGAGTTACACGTGGAATAAGCTACTGCCCTTGAAAGAAGTCTTAAAGAGGATTGTATATCCTGAAACTCTTTCCCTTGAAGGCGCAGTGATAACGCCTTAGTAAGGTGATCTGCGTACGATAAGGCATCTAAATTGGCTCTGTTAGACGCAATAGCTGTTTCCAACACCGCGGTTGGAATAGAAGCCGACGACGGTAATGATAGCTCTAAGTCTTCCGCCTCGTCGTCCATACGCAGAGGAACTCTCGGGATACCCTGTCCTGCCGTATCGAATTTATTCCTTGCATTAATGAAAGGCAGGTTGAGAGTATTAGCGGACAAGAAACCTGCTTTCCCCGTCTTGGAAGCAAGTTTAAATATAGCGTCGTTCAATAATTCAAATGTTCTTGCAACATTATTGGACTGCGATGGAAACTCGGGAGCGATGTCCCTGAACCGCTCAAAAAATTCAGAGTCCAATGACGCTATAATCCTCTTGTCCGGAAGCGCAGCAGTCTGGCCCGATGGAACAACTTGAGGGAGAAAGTGCCGGATGAAGTCCACGGCAGCTTTATGTTGTTCCGAAAGGGATAGCTCCAAGTCATCCGTATCCCTTTCACCATCCGGTCGGACCTCATGATGTTCCCGGTCGTCCGCCCCCGATGCTTCGGCGGAGCATACCGACCCAGCGCTGTCGGATATTTCTCGATCCGACACCATTTCTGTCAGCTGCTGGGATGCTGCGATAAGCTGTGCTATCTGCACAAGAATGTCCGGCGTCGAGACCTGCGGAGGCGCAGTCTTTCGCTGCTTCGCCGAGGGCAGCTCCGCATCAGATGGCTCCCGCATACTTTTCCTATGCGAACGTCCGGAGTCCATCGGTCTCGAATCCCTGACTGCCGGATGGTGTGACCTGGTCGCCGAAGAATCCTTGATCGGCGAAGCTGGTAATATATCGGCGGTCACGCAGCCAAGGTGCGGTCGTGTGCGCTGACGAGAAGAGGAAGCCATAACAGTCTCCGCGGACTGCTTATACAACGGAGCGTCCCGAGCGACGGACGTATGCTCCGCTAATGACATATTTTGTACCACAACATCTGGTCCCAGATGTTGTTGTACGAGAGAGGGGCCTCTCTCGCTCGCGGCCCGGCTGGACCTGGACGAGCTAGGAACCGGACTCAAAGGCTTCCTCCGTTCTGGCTTACTATCCGCCATCACTGGGTGTGCATCTATTATGTTTATAGTGCTCGCATCACCCAAAATTTCCTCCTGGACCGCATCGGACGAACCCGGCTGCCGAACCATTCGGTGAATGGACGCTACACCGGGCGAGCTAGCGGACGACATTTGTCTAATCTCCATGAGCACTTTTGCCGCTAGCTCTGAATTCATTTGTGACGACGGATGCACACTTGTAGAAGATAACATGGAAACATCACCCTGTTCTTGTTCCTCTGAAATAGAAACTGAGAGAGTAGAGTGACCTTGCGGAGAAAGAGCCGGCATAGCCCTTTCTCCAGAAACAACATATCGTGACACACGTTTCCAATGTTTCTCATCCCAATATTCACATATAGGACAGGGATTAATGCGAGAACACTGACTACAATTAATACAATGATCATGAAAGTCAGAGGAAGATTTCTTCCTATTACAATTTGAACAATGTCCCTTCATTGTGAAAGGACAACAACAAGTCCAAGTTACTCGCAAAAACCCCTGACACAAAGATACATAATAACATGATCCATTAATAAATGAAAAAACAATTGCAAATCAAAATAATTTTGAAAAAATATTTTTTCAGCGAAGCCCAAGTTGCTGAAAAGTAACGTTGAGCCCCAATGGATCCGATGGCAAAGTGTGGTCAAAAATTTTAAATTTATATTAAATAATTAATGAGACACTTACGGATAATATAAATGTATCTTATAGTGAGATAAACTACAGCAAAGGCAAACAGCACCCCTCAAAAAAGGCTGTTGCCAATGTAAACAAACAGTGTAAAACACCAGAAAACATGACTCCAGGCACTGAAAAAACTGGCCCGGAATCAGTCATCAAAATTACACTCTATCTGATGCAAAACAGAGACTCCCAGGGGAGAATCTGCAGAACATCAGATGGAAGATGCAGAACACAACGTTATACACCCATGGGTGAAAACGTAACTATGGGGAAAATAACAGAAAACATTCTGTAACCAAGCAACTCTCCCAGGAAATTTTAGAAATGAACTTTCTCACAAATATGCCAAAAGCATGGGAGAATTGCAAGGGGGGACTTTAGAAGGCTAGGGGAGAGGAAACACTGAATAAGCAGTGCAACATTTAGCAAGAATGACAACAAGAGGCCCATGCCTCGAAAATAGGCAACTTAACATAATTTCATCAAAAAATTTTAAGTACAGCCCTGATTATTTTTTGTCACTTCTTTTTCCTCTCCTCCTTCTATCCTCCTTAGAATCACATTTTCTCCAAAAATTACGTGTCTGGCATCCTTTAAACTGAGATTTACAAGCACAAAGATCAGTGAGATGTTGACTGATGAAGGGCCAAACAGAGAATGATAATTGGCGCCAATTTCGGGACGTCTGCGTCACTGCGCATGCGCAGTAGAGGCGTAGTATGGAGGTCCTTTAGGACATGATTTCTTTTTGTTTTGGATGCAAATTTTGGGGATTGGGGGGCAAAATTTGTGTTTGGCCCTGGTTTTGTTAGAGTTAGCACCAGCTAAGTCTGGGTCATTGGTACAGTATAAAAATATCGGATCCGGCAGTTGCAGTGGTAGTTCCTGAGTTAACCACTGAATATCTGCCCAAGTCTGAATCTTATGTTTCACATGATTCGACAAGACGATGTTCGTTTCGAGCGAATGAGTCTTCACACTCCAATTCTGAGTAAAAATATCTGGAGTGAGCGAGTGCGTAGCCGCCCCATCGGAATAAGATCTGCAGTTTCTCCGCACAAGCCTGTCAGTCTCATGAATTCTCTAACTGTTACTACATCTGAGTGAAGACAAAAGCGAGCGTAACAACTGATTAATATCGCTCTGGTTAACGGCAGACGAACGAGATTGTTGTGCGTCTCTAAGCTCATTCCTACGTGGGTGAATGACTTGGATGGCATTAGATCCGACTTCTTTTCGTTTACTATGAAAGCGAGACATCGGAGCAAATGAAGCAGACTCTGAAAATCGTTCTGAAGCGTTAACTTGCTGCCATAACTCTGAAGAATGTCGTCCAAGTAGGCCGACGTTACCACCTACGAATGAGCTCGGAAATGAGTCATTACCGAGATCATTATTCAAGTGAAGGCCCAGGGTGCTAGATTCAGACCAGAGCATCATTGCTCGGAACTGAAAACAACTCCTGGGACAGCGAAGCGAAGGTACTTTCTAAACGCCGGATGTACCATAACATGAAAGTACACATCCTTGAGATCTATGCTCGCAGCATAATCGTTCACTCGAATGCTCGCTCTGACCGATCGGATGGTCTCCATATAAAATTTTGGTTGTTTATCCAGCTCATATCTATAACTGGATGAAACGAGCTGTCTGGTCTTGGAACCAGGAACATGTGACTGTAGAAAACTGGTGATTCCTGGTTTTCTATGACGTCTAGAGCATTCATGTCCAGAAAAGATTGGATTTCTGATAGAAGCGAATCTCTCTTCTGAACGTTTAACGGGAGCTGAGACCAGCGTGGACTTCGAGTTAACAGAGGTTTTTCCTTGAAGGACAGTTTTAGAACTTCGGAAATAATCCCTTGCACCCATGGGTCATCCGTAATTGACAACCAATTGGTAAGAATATCGACAGCCTTCCGCCCACTCGAAAGCAATAGAGGTTTAGACCATCACCTCCTGGCCCTGCGAGGGTTGCGGGAGGAGAAACCACGTCCCCGAAGTGCCTACCTTACTCCTCCCTGCTGAGTCCGACTTTTTCAAAGCGGATTTAAAAGCAGAGAATCCGAAGCTTTCTTAGTAATCTGATTATAGACTGTAGAAAGCTTACCGTCGAAGAGAAGCTCTCCTGAGACCAGAGCGACTGGAAGAGAGTTTTTCACCTCACTATCCACTCTTGTGGATGCAGCCAGGGCAGCATCACGTCTGACTAACTCCATATTGCCACTGAAAGCGCGGAGTTATACGTATAAAATGCTATGGCCCTCGAAAGAACTCTCAAGGAAGTTTTGAACATCCTGGAATTCTTTCCATCGAGACGTAATAACGCTCTGTTAAGGTGATCTGCGTAAAATAATG
This sequence comes from Pictodentalium vernedei, assembly GCA_031216915.1. Taxonomy (NCBI): domain Eukaryota; kingdom Metazoa; phylum Mollusca; class Scaphopoda; order Dentaliida; family Dentaliidae; genus Pictodentalium; species Pictodentalium vernedei. The sequence continues at coordinate 164,605,993 of CM062297.1, forward strand.
TGTCTAAACTGATTTTTCTGTTAGACAAGATAGTCGTCACCAGCGTACTGGATAAATCGACATAGATGCCGGTAATGACAATTCCAAGTCGTCTGCCTGGTCGTCAAAATGCAGAGGAACTCTCGGCATGCCCTGTCCTGCCGTTTCAAATCTATTTCTATGATTGATGAAAGGCAGCTGTAGAGCATGAGACGATAAGAAACCTGATTTGCCAGTCTTAAAGGCTAGCTTGAATATAGTTTCTTATCAGGTAACACAGCATTTAGGTCCGGAGAAACAACTTCTAAAAGGTGTTGCCGGATGAAATCTACGGCCCTCTTAAGTTGTACGGAAAGGGAAAATTACACCTGCACTGATTCCCTTTTACCATCTGCCTGGACCACATAAAGAATCTCGGTCATCCCTTACTGACTCTGCAGGGGAGCGAACCGACCCAGCTTCCTCAGACAGTTTCTTTACTGAAAAAGTTTGTGATGGCTGCTGGGATGCTGTGATGAATTGAGCTATCTGTGATAGCAAGTCCGACACGGAGGCCTGTGGAGCCACGGTCTTACTTAATTTAGCCGCTGGAAGCTCCTGGGACGTTAATTCCTGCATACTTCTCATATGCGAACGTCCCGACTGGAAAAGCCTCGTGTCCTTGGCTAGCAGATGGCGTGACCTGGTTGACGTGGACTCCCTGGTCGGTGAATATCTGCGGTCACATAGCCAAGGTGCAGTCGTGTGTGCTGACGTGAGGATGAGGAAGCCAATAGACAAGCCGCATCGGACTGTCTATGTGACGGAGAGTCCCGAGCAGGAGGAGTGGACAGATGCTCCGACTAACGAACGTTACATACAACATCTGGGCCCAGATGTTGTTGTAAGAGAGAGGGGGCCTCTCTCACTCGCGGTCCAGATAGACCTGGACGAGCTAGCTACCAGACTGACTGGCTTCCTCTGTTCCATCCTCCGATCCGTCGTCGGCAGGTGTGCGTGATCCGAGATTATAGTGCTCGCAACACCCCTTCTCCTCTCCTGGACTGCAACGGACGAACCAGGTGTCACAACCACTTCGTGAATGATTGCTTCACTGGGGGAGCTAGCGGGCGACAAGTGACCGTCGATCCTATGTGGGACCTCTTAGGCACTTGCCGCATTCCTTTGAGCACTTTGCCGCTAGCTCATTATTGTGACGATGGAAGCACACTTTTGAAGACGTCATGGAAACATCACCCGGTTCTTGTTCCTCTGAAAAAGAGACTGAAAAAAATAGAGTGACCCTGTGGAGAGACCGTCATGGACCTCTCACCACTAACAATATACCATGACACACGTCTCCAACGTTTGTCATCTGAATTGGCACACACTGAGCAAGAATTAGTGTGAGTACACAGACTACAACAAATACAATGAACATGAGAATCAGAGGAAGACTTCCTCGATTTACAATTGAACAATATTCTTTCATTATGAAAAAATATTAAACAGTCATCGTACTCGCACCAACCCTTGAAAACAAAGATACATAATAATAATAATCCATTACAAACATTTTGAAAATTAATTCAAAAGAAAAAAAATTTTTTGAAAAAATTTCAAGATGAGCCCAAGTTCCCAATGGGAACGATGAGCCCAAATGGATCCCAAAAAAGCCTACGTGTGGACAAACATTTTTAAAACTCGTTCAAAAATTAATGTTACACTTACAGACAATATTAATGTATCTGGCTATGAGTAAAACTAATAGAAGACAAGGAATCACTGTCAGAAGTAACCGTTGTCAACATAAACAAAAGTGAATAAAAACTGGAAACAAGACTCCAGAAAATATGGCCTGAAATCTGTAACCAATTTTAACACTATCCGATGTAAAACAGAGAAGAAACTGCAGTACATCGGATGGTAGATGCATGACCGAAACGCCTAATCACTCTAGGGTGAGGGCGTAACAATGGGGAAAAACAGAATAAACATTCTGTTACCAAGCCAAAACTCCCAAGAATTTCAGTAAAAAAATGACAAAAATTATGTCAAAAGCATGGGAGAATAGCAAGGGGGGTATACAAAGGGAGAGAGGAAACTCTGAATAAACTGTGGAAATTTCATAACAAGAATGTAAACATCAGGCCTATGCCCCAAAATTAGGGAACATGAAATAATTTTGCATAAAAATTATAAGTTACATCCCTGAACACATCCTTCCACTGTTTCTTCCTCTCATCCTCTTATTTCATCCTAAGATCCACCATTTCTTTCATGATTTTGTGTCTGGCATCATTTTAACTGAGATTATAAGCACAGATAGTGAAATGTTACTGATTGAAGGGCCAAACAAAGAATGAGGATTTGGCTCCAATTTCGGTACTTCCTGGACACTGCGCATGCGCAGTGGACAAAAGTATGGAGGACCACATAGGACATCTATTTTTTGGATTTCGATGCAAATTTTGGGTATTGGGGGAAAAATTTGTGTTTGGCCCTACAATTTAAGAGTTAGCACCAGCTAAGTCTGGGTCATTGGGGGTGCCAGTGAGTTACCAACGGACGGCCAGCGGTCGAATGGGTGTAGGCATTGTAATATGGTGTATGTGGATGGGCGTGAGCTGGGGGAGTTGGGGATGTGTGCCATCTGCGTAGAGCTAATGCAGCTGCTAGAGGCATATGTAAAGTTGGACGAAGAGGTGCAGGTGGTGAGGGGGAAAATGGGAGGGCAGGAAAGTCTGGTGTTACCCCAGTTAGGGTGGCATTCGATGGGGGATGGAAGGTGGTGGGTAGTAGGAAGCGGACTTTTGACGTGGATAGTGGGTCTTTTGGGAATAGGAAGGTGCGTCGGGTTGAGGGTAGGGGAGAAGTAGGTGCTAGAGTGTCAAATTCCCAGGCTTGTAGTGTGAGTCGGGGGGCGAAAAGGCGTATTCTTTTAGAATCGGATAGTGAGGGAGATAGCGATGACCATGTGGAGTCTGTCAGGGCAGGAGTCAGAGGGAAGGTTAGGAAGGTGGTAAACGAGGACAAGGTGGCTTGTAGTGGGAGTGGGCAGAAGGTGGAGTGCAGTGTCCAAAATAGATTCAGTGTGTTAGGTAATTTCGAGAATTCTGAGGAGCAGGTTGGGTCTGAAGAGGTGGAGGTGGAGGTAGGCATGGAGGTTAGTGTGGCGGAGTGCAAGATTGCGAGCCGGTCCAGTGGGAACAGAGGTGGTAACAGGGGTAGTAGGACAGGAAAGAGGACAGGAAAGGACAGGAAGAGGCAGTTGGTGGTTGCAGGGAGTAGTATAGTGTGGGGGTTAGATAGGGTGGTGTGTGGGCGCGACAGAGTCAACAGGACCAATTTCTGCTTTCCGGGAGCTAGAGTGGACGACCTAAGGGACAGAGTGGGTGGATTAGTAAAGGGGTCAGGCCCAGACCCAGTGGTTGTTGTACACGTGGGGACCAACAACATCAGGGAGAGAAAATCAGTTCAGCTTATTGAGACTTACAAGGACTTAATAACTCAACCGAATGCCAAGAATGCACAGGTAGTGGTTTCGGGGCTTCTCCCAGTACTAGGTGGTGGGGGCGAGCGTAATTCGCGGATCATTGGGACCAACGAGGAATTGGGGGAGTATTGTAAGGAACTTGGGATACCCTTTGTAGACAATTGGGGATCGTTTTGGGGCAGAAATGACCTATATGGAAGGGATGGTCTCCATCTTAGCCCAAGGGGTACAGAGGTTTTAGGAAGAAATATGTTGCAGGTGGTGGAGCCTTTTTTGGTATAAGGAGGGGAGGGGGGATCAGTGAAGGGGGGAATAATCACAGGAAATGTGTCACGAACGATAGGTGTAAAAAATGGGACAAGGGGGATAAGGAAAAGGGACCAAAAATCCAAACCAATAGGAATAGCTTCCCAAGGAAAGCACAGGTACACGAAGTAGGATATACAAACATACAGGGACTAGATAATAATGGGACCAGTAGGCAGAAGCCAATGAACCTTGATACCCTGAAAGTGGGTTATAGCAACATCCAGGGTCTCCACCGGAAAGTAAGTGAAATTGCTACATTGATTGAGGCAGAGGAGTTTGACGTCATGGGCTTAAGCGAAACATGGGTAAGACACGAGGAACGGGTAGACCAAGTAAGGGGGTACGTATGGATAGGTGCAGGGCGAGCGGAAGGCCAGAAAAAAGGGGGAGGGGTAGGCATGTACATTAAAGAGGATTTAAAACCGTCACTGATCACAGACCTGGAAAACATCAGCACCCCGGCTGAGGTATCGAAAGAAATTGGATGGGTAAGGATCAGTTTGAAAAACAAAAGTATTGCCCTTGGGGTTGTGTATTGTGCGGTGGAGGAAAGCAAACCCAAATAGAATGATTCGATATACTCAACACTAAGGTAAAATATCACCGAACTACAAAACAAAGGGCTCGGTATAATTCTGATGGGTGACTTTAATGGCCATATAGGTAATGACGAAGAAGGCAATGAGGGTGGGGTCAATAAAGTCAACAGGAATGGAAGGAAGCTGTTGAACTTCACAAACGAACTCGGTCTGAAGATTCGGAACAGGGATGCGAGGTGTAAGGGGAAATGGACCTGGGAGAGGAACGACAGAAAATCAATAATCGACTACATCCTCACAGATATTAATTTATGGAGGGGGGTGATAGGGGTAGAAGTGGGTGATGAGGGTAAAATGGAGGTGGATAGTGACCACAACTTGATTACAGTGACGATCAGGGCCAAAACTCTAGTAAAAAGCAAAGGAAGCTCTTAGGAGATTTGGGAACTCAAAAAGATGCTGACTGGGCGAAGTTCAATAAAAAACTGAAACCAAAGCTTGCAACCGTACCCAAGAGGGGCAGTGTCCAGAAGATGGCCGACGTCATAGTTGCGAGCCTGGTGGAGGCAGGAAAGGAAAGTGTAGGAAAGGTCAGGGTGCCAACATGGGAACTTGGGTACAGAGTGAATGAAGAACTGAAAAGGGCCATAAAGGGAAGAAAAGCCAAATGTGCTGCATACAGGAGAAGTAGAAAACTTAAGGGGGCGGAAAGCAATGAGGCCACAGTCGCTAAGGAAGAATACCACCAAGCACGAAATAAGTAAATAAGACTAAAGACTATAATCGGAGAGTACGAAATAGCAGTCTTATTAGGACGATAAGAACGACAGGGGGGTCGAGTTCGAACGTATTTTGGAAATGGGTGAATAAACGTAACAAAGGAAGAAACCCACAGAGTATTAAAGTAGATGGCAGAGTTACAGACGAGCAAGATCAAGTCGCATCAGAACTAGTCAAGCACTGGGAAAAGGTAAACGATAAGCGATGGGGCATGGGGAGCCCACCAGAGTGTCCGAATCAAGTCGAGGAAAACCTATCGAAGTTCGTGTGCAGCGAAATTAAAATGGAGGAGGTGCGAAAGGTGATATCAAAATTAAGGGATGGAAAAGCGGGAGGCGTGGATGAAATTCCTAACGAGTTTATCAAAAAAGGGGGAGAGAAACTCGTGGAAAGCCAAACTGCCCTATTCAACCTAGCCATAGAAAATCAAGAGGTCCCAAAGGAGTGGAGAGAAAGCAAAGTGACATTTATTCACAAAAAGGGGGAAAAAGACGTTTTGGATAACTATCGAGGGATCTCTGTCAGTAGCAACATTGGAAAGGTTTTCTGTAAAGTCCTGTATGGGAGACTAGAGGAGGTGATTGAAAAGAAGGGTTTTTTGGGAGAAATCCAGAATGGCTTCAGGAAGGGAAGGAGAGTTACTGACACTATCACAGTATCCCAAATGATAGAATCCGCGAAAGCAAAAAAGAAAAAGATGTTTATGGCATACGATAGAGTATGGAGGGAAGGTATGTGGCGCAAGCTGGAGGCCATGGGCTTAGGAGGCGAGTTTGTTGGAATTATGAAAGCATTATATAAGGATGTACAGAGTGAACTTATCCTGGGAAACATTACAACAAAACATGTGCCTAAGGAGATCGACTTAAAACAGGGGTGTATCCTTTCGCCAATCCTGTTTGCATTGTATATCAAAGGTTTAGGAGATGAACTCCTGCGTAGCGAGGAGGGGGTAGCAGTTGGGGACTTGAAGATCCCAGGGCTATTTTTTGCAGACGATATGGTTCTAGTGTCAGAAAGCGAAGAGAGGCTAACGAAAATGCTGGGAATTGTTGGGAAATATGGGAGCAAATGGAGACTCGAACTTAATGAAAGCAAGAGCAAAGTTATACCTGTGGGCCGCTAAGAGGACCCCACTCGAAGGTGGAGAGTGGGTGAGTTCTGTATTCCGGAAGGGAGCAGCAAACTTCTCAGTGTAGGAGAGACAGGTGATTACGAGTATCTGGGGGTAAATATAAACATTACAAGAAGAGGCATCTACCGAAACCAAACAAATAAATTGATTCTGAAGGGGAAGCGAATCCTTAACCAAATGAAACTTATAGGGGGAAACAGTTTTAATAAGGTTTTCGTGGGAAAAACCATTTGGGAAATGGTGGGGCTGCCAAGTATAACATACGGTATGGAAGTGGTACCCCTAAACCAGACGGCCGTAAAGAGCTTGGAAATCCTGCAGAACGATGCAGGCCGATGGATAACGGGTTCGAGTAATGCCGCAGCACTAGAAGCAATCAGGGGTGAGCTTGGGTGGATGAGGATCAAGGACAGGATAGACCTGTTGAAACTCGGTTATCTTAATTATTTGTTAAATCTCCCCGACAGCCGATGGTGTAAAGTAATGTTCCTGAGAATTTTCAACTCAAATATCAAAACGGGGTGGATGGTCCAAGTGAGGGAGCTAGTAGAGAACTACTCATTGGAGATCTCGGACCTGGACGTTGGGGCAAACCAGGGGTAAAAGAAATCGTCAAAGAAAGGGTCATGGGGGATTGTAACCGTAATTGGCGAGAGGGAGTCAAATCAAAGAGGTCTTTGGGTGGCCTGCGTGATAAAGAGAAGCCAGGTTTTGAAGAGTACCTTGATGGCACCTTTGGGGGGTCACTGTTGTTCAAGCTGAGGTTGCGATCCTTGGAGCTGAGGGGAAAAATTGGGAAAGACGGTGAAAGGGAGTGCCAGATGTGTAACTTGGGCATGGTGGAGACCCTGGAACACTTTCTTCTAGAATGCCCAAAGTATCAGTCTAAAAGAATGAGATTCACTGGGAGTATAATGGGGAAGTGTGATGGGAGAATGAAGGACATGTGGTTAGGGGGAGACTCAAAGGAGAGGGTTAATATGCTAGTCGGAGAGACTGGGAAGAATGGGGCAAGGGATGTCATCAAGCAGTTCGTCTCCGAGTGTTGGGAGGAGAGGAGAAGCGTGGGAATAGGGAGGCAGTTGGGAGTACAGGGGTAAACATGGCCTTCTCATCCGAGAACCGTGACAAATCAGCGGCTGGCCAAAGTGTTATTATTATTATTATGGTACAGTATAAAAATATAGAGTTTTCAATGTGAAAGAAGGGGCATAACTCTGACAAAAATTGTCGGACTGCACCCGGATTCGAACTTGACCTGTATTTTATGTTGATACACCTACATACTAAATTTTATTTGCTTTGGTCAAATATAACTAAAGTTATCATCAGGAAACCAAGTGGGACGGATGCATGTACACTGGCTATTTTAATAGTCCCTGCAAAAATTTTTTCCAGGGTACAACTATCAAATGATCAGGATGATAAGACACGATAAATTTAATGAATTAATTTTCTTGTATTGCTGTGGTCAACTAGCACTCTCTCGTTTGTACAAGAAGCATGCAGTATTTCTGTCAGTAAGTTGGAAATAAATGGTCTTTGTGCTTTTGTTTTAAGCCTTTACCCAACGCAGACGATTTCACAATTTATTATTTTAAATATCATTTTTAAAATTTTTTCAAGATATTTCAACAAAACCATATCATGTGACCCCTCTTTGCAACGAGCTCAACGTTCCAAAGAGGGGTCACATGATATAGTTTTGTTGAAATTTTTTCAGCTGTTGAATTTGCATATTACGTGGGCAGATGCGGGCAATTCATTGGGTAAAGGGTTAAGCGTATTTGTTTTACAAGGATTGGAGAGCAAATTATGCAACTTATATTAATACTTTTCCTTTGGCCAATGGAACAGGTGTGTGGGATGATCTTTGTAGCAGCAACTTCATGGCCTCACTCTTCTCGATTACTACAAAGAGATATTTAGCCTGCAGGGAGTGTAACTCTCACCGCACAGAAGACAGCCATTTTACATCCCCACACAATGGGACTATATGCTGTGACAGCATCAATCCCACAATTGATGCTGACAGGGAGTGTTTGGACACCCCGAGGATCGATGCATGACCTCTGGCATGAGAGACCAGTACACTTATCTGCTTGGCCATCACTCTCTAAATATTTTGGGTATGCTCATTGTGTCAGCCATATTCGGTTAACCCTTTACCTATTAAATCAACCACATCTGCCCATGCAATTTACAAATTAAGCAGTTGATAAAAATATATTTTTTTAAAAATTTCAACAAAACCAACCATATCATGTGATCCCTCACTGGAACATCTTCTTCGAGCTCATTCCAATGAGGGGTCACATGATATAGTTTTGTTAAAAATTTTAGAAAAATAAAAAAAAAACAATTAAAAATAATAAACTTAGATGTCCTATGTGTTAAGTAAAGGGTTAATGCTCAGTTGTGTAATTTATTTTCTAATGGCAGGAATATTTTTCGATACCAAAAGTTTTGTATTTTGAGATACCCTCAGTATGGTAAATCAGTTTTGGCACTACAGCGATACGGCACAATATATATGGTATACAATGGTATACAGTTAAAACTAGAAGTACTGTCACGAACAGTGCGCATATCTAGGCTTAATTGCGCGTAGGAATTGTGCGCAATTGCCATATTGAATTGCATCCAAAGCAGAGGCAGGTTCTCATGGTTAGTCATAGCAAACACAGGCAAGGTTTCTGCCAAAGGATCTCTGGGCCACCCGGAGGTCCATTGGCTGAACCATTGCTTGTGCACAGGCCATATGTACAGAATTTGATAGCCTTACTATGCTCATAATACATAGATTAATGTGCAGATCGATGTGCTATTTGTATGCATTTCATGACAAGACTTCTAGTTTTAACTGTACTACCCACCTCTTAGGGTTTGGAGTTTGGAAATCATATTCAATTAACAGGTTTATTCAGTTAATCCTCAAGGGATAATTCTCACTTTGATCATTTTACAGCAAAAAACAGGTGCCACAACATGTGTTTTATCTTGACAGAATTTTGCAAGCTGAATTCTAAGAACTTTGACAGTGGTTTCCAGGCATGTCTTGGCTCTCTGTATGGGCAACCAAGGCTTGCCTTGACACAACTGCAAAGTGGGAAAAATGTATAATAAAAAATTTCCAGGACTTCAAGGGTAAAGAGAAAACCAATTAAGTGAACTTGAGAGTATACACATACCCTTTGAGGTTTAGAAGTTTTATCTTTTTTTGATGCACCATCCACATCCTTCGGTTTGTGTATTTTCTCTTGTGAACTAGAGGCATCAGCATCTTTTGTTCTCTGATCAAACTCTTGTTTTCTCTACACAAATAAAAAAAAATTGTGTTCTAGAGGCATCCTTTCTTCTACAATATTCACTATCAACACACGATTAAAATCAAGGTGCTTAAGGCCTAAAAAGTTAAAAATCTGTTTCTCAGACCCTCCTACATGGTCCTTTTGACTGCGACATGCTCTCTTTTTATAACCAATGCAAACTTAAAAAATAAAATTTAATTGATTTAGGTCTGATATTTTATCAAAGTTTATAAAATTGATAAATTTGTCTCTTGAGTGCAACAAGGCTTTGCAATGCTAAAGCATTGCAAATCGTTGTCGTACTCAAGGGACGAAATACACCTCTACCCATGATATTCTGTAGGTTATGAGGCGTAAAACATAAAAGAAACCAAGAACAGGAATGAAATAATTACAAAAATCAAAATAAATTAAACAAGAGGCTCCAAGGGGCCTTAATCGCTCACCAGACAAAGTGATTCAAACAAAGTGGTTCAAAAAAGTATTTGGGGTCACATTCAGTTAGACATGGTTCATCAACACTACAAAGGAATGAAGTCATGAGAGACAAATGTTAGAGAACTAGGGACATGGCTTGAAAAAACTTGAATCTTACCCCCCTAAGGATGCTGCATACCAAATATCAAACGCATTCATCTGCTGGATCTGAAGAAGAAGATTTCTAAAGAAAATTCCTCATTTTGAACTAAGTTATCATACAGGCTCCCACAGTGAGCCCAAAAATGAACCCAGGGACTTATTTTGAACAAACTTGAATCTCACCCCCTAAGGATGCTGCATGCCAAATATCAAAACATTCTGACTGCTGAATCTGAAGAAGACTTTTAAAGAAAAATTCCTGATATTGACTAAGTTATAATTTGGGCTCCCACGGGGAGCCCAAATATGGACCCAGGGACTTGGCTTTAACAAACTTGAATCACACCCCCCTATGGACGCTGCACACCAAATATCAAAATTGAAGAAATTTGCCTGAAATGCACTAAGTTTGAATTCGAGCTTCTATAGTGAGTCCAAATATGAATCCAGGGGGCCGATTTGAACAAACTTGAATCAGATCCACCCCACAATGTTGCATACCAAATATCAAAAGATTCTGCCTGATGGATCTGGAGAAGACGATTTTTTAAGAAATTTGCCTGAAATGCACTAAGTTTCTATAGTGAGCCCAAATTTGAATCCAGGGGGCCGATTTGAACAAACTTGAATCAGACCCATACCAAGATGCTGCTTACCAAGTATCAAAAGATTCTGCCCACTGGTTCTGGAGAAGAAGATTTTTTAATAATTTTTTCTATAATTCATACGGTGCTATCAGAGTTATGCCCCGTACAAAGCCCCCATGGGACATGGCCATTTCATTTGAACAAACATGAACTGCCATATAGTAAGGAACATCCACATGAAGTTTCATGAAAATCGGACCAGTGGTTTCAGAGGAGAAGTCGTTTGAAAAATGTTCACGACGACGGAGGACGCCGGACGACGGCCGGCCGGTGATAAGTTAAGCTCCCTTCGGTGAGCTAAAAACCGCCCACCTGCCCACATGCAATTTTGCAAAAATGGCTTTAGAAATTTAAATTTAAAAGTAAATTTCCTTTCTTATTATACCTACAGCAATTGTTTACTACTGGCTTGCACTACAGTGGAAGACCCTAACTCAAATAAAATACTCTCTATTTTAATCTTTCCTCAAGAGATTTGGGAAAGAAAAGTGGAGTAAAAACACCACGAAAAAATAAGCCAAAACTGGGTCAAGCGCCATCGGCACACACCCAGTAGGGGACGCTCTTCTCTAGTACAATTCCACAGCTTCCGTTAACCAGTGCGCAAGCAGTCATCAAACCATTCTTTTGAGTCCGCCAACATAGGAGTTATGTGATCAGCGGGGAGGAAGGATTCTTACCCAAATAAGAAGACGGGAGGGCCTCCATGTAAACAATTGCGGTAGGTATAATAAGAAAGGAAATTTACTATAAAATTTAAATTTCTTATCAACCTACCTTACAATTGTTTACTACAGGCTGAATAGACAAGAGGATTGAGGGAATCACATAACCAACCCACACATAACCCAACTGCACTGGAACCGTGGACAGAGGAAGAGGTCCCTAGGCCTATCAAACCACAGCATCACAAACATTAGTAAAAGGCAATGAGAGATGAGGTGTATGGTTCAGACAGAAAGGGCAGTAACAGCACAGAGCTGGAAGTGACCTTGTAAGCAGCCGAATGGCTGGGATAGACCACAGCCTGAGCAGACGAAAAAGAGCCCATAGAACAAAGGTCTTCTGTCTGCGCCAGAGCAAAGGGTGTTTACCCTCAACAGAAGGAAGAGTCCCGATACAGATAGGAGGCGGAGTAATTTCGGGTATCTGATTCTTGGCCAGAAAGGAGCAATTACTGGTAAACATAACAGTGGTCGGAGAGCTCCAGAAAAAGGCAGAGTCAACCGAGAGGGTGTGAAGCTCACTAACCCATCTGGCTGAGGCAAAAGTGATCATAAAAGCCGTCTTGTATGTGAGAAAACGCATCTTGGGGTAAGAAAGTCCTAGGCCTTTTCAAGGAAAAGTGCTGAACAAGCTTGGAGAGGCATGGAGTAGTGCCAATACGACGCTGTCCCAAATACGAAAAAGTCTCCAAAGCATGGACCTGTACCCATTGATGGAAACAGGCTGGAGACCCCCAGAATCAAACATATACCAGAAACTCTGCAATCTGTGTGATCAAAGGAGTGACAGAAGCAACAGAGTGATCCGCACACCATCAAAAGAAGACCTTCCACTTAGCCGCAGAGGCTAAACCAGTGGAGTGCCTCCTTGAAGAAGAAAAGCAACTCCACTGCACATCTCAAAAAAACCACTACGGGGGAGACAGGACCAGGCACAATGAAGTCGGGTCGACGTGAAACCTCCTTGGGCGACCTTGTCAAAGAAGGTTGTGATGTAAAGGGAGACGTGCCAGAACTGCCGCTAACAGAGAGCAGAACAGATTGATCCACACTCACTGGGCGACAGGGGTGAGATCAAAATGATTCGACAACTGCAGGTTCGTATCTGGGCTAGAACCTGAGGCAGAATCGGAACCGGCAGGAAGGCGTAGCCGACAAGACCGTTCCAAAGGAGGGACAGAACGTCCACGGCGAAAGCCAGAGCATCTGGACACGGGGACACGAAAGTGTCCACCTGATGGTTCCAACGAGTCGCAAAGAGATCGATGTGGGGAAGACCCCAGAGATCGCAAAGAGACTGGAACACCGCCATGCGGAGGATCCACTCGGAGGAAAAGAACCTGCCCCATTGGGACAGGGAGTCGGCTAGGATGTTCAGATGACCAGGAATGTGACGAACCACCACCCCGGCATTGACATCCTGAGCGAGCAGTAGAAGATCCTGAACCAATTCGTACATGGGAACATAGTGCGTGCCGCCCTGGTTCCGAATGTTAAAAAATTTATAGTAATTTATATATTTTTTATACTTACCAATGACCCAGACATAGCTGGTGCTAACTCTTAAAATATAGGGCCAAACACAAATTTTGCCCCCCAATCCCCAAAATTTGCATCTAAAACCAAAGAAAACATGTCCTGAATGGCCCTCCACACTTCACCTCTACTGCGCATGCGCAGTGTCAAGGACGTTCTGAAATTGGCGCCATTATTCATTCTTATAACCAGTGCCTGGTAAGCGCTATGTACTCAGCGGGGAGGTAAGAGTTCCCAACTCCTGGGAGGGCCATCCCTGTCTGGGTCATTGGTAAGTATAAAAAATATATAAATTACTATAAATTTTTTAACATTTTTATACTGTACCAATGACCCAGACATAGCTGAATAGTAAAAAGGCTGGAGGGCCAAGGACATAGAGCAAGATGGAATACGCTCAATTATATAAAATAGAGTCATCCCCTCTAGGGAAAAAGAAGTATTAGGCCTTACATGTATCTTTCTTATTTATGATAAATTAGAAAGATACAACACCTTCCAAAATTGAGCATCATACATCCATGTACTCTATTAATATCTAGTATAATCCTTATACTAATAATTTTTAAAGTAAGCCAAAAAATAAAGTAAGTCTAGAGAATAGAGACTCTTAATACTCCTTAAAAGTGTCTGAGGATTGTATAATAATGTCCGTTGACACATGCTATATTCAAAAGCTATACCTTAAAAACTAAGACCTGAATGAATTTTTAAAACAAACTTCTCACTAAACAACCATCCCAATAACAGCTCAGAATTACTAACTCCGGAGGAGGTATCCCCTTGTTTTCATAGTAAAACAGGTGACCCAAGGGAACACCCTCCCCCCCCCCTCCCCTTTTTCTTGCCCTGGGTCAAATAGCCCAGAGCGAAGAGGGCAGCAGAACGGAGTCACTGCCGAAACAGACAGCCTACCTAGCTATAGTAGCAACTGTTAAGTGAATGACATTCTCAGCAGTAGATAATAGACCTAACAATAGAGCCCTCCAGAAATGGACTCGATATTTCTGAGATAAAAATTCATGAATGTGGATGGCTGAGCGCAATGAGCAGCCTTCAAAAATCTATAATAGCGACACTATTAATGTAAGCCCAAGATGTAGAAGAACTCTTACTTCATGAGCCGAAATCTCAAACTCAACTGCTGAGTGAATGATATACCAAAAGCAGTATCGATAGTTAATTGAATCCATTAGCAATAGAATGGAGCGTAACGTCCTTCTATTAGGCATCAAAGACAGAAGAAGCTTACGCCGTAGTAATAAACAGATATCTGTTTCTAAATACATAAACTCTAACCGGACAGAGTAAAGGCCTATGCCCGTACGAAGACGGAAGGACCTTAATAACAATAGGTTCCGGATATTAATTAGGAGCCTGACTCTTATGCGAAAATCCAACCTAAATAGTAAAGGAAGTAGTGATTCCGAAACTACGAAAGTGAAAATCATCCACCGATAGTGCATGAAACTCACTGACTCTTCAGTAAAAGAGAAGCCAACAGAATTACTGTCTAAAAGGTCAGAATTAGAAAACTACTGTTTCCAGAGGCTCAAATGATTACTTAGCTAAATAAGAACCGAAGTTAAATTCCGTATAGGAATTTAATCTAATGATTCTAAGTCTATTAATCGAAAAGTTACTAACTGACTTAGATAAAGAGACATAAGACTCAATTGTAAACTATCATAGAGTGCATAGGTATGAGGTAACAGAAACCTATAACCTTAATAATAACAGGCTGCAGTAGATCTTGTCAAACAAGTATACTAAAAAGTTGCAATGACTAGTATGGAGGAATCAACAATATCAACATAGTGATCCCTACACCAACGACGGAAGAGCCTCCACTTTAGCCGCATAGTATAGCGAAGAAGAGGTTCCCTATAGTAAGAAATCGCATCCAAAGCTCGTCCAGTACAATGCTTACAATGCAATAAGGACCACACAACGGAATACGTGAAGGTTGAGACCTTGCAGGTTGTGATAAAGATGACACGATTTTACCCAGCGAAAAAAGATCCTCTCATGGAGGAAGATTTCGCGTTAAGTCCCACAGTAGACATCAGAGTAAATTTACCCACAGTCTCTGTGAAGACAGAGATGCTATCAACAGAAATGTATTGTGGTTGTTTATCTTAGCAATACTTGCTGAAACAACAGCGCAGGAGGATACGCATATCCTATCATTCCGTCCTATTAGATCAATAGAGCGTTAACAACATAAGCTCAGAGATCCGGACAAGCAAACACATACGTCTGCAATTGATTAGCAAGTTGTGTCGTAAATAAGTTATCATTGGGCGCTCCCATTGATAGCAAATCTGATTGAATACTTGTTTGTTGAGAGTCCATTCTGACGGCAACAAGCGACCCATAAGTGAACGGGAGTCCGGTAATACAATCAGACGACCCGGAATATGACGGACCGAAGCAGAACTTGGTGTACTATAACAAACAGAAGGATTCTTTCCATTAAATTGAATAACGGAAACGAATGAGTGCCTCCCTGGTTCCGGAGATACGCCACTACTGTCGAATTAACGGACAGGATTTGGACATGCGTTTCTGAATAATGTTCATGCAATGACATAAAGCAAGCCTAAAAAAAACCTTATTCCGTGGAAGATAAGTACTTGCTTGGAGACTGCGGAACCCTAAGACCCTGGCACTTCGAATCCGTTGGGATCAATATTATATCCCAACCTGTTTGACTGGCAACCGTCATAATAAAAAAACTTGGATCCGGCAACTGCAGTGGCACTCTCTGAGTCAACCACCGAATGTTTGCCCCAGTCTGAATCTCTTGCTACACTAGATAGACAAGAGAACGTGTAAATCGAGCAATTCATGGATTGCTGAAAAGTTGCCGTCGAAGAGAAGCTTCTCCGAGAACGAAGCGACTCTGAGAGAGTTCTTCACCTTACTATCCACGCGCGTGGATGTAGCTAGGGCTACGTCACGTCTAACCAACTCCAAGCAGCCACTGAAGGGCGGACTTATACGTGAACAAACTACTGCCCTCAAAAGAAATCACAATGAGGATCATATCCCGGAATTCTTTCTCTTGAAGACATAATGATAACGCCTCAGTAAGGTGGATTACGTATGATAAAGAGTCTAAGTTAAGTCTATTAGACATCATTGTCATTTCCAACATTGTGGTTGGAAAAGACATAGACGGCGAAAAAGATTATTTCCAGTCTTTAACCACGCCGTCTAGACGCATATGAACTCTCGGTATGCCCTGTTCTGCCAAAATAAATTATTCGTATAAATGATAAAAGGCAGAAATGAGCATTGCGGACAAGAAACTAAACTATCATGCTTGGTAGCAGGCTTATATATATATAGCGTCGATAAATAATACACATGTTCTAATGACATTATTGGACTATGTCGGTAAGTCAGGGACAATGTCCCTGAACCGATCCAAAATTCCGTGTCCAATGACGCTATAAGTCTCTTATCCAACATCGCAGCAATGTAGTCCGAACTAACAATCACTGGAAGATAATGCCGGAAGATATGTAAGGAAGCTTCTTCCGATGCTACGAAAGAGAAAACTCGAAATCTTTCAAATCCCTTTCGCCATCCTGTCGGACCCTATAAAGCGTTCGGTCGTCCGTACCTGATGCAACCGCGGACCGCACCGACCCAGCGCCGTCGGATAATTCCTGATTCGACCAAGAAACTGTCGATTGCTGGGATGCTGCGAAAAAACTGTGCTAACTCGGATAGCACGTCCGTCACTGAGGCCTGTGGAGAAGCGGTCCTACAATGCATTGCCGCTGGAAGCTCCGTGATCATTACCCCGTGTCCCTTGGCTACCGGATGGCGTGACCTGTTCGCCGTGGAATCACTGAATGACGAAACTGATCGGATACCCGAGGTCACGTAGCCAATGTGCGGTCATGTGCACTGCTGTGAGGATGAGGAAGCATTATCGACAGTCTCTCGGACTGTCAATATAACGGAGCGTCCCGAGCGACGGACATATGCTCCGAATGTAAAATATCTGAACCACAACATGCGGTCCCCTATGTTGTTGGACGAGAGAGGGACCTCTCTCGCTCACAGCCCGGATGGACCTGGACAAGCCAGGAACCGGACTAACAGGCTTCCTCCGATCTGTCCTCAATCCGCCATCACTGGGTGAGTACTAAAGTAATTATAGTGCTCGCATCACCCAAATCTCCTTCCTAGACCGCAACGGACGAACCCAGCAGCCGAACCATTCGATGAATGTACGCTACACTGGGTGAGCTAGCGAATGTCACTCCGTCGATCCTACAAGGGACCTCTTAGGCGATAGACATATTCCATGAGCACTTATTGCCGCTAGCTCTTCATTAACTATGACGACAGAGGCACACTTTTGAAAGACATCTCCGTAACTCTGCGAACAAGAAACCAGAAATGCTTGGTAATAGCAAGCATATAATAATAAATATATAGCGTCATTCAATAATTCGAAAGTTTGTGTGACATTATTGGACTATGTCGGAACTGAGGGACGATGTCCCTGAACCGAACCAAAAATTTCTAAGTCCACTGACGCTATCAGTTTCTTATCCGGCATCGCAGCATTCTGGTCCGACGAAAGAACCTGTAGAAGATCAAGTCAGATGACATACACAACAGCATATGTTGTTCCGAAAGGGAAAGCTCGAAATCCTCCGAATCCCTTTCGGCATCCCGTCGGACCGGATGAAATTTTCGGACGTCCGTACCCGCTTCCGCGGAGCGTCCCGACCCAGCATCGTCGGATAAAACATTATGCGACAGATTCAGTTGTTGCTGGGATGCTGCGATAAGCTGTGCTATTTAGGATAGCACATCCATCCCCGAGGCCTGTGCAGTAGCGATCTTACGATGCATTGCCGCCGGAATCTCCGTGAACGTTGACTCCCGCACACTTTCCTATGCGAACATCCGGAGTCTGCAGGCCTCGTGTCCCTGGCTACCGGATGGTGTGACCTGGTCGCCGATGATTCTCTGACTGGCGAAGCTGACTGGATATCCGAGGTCACGTAGCCAAGAGCGGTCGTGTGCACTACCATGAGAATGAGGAAGCCTTATCGACAGTCTCTTCGGACTGACTATATGTCGGAGCGTCCCGAGCGGCGGACGTATGCTCCGAATGCAAAACATTTTGTACCACAACATCTGGGGCCAGATGTTGTTGTACGAGAGAGGGGCCTCTCTCGCTCGCCGTCCGGATGGACCAGAACGAGCTATGAACCGGACTAAAAGGCTTCCTCCGTTCTCCCTCTAATCCGCCGTCACTGGGTGTGCATTTGGTTGATTTATAGTGCTCGCATCTCCCCAAAACTCCTTCTAGACCGCAATGGACGAACCCGCCTGCCGAACCATTCGATGAATGGACGCTACACCGGGCGAGCTAGCGGACGTCAAAGGCCGTCGAACCTACTAGGGTCCTCTTAGGCAATTGGCGTATTTACATGAGCACTTTTCCGCTAGCCCTTCATTAATTGTGACGACAGAGGCACACTGTTAGAAGACATCACAGATACATCACCCTAATCTTGATCGTCTGAAATAGAAATTGATAAAGTAGAGTGACCCTGCGGGGAAAGGACCGGAATGTCCAATTCCCCACTAACATACCGTGACATACGCTTCCCATGTTGTCATCAAAATCATCAGATACAGAACAGGAGTTAATGCGAGTACACTGACTACATATAGAATGATTATAAAAGTCAGAGGAAGACTTCCTCTTATTACAATTGATCAAAATCCTTTCAATGTGAAAAGAAAACAAAGTCCTGGTACTCGCATCAACCCCTGACAATCAAAATACATAATAATAATATGATCCATTAACATAGAAAAAATAATTGAAATCAAAATATTTTGAAAAAATATTTTTTCAGAACAGCCCAAGTTTCTGAAAAGTAACATTGAGCCCCAATGTATCCCAAGCCTAAGTGTGGACAAAAAATTTAAAAATATTTTAAACAATTTATGCAACACTTACGAACAATAATAATATATCTAGTTATGATTAAATTAACATCAAGATATTATTTTCAAGAAATCCCCCCATCACACAGAGGGCTGTTGTAAATGTAAACAATGAGTGTAAAAACACTAAAATAAGATTCCAGGCACCCAGGCCCGAAATCAGTTACCAAAAATACACTATCTGATGCAAAACAGAGACTTCCAGGGAAGAAACTGCAGAACATCAGATGGTAGATGCAGAACACAACGCCTAACCACCCATAGGTGAAGACGTAAACATGGGGAAAAGAACAGAATTCATTCTGTTATTCAGCTAAAACTCCCAAGAAATTTTAGTAATAATAATTACAGAAACTATGCCAAAAGCATGGGAGAATAGCAAGAGGGGACTTAAAGGAAAGGGAGAGAGGAAAACACTGAAAAATCAGTGTAACTAAATAACAAGAATGACAACAAAATGGCTGCTGCCTCGAAAATAGGTAACTTAACATAATTTCATTAAAAAATTTTAAGTTACAGCCCTGATAATATTCTGTCACACATTTTTCCTCTCCTCCTTCTATATCCTCCTTAGAATCACCATTTCACTAATATTTATGTGTCTGGCATCATTTAAACTGAGATTTACAAGCACAAAGATCAGTCAGATGTTAACTGATGAAGGGCCAAACTAAGAATGAATAATGGCGCCAATTTTGGAACGTCCTTGACACTGCGCATGCGCAGTAGAGGTGAAGTGTGGAGGGCCATTCAGGACATGTTTTCTTTGGTTTTAGATGCAAATTTTGGGGATTGGGGGGCAAAATTTGTGTTTGGCCCCATATTTTAAGAGTTAGCAACAGCTATGTCTGGGTCATTGGTACAGTATAAAAATGTAAACAACCACTGTCGAATTGTCGGACAATAGAAGGACCTGACAATTCGAAAGACGGGAGATCCACAGCCAGAAACTCAGAAGAAGAGGTAGAAGCTCCTTCTGGATGACGTGATGAGCTGCAAGATCCTGGTCCCATGACCCGTGAAGGAAACAACCTAGAGTATCCAACATCACACCCCATCCGAGATCGCTGGTGACTGCCATCAGAACACGATCAGACATGGGGATGTCCAACAGAATTCCCTGCATAATCAACTGAACATCTGTCAGGGGAAACGGTGACGAGGAAGAGACTCTGGTAACTGAAGCACCAGATCCAGAGGATTCACATTCGGCCTCCAACGACTGAGTAGAAAGTGTTGGAGAGGTCAGACATGCAGCCAACCTAGAGGAATGAGATCCATCACCGAACCGCAGAGACCGAGTAGCCGGGGAAGACTCCGACCTGTTGCGGACGTGGACTGGGACAGAGTCAGGGCAAAAGGCTGGGAAAAGCACAGCCCCTGCTTGGGAAACCGCCACCGTATCCAGCTGAGTATGGAAGCCCATCCCAGATGACAAAACGATGGAGAAGGAACCAGGTCCGACTTCTCCTTGTTGACTCTGAACCCTAGTGATGTGAGCAGGCTCAACAGTGTGACGGCATCCGATTCCAGAAAGGCAGCATTAGAACGCCTCTGGAGGATATCAACTAGGTATGCCGAAGAAGACACCCTGGACTGTGTGCGATGTAAGACTAACACATGCGACATCAGATGGGTGAAGGCTCAAGGATCCAGGTTGAGGCCAAAGGGCATGGCCTTGAACTGGAAAACATCTGGGGGAATGGAGCGGCGAACCGACCTGAAAGCCTCCATGCTGAACTGAGGAGCAATGATAGACTGGGTCAGGATACTCAGATCGATAACCTGTCAGAGTCAGCCGTCCTTCTTTGCCACCAAGAATAAAATCCCACTGAAAGAATCTTTGACAGGAGATTGCCTATCTCCGTGATCAAAAGTTCCCAACGTGTAACTTTGAAAGGGACTTGTGTGGGAAGAGGCACTCTCGACTGAGTGGAATGTCTCAACCTGGGACGAATTCGAGGTGACTACTGCCGACGCCTACTCTTACCATGTTAGTGAGTAGAAGTGGTGGCAGGAGGATCAGCCCTTAGCTTCGCAGAGGAAGCAGAAGGGTCCTTGTTAGGCTTTGGACGGCCTCTGCCTCCAACAGAATTCTGATCAAGCTGACGAAGCAGCAGCTGATCTATGGAATGACATAGGATGTCATCCCGGACCTTCGCAGCGGAACCATGGAATGGTAGCGGACTCACCGAGAGAGGCAGATCGAGAAGAAGGGAACGGCATGTGTCCGGCACAGTGTCCCTGTGAACTAATTCCAAGTTAGCCGTGTTACAGGCATGTGTGTGAGAAGATGCATGAGCGCCTTGGACAACACACACAAAAAACCTGTTCGTCGTCAAACTTACCTGGGAGCAGATAAACAGCAAAGCAGAGACGTGATCGAAGAGAGAATGCATTCAAGCATCTCTCCCGATACGCCCAACATGGACTTCAGAGTCTCCATATGAAAAATGGCCGGCTTGGGAGTTGGAGTCCCGATCCAAGACTGGCAAAGTCTGGCAGACTGACGGATTGGCAGAATCATAGGAACGATAATGCAAAAAAGGCAAAAAAGTGTCAACCCTGATGAAGAACGTCTTCATAGCCTTGGAACTCAGCTTAGAGTCCAAAGCTGTAAAAGCTTTAACCACCTGTAACGACAGGCACCGTCAAAGGTGCCCAGAAGCAGGTTGCTCCACAGGCTGTAGGCACGTGACCGATGATCGTGGCTGGGCTGACACTGCCGGCTGGTTTGACGGTTTGAGATCTGGAAGGAACCTAAACACAAAGTCAAGAGCTGCCCCAAGTCAGAAGACTGTTGTCTCTCAACGTCAGGTATGTAGGACTCATCCCATGAGTCAGAAGACACATAGCCCATTATGGGCAAACCAGCTGACACCTACCATGGTATAGGCACACCAGGGGGATCAGAAAGTGGCCTGTTTCCAATCCCGGGAGGCGGCACCACAGGGGGCACCCGAAAACCACTCGAAGCCTCGCTGGAAGCAACGGCAAAGGCTCTTGTACAGAACCTAAGTGAGCAAGGAGAGGGCCTCCCTAAGGTCACTGACTGTCGGAACGGTTCGACGTGGGAACAAACCGACAAAGTGGCTTCACTCCTGACCAATTTTGCCAGCGAAGGATCACGATCCTCAAAAACACCCGACGTGGGGCGACGGGCTGCAGTCAAAACATCTGAAGGCAGATGTGTATAGGGGTATGACATACCCCGAGGATCTACAGAGCAGAAACTCAGGAGAGTCGCTGCGGACCTCTGCAGGACAGAAGGTCCAGGCTGCACAAAAAGCGTTGGTCCCGCAAAACTGGCCATGGGACCAGAGTGCGTGGATGGAAATGCCACGGAGCTCATGGTGACCCCACCATGAACATCCGAAACCAAAGAGATAAACTGAGGTACTCGACGGCTGAGAGACCACAATAGAGGGTTCGGCCGGCAGCCCCTTCCAACTTTGCCAAGTTGAAGTAAGGGAAGGCTGAGGCCAATGCCCCACGTCTACACCATCAGACATCTCTGCAGACCCCTGCAGGGATAAAACTGCTGTGCTCATTGGAGGAGAGGACACAACAGGGGGTTCGGTCGGTAGCCACTTCCAACTTCGCCAAGTTGAAATCAGGGAAGGCTGAGGCCGATACCCCACGTCTACACTACCAGACACCTCTGCAGACCCCTGCAGGAATAAAACGGCTGTGCTCAATGCTGAGAGGACACAGCAGGGGGTTCGGTCGGCAGCTACTTCCGACTTCGCCAAGTTGAAGTCAGGGAAGGCTGAGGTCGATACCCCACATCCACACTACAGACATCACTGCAGACCCTGCAGGGATAAGCCAAGGCCAGCTAAAACGGTGACTGATGACGTTGTAGACAAAACAGCAGACACGACAGGAGCTGTTGAAACTGGCGGAAAAGGGGAGAGAGCAATCTAGTCAGCCTCCAAGGGAGGAGTCACAACCCTAGAGACAGCCTCAGATGTTGACTGGAGAGGGCGCATAGTCCCGGAACCAGGCATCTCTTCACCAGACATCCAACAGCTCCCACAGTATCCACCATGGTAAAAAACTGCACATCCCCCACAGAGGGGGTATAACTCTCACCAGACGTGGTCAAGTTGGGAGGCCCCGAAACGACAGCATTCGCCTCCCACCACGAGCCCCCCTTCCCCCCCCTCCCACAGATGCGGGAGGAACAGCCACGAGAATGCACCAAAAGCGAGGGCAAAAGGCATTGCCCTAAAGGAACCGAACTGGACATAACAGAGGTGAGAGCAGTAGAAGAAAAGGTGAACTCAACAGATACAGAAAGTAGAACACCCCCAACTGCGAGAGAAAGGTGGCAGAAAAAAAAAGAACTGGTGGGTACACAACAGAACCCAGACAGCTGACAGGGACCTAAAAAACAGAAATTCAGCCCTCAACAGAGTGAAGAAATCCTGTCCAAACAGTCCCTCATTGACACCTAGCTCCAATAATAATATTAAAATTTATCAACCGAAAAATGAAAAAAATTATAGTAATTTATATATTTTTTATACTTACCAATGACCCAGACTTAGCTGGTGCTAACTCTAAATTATTCAGGGCCAAACACAAATTTTGCCCCCCCCCCCCCCCCAATCCCCAGAATTTGCATCCAAATCAAAAAAAATCAATGTCCTATATGGTCCTCCATACTTTTGTCCACTGCATTCGCAGTGTCAAGGAAGTACCAAAATTGGCGCCAAATCCTCATTCTTACAACCAGTGTAGGGCCCTGCGAATCGGGAAATTTATGTTCGAATCGAATCTCGAATCGAATCGGGACTGATGTCGACATCGAATCGAATCTCGAATCGAATCGGGATAAACTCGAGAAATAACTATAACTGGCATTATCTTGTGCAGAAATGTCCGGAAAGCACTGCGAGAAGAGAGAGTTGACATAACTTGACAACTTGGCGTTGTTTTAATTTTCTTTCACGTTGAATGGCCATTCAGATGTTCACTTGGCCCGACAATAAATTCAAAACATAAATATGGACAGAAATTAAGGTGTTACTGCCCAGAAACATTTGAGAAAAACCACTAAATTGAAACATGAGAATTAAAAGCACAAATGCAATACAAGTGGCACATTAATTCCCATGGGTTGAAGTCGGCTACAGCCGCTAACTTCAGGTACGTTAGCCTGGCTAAATACATGTACATCTTATAGGAACCTCATTACTGTAATGTTTGGTTGTTTTTGTATTATCAGGATTCGGGTCTTGTAGATTTCGGTCCGTTCTCAACTCAATAACTCAGTATACATCAAAAGCAGCGAAGGCGTTAAACTGTGTTAGTTTCTGCATTATCTAACTCGAATATTGACGCAGTGCTCATTCACACAAATTGCTTTTACTTCATTCCAACTTCCAAGTACCAACGCCGAACAATGCAAAGAAACTAAAGAGATTTTCCTCCCACAGTTTTCTGACATAATAATGGAAGCGCTCCAGGCGACATGCCCCCATTATTGTGTTAGAAGATTCTGGGACTGGGAGCGGGGCTCAGGCCCATAGCTGGATATTTCGGTTGTATAGATGGGACGTGAACAGGCTACAAGTTAAAACAGCTCCAATTTGCAAAAGTCACAAAACGAACGTTTAATTTCCCGTTCTAAAAACTCAAAATGAACATTGTCGAACACTGATTCATTTTCCTCGTTGCTTCGTTTGACTAACGAATCGGCAAACTATTCGAGATCGATATACGAATACCAAAGCGATGTCGATATCGAATCGAATACTCGAAGCTTCGCAGGGCCCTAAACCAGTGCCTGGTAAATGTTACATGATCTGTGGGGAGGTATGAGTTCACAACTCATGGGAGGGCCATCCCCGTCTGGGTCATTGGTAAGTATAAAAAATATATAAATTACTATAAATTTTTTTCATATTTTTATACTGTACCAATGACCCAGACTTAGCTGAATAGAAAAAAGGCCGGAGGGCCTAGGACATAAAGGAAAATCCAATAGGCTAAATTACATAAATAGAATTATCCCCTCAAGGAGAAACAGGATTTACATATATCTTTCGTGTATATACAAAATAAGAAAGACATATTACCAATCCGTAATTGAGCACAATAACATCAATGATCTCTATTAACATCGAGTATAACCCATTATACTAATTTCTTAAAGGAAAGCCAATAAATAAAGATAGTCCAGAGAATGAGACTCTTTATACTCATTTAAAAGTGTCCGAGGATTGTATATTAACACTCGTATGACACGTGACATATACAAATGCTTCACACCGAGCTACACTTTAGGAATTACTGACTCCAGAGGAGGTATTCCCTTTCTTTTCACTATAAAGCAGGTGATATGAGGGAACACCAACCACCGCCCCCCCCCCCTCCCCTTCCCTTGCTCTGGGACAATCACCCCAGAATGAAGAGGGCAGCAGGACATAGTCACTGCTTGAACAGAAAGCCTGCATAACTATAGTTGTAACTGTTTAGTGGACGACATTCTAAGCAATAGATAACGGACCCAAACATCTAAGGTCGCCAGAAATAGACTCAATATTTCTAAGGTAAAAATTCCTGAACGTAGAAGACTGAGACCAGTATGCAGCCTTCATCAGATCAGAAATAGCAATACTATTAGCATAAGCCCAAGATGTAGACATCGCTCTAACTTCATGGGCTGAAATCTTAAGCACAGACTGCTGAGTAGAAGATAATCTTTCATAAGCAGTACGAACAGTCAACTGAATCCACCTAGAAATAGAATGGACTGTGATGTCCCTTCTATTTGGAAGCAGAGACAGAAAGAAACATTTTCGTCCCTTTCTGATAAACTCAGATCTACGTTTGTAAATACGCATAGCTCTAACTGGACACAGCAAAGGCCTATGGCCATCTGAGGATGGAAAAACCTTAATAACAATAGCCTCAGGAGCCTGATTCTTAGCCAAAAATCCCACATTAGTAGTCAAAGTAATAGTATTACCAACACTACGATAGTGAGAATCATCAACAGATAAAGCATGAAGCTCACTAACTCTTCTAGCAGAAGAGAAGGCTAAGAGAAAAGCTGTCTTATAAGATAAGTATTTGAAGTCTACCAAGTCAAGGGGCTCTTCTTTTAGCTTCAGAAGAACCCAAGCTAAATTCCGCTTAGGAATGAACCTAAGGGTTCTAAGTCTATTTATCGAAAAATTTTTAACTAACTTTGATAAAGAGACATTAGATACAATTTGTTAGCTATCGTGATGAGCAAAAGTATCCGATAGCATAGACCTATAACCCTTAATAATTATTGCCTGCAGTTTGATCTCGTCAAACAAGCAGACCAAAAAATTAGCAATGTCTGGAATGGAGGGATCATAGAAATCAATTGAATGATCCCTACACCAACGAGAGAAAACATTTCACTTAGCAGCATAATTTAGCTAAGAGGAGGTCCTCCTACAGTTAGAAATTTCGTCCACTGCTCGTCCTGTAAATTGCATGCTGTGCAAGAAGGACCGCACAAAGGAAATACGTGAAGGTTGAGACCTTGCGGGTTGTGATGCAGTGTGTGCGATTTCCCCTGCAAAAGAAGGTCCTCCCATGGAGAAAGCTTCCAAGGAATGTCCCATAACAGACACCTGAGTAGAATTATCCATGGTCTCTGGGGTGACAGAGATGCAACCAACAGAATCTTGCAGTGAGATTGCTTGATTTTTAGCAACATCTGTTGAATCAACGGAGCTGGAGGATACACGTATCCTATCATTCCGTCCCAAGATATCGAGAGAGCGTCTACTGCGAACGCTCGAGGATCTGGGCATGGCGACACATACGTCTGCAACTGATTGTTGTGATGTGATGAGTCGCAAACAAGTCTATCATTGGACGATCCCATTGGTAGCAGTAGCATATCTAATTGAATACTCGCTTGTTGAGAGTCCATTCAAGGGAGTCCGATAGAACATTCAGATGACCCGGAATATGACGGACCGACAGAAGAACCTGATGATCTAGGACAAACAGAAGGATTCTTTCCGTTAAGTTGAATAACGGAATGGAATGAGTGGCTCCCTGGTTCCGAATGTACATTACTACTGTCGAATTGTCGGACAATATTTGAACATGTGAATTCTGAATTGTGTTCATCCAATGACGCAGCGCAAGCCAAAGTGACATCATCTCTTTGACGTTCATGTGCTTGTTCAGAAATTGCAGATCCCAAAGACCCTGGCACCTCAAATCTGTTGGGCTCAATGTAGCACCCCAACCTGTTTGTCCGTCATAATTGTAAAAACGGATCCGGCAGTTGCAGTGGAACTCCCTGAGTTAACCACTGAATATCTGCCCAAGTCTGAATCTCTTGTTTTACTTGGTTCGACAAGACGATGTTCGTTTCGAGCAAATGAATCTTCACACTCCAATTCTGAGTGAAAAATATCTCGAGTGGACGAGTGCGTAGGCACCCCATCGGAATAAGGTCCGCGACGGCTCCGCACAAACCTATCAGTCGCATAAATTCTCTCGCTGTTACTACATCTGAGTGTAGACAAAAGCAAGCATAACAACTGACTAATTTCGCTCTGGGTAACGGCAGACGAACCAGATTGTTGTGCGTCTCGAAGCTCATTCTCAAGTGAATGAACGACTTGGACGGAACTAGATCCGACTTCTTTTCGTTTACTATGAAAAAGAGATGGCGGAGCAATTGAAGCAGACTCTGAACATCGTTCTGAAGAGTTAATCTGTCGCCGTACCTCTGAAGAATGTCGTCCAAGTAGGCCGACGTTACCACAGACGAATGAGCTCGGAAATGAGTCATTACCAAGTTCATTATTCGAGTGAAGGCCCAGGGCGCTAGATTCAGTCCGAAGCACATTGCTCGGAACTGATAAATGACTCCTAGGACAGCGAAGCGAAGGTACTTTCTGAATGTCGGATGTACCATGACGTGAAAGTACGCATCCTTGAGATCTATGCTCGCAGCATAATCGTTCACTCAAATGCTCGCTCTCACCGATCGAATGGTCTCCATATAAAATTTCGGAGCCATGATCAGCTTGTTTATCCAGCTTAGATCTACAACTGGATGGAACAAGCCATCTGGTTTTGGTACAAGGAACAGGTGACTGTAAAAACCGGGAGATTCCTGGTTTTCTTCGACCTCTATTGCATTCTTCTCCAGAAGAGATTGCACCTCTGATAGAAGCGAATCTCTCTTCTGAAGGTTTGACTGAAGCTGAGTCCATCGTGGACTTCGTGTTAACGGAGGTTTTTCTATGAAGGACAATTTTTTTTTCTGAAATAACCTCCTGAACCCATCGGTCGTCTGCGATTGACAAGCAATTGGTTAAGAATCTTGACAGCCTTCCGCCCACAGGAGCGCAATATAGGTTCTGACCTTCACCTCCTGGACCTGCAAGCCTTGTGGGAGGAGAAACTACGTCCTCCCCGACCCACACCTCGACCAGTCATCCTAGGGGGCATCTGACCGGTTGTCTCGGCCAGCATTACATCCCCTACCTGAGTTGCTACTCTGGCGGTCTCTGGAGTCAGAACTAGAGGCTTTTTTAGATCCTCTATAGGAGCTTCCCTTGGACGGACTCGCCCCAGAAGTTCCTGACTTACTCCTCTCTGCTGAGTCCGTTTTTTTAGAATCAGACTTAAAGAGCAGAGAGTCTGAAGCTTTCTTAGTAATCTGATCGTAGATTAATGAAAGCTTACCATCAAAGAGAAGTTCTCCTGAAACCGGAGCAAGTCGAAGAGAGTTTTTCACCTTAGAATCCACCCTAGTGGATGATGCCAGGGCAGCATCACGTCTGACTAACTCCAAATTTGCCACTGAAAGGGCGGAGTTATACGTGGAAAATGCAATTGCCCTAGAAAGAACTCTCAAGGAAGTTTGAACATCCTGGAATTCTTTACCAGTGTGATGTTGTTCTAACGCTCTGGTAAGGTGATCTGCATATGATAAGGCATCTAAACTGGTTCTGTTAGACGAGATTGCCGTCTCCAACGTACTGGAGAGAATCGACATAGATGGCGGCAATGACAACTCCAAGTCTTCTGCCTGGTCGTCTAAACGCAGAGGAACTCTCGGAACGCCCTTTCCTGCCGTTTCAAATTTATTTCTACTGTTAATGAACGGCAGATGTAGAGCATTTTTCGATAAGAAACTGGATCTGCCAGACTTAGAGGCTAGCCTAAAAATAGCATCATTCAGCAATTCAAACGTCTGTGAGACATTGCTGGACTGGACTCAGGAACGACATCCTTAGTCCGGCCAAAAAAGTCTGTGTCCAGTGACGCTATCAGTCTCTTATCTGGTATTGCAGCCCTCTGGTCCGATGGAACAATGTCTGGAAGATGTTGTAGGATAAAATCTACAGCCACCTTATGTTGTTCCTGAAGGGAAAAATCCAGCTCCGCAGATTCCCCTTCACCATGGACCAGATGCGAATCTCGGTCGTCCCTATCTGACACTGCAGGGGAACGTACCGACTCAGACAGTTCCCGTTCTGAAAGAGTTTCCGAAGGTTGCTGGGATGCTGCGATGAGTTGCGCTATCTGCGACAGCAAGTCCGTCACGGAGGCCTGTGGAGCTGCGGTCTTACATTGTTTAGCCGCTGGAAGCTCCTGGGACGGTTCCTCTTGCATAATTCTTTTATGCGTACGTCCCGACTGGTAAGGCCTCGTCGTGTCCTTGGCTACTGGATGGAGTGACCTGGTCGACATGGAATCTTTTGTCAGCGAAGCAGGCTGGATATCTGAGGTCACGTAGCGAAGGTGTGGTTGTGTGTGCTGGCGTGTGGAAGAGAAAGCCAATAGACTAGCCGACGCCGGTTGCCTATGCAACGGAGTGTCCCGAGCAGGAGGAATGGATGTAAGCTCTGACTGATGAACGTTATGTACGACAAAATCAGGCCCCAGACGTTGTTGTAAGAGAGAGGGGCCTCTCTCGCTCGCGGTCCGGGTAGACCTGAACAAGCTAGCTTCCGGACTAACAGGCTTCCTATGATCCATCCTCCGAATGGTCGTCGCTGGGTGTGCGTGATCCGAGATTACAGTGCTCGCAACACCCTTTCTCCTCTGCTGGACCACAACGGGCGAACCCGGCGTCACATCACCCACATTACGAGTGATAGATCCACTCGGCGAACTAGCTGGTGACAAGGTCATCAATCCTACTAAGGATCTAGGCACTTGTCAAATTTCCTTGAGCACTTTTTCCACTAGCTCTTCATTGGTTTGCGACGAGGGCAGCACACTTCTTGAAGACATCACCGAAAACATCACCCTGTTCTTGTTCCTCTGAAAAAGACACTGAAAGACTAGAGTGACCTTGTGGTGAGAGGACCGGCATGAACCTCTCACCACTAACAATATACCGTGACACACGTCTCCAACGTTTGTCATCCCAACTGGAACACACTGAACAAGAATTAGTGCGAGTACAGTGACTACAGCAAATACAATGAGCATGAGAATCAGAGGAAGACTTCCTCGATTTACAATTTGAACAATATTCTTTCATAATTAAAAGATATATACAACCGTAGTACTCACACTAACCCTTGAAAGTTAAAAAATTTATAGTAATTTATATATTTTTTATACTTACCAATGACCCAGACATAGCTGGTGCTAACTCTTAAAATATAGGGCCAAACACAAATTTTGCCCCCCAATCCCCAAAATTTGCATCTAAAACTAAAGAAAACATGTCCTGAAAGGCCCTCCACACTTCGCCCCTACTGCGCATGCGCAGTGTCAAGGACGTTCCGAAATTGGCGCCATTTATCATTCTAATAACCAGTGCCTGGTAAGCGCTATGTACTCAGCGGGGAGGCAAGAGTTCCCAACTCCTGGGAGGGCCATCCCCGTCTGGGTCATTGGTAAGTATAAAAAATATATAAATTACTATAAATTTTTTAACATTTTTATACTGTACCAATGACCCAGACATAGCTGAATAGTAAAAAGGCTGGAGGGCCAAGGACATAGAGCAAAATGGAATACGCTCAATAAAATAAAATAGAGTCATCCCCTGTAGGGGAAAGAAGTAATAGGCCTTACATGTATCTTTCTTATTTATGATAAATTAGAAAGATACAACACCTTCCAAAAATTGAGCTTCATACATCCATGTACTCTATTAATATCCAATAATCCTTATACTAATAATTTTTAAAGTAAGCCAATAATAAAGTAAGTCTAGAGAATAGAGACTCTTATACTCCTAAAAGTGTGTGAGAATTGCATAATCATGTCCGTTGACATATGCAATATTCAAAAGCTATACTTTAAAAACTAAGACTTGAATGAATTTTATAAACTTAAACTTCTCACTAAACAACCATCCCAATAACAGCTCAGAATTACTAACTCCGGAGGAGGTATCCCCTTGTTTTCATAGTAAAAAACAGGTGACCCAAGGGAACACCCTCCCCCCCCCCCCTTTTTCTTGCCCTGGGTCAAATAGCCCAGAGCGAAGAGGGCAGCCGAACGGAGACACTGCCGAAACAGACAGCCTACCTAGCTATAGTAGCAACTGTTAAGTGAATGACATTCTGAGCAGTAGAGAATAGACCTAACAATAGAGGCCTCCAGGAATGGACTCGATATTTCTGAGATAAAAGTCATGAATGGATGGCTGAGCGCAATGAGCAGCCTTCAAAAATCTATAATAGCAACACTATTAATGTAAGCCCAAGAAGTAGAAGAACTCTTACTTCATGAGCCGAAATCTTAAGCACAACTGCTAAGCCAATGATATACCATAAGCAGTACGCTAGTTAATAGAATCCATTAACAATAAAATGGAGCGTAACGTCCTTCAACTAGACATCAAAGACAGAAGAAGCTTACGCCCTTGTAATAAACAGATATCTGTTTATAAATACATAAACTGTACCCGGAAAGAGTAAAGGCCTATGCCCATACGAAGACGGAAGGACCTTAAAATAATAGGTTCCGGATAATAGGAGCCTAACTCTTATGCAACAATCCAACCTAAATAGTAACGGAAGTATTGATTCCGAAACTATGAAAGTGAAAATCATCCATCGATAGTGCATGAAACTCACTGACTCTACAGTAAAAGAGAAACCAACAGAATTACTGTCTAAAAGGTCAGAATTTGAAAACTACTGTTTCCAGAGGCTCAAATGATTACTTAGCTAAATAAGAACCGAAGTTAAAATCCGTATAGGAATTTAATCTAAAGATTCTAAGTCTATTTATCAAAAAGTTACTAACTGACTTAGATAAAGAGACAAAAGACTCAAATGTAAACTATCGTAGAGTGCATAGGTATGAGGTAACATAAACCTATAACCTAAATAACAACAGGCTGCAGTAGATCTTGTGAAACAAGTATACTAAAAAATAGCAATGAGTATAGTATGGAGGGATCAACCATATGAACATAATGATCCCTACACCACGACGGAAGAGCCTCCACTTTAGTCGCATAGAATAGCGAAGAAGAGGATCTCCTATAGTAAGAAATCGCGTCCAAAGCTCGTCCAGTACAGTGCTTACAATGCAATATGGACCACACAACGGAATACATGAAGGTTGCGACCTTGCTGGTTGTGATAAAGATGACACGATTTACCCAGTGAAAAAAGATCCTCACATAGAGGAAGATTTCACGTTAAGATCCACAGTAGACAAGAGAGTAAATTACTCATGATCTCTGTGAAGATAGAGATGCTATCAACAGAAATGTATTGTGGTTGTTTATCTTAGCAATACCTGCTAAAACAACAGCGCCGGAGGATACGCGTATCCTATCATTCCGTCCTATAGATCAATAGAGCGTTAACAGTATTAGCTCAGAGATCTGGACAAGCCAACACATACGTCTGCAATTGATTAGCAAGCTGTGTCATAAATAAAACATCATTGGGCGCTCCCATAGATAGCAAATCTGATTAAATACTTGTTTGTTGAGAGTCCATTCTGACAGCAACAAGCGACCCGTAAGAGAACGGGAGTGCGATAAAACAATCAGACGACCCAGAATATGACGGACCAAAACTGAACTTGGTGTACTATAACCAACAGACGGATTCTTTCCATTAAATTGAATAACGGAAACGAAAGAGTGCCTCCCTGGTTCCGGAGATACGCCACTACTGTCGAATTAAAGGACAGGAATTTGGGCATGCGTTTCTGAATAATGTTCATGCAATGACATAAAGCAAGCCTAAAAAACATTATTCCGCGGAAGTTAAACTGATAGTTAAAAGACTGCGGAACCCAAAGACCCTGGCACTTCGAATCCGTAGGGATCAGTATATATCCCAATCTGTTTGACTGGCAACCGTCATAACAGCCACACTCGGGTCCGGCAACTGCGGCGGCACTCTCTGAGTCAACCACCGAATGTTTGCCCCAGTCTGAATCTCTTGTAACACTAGATAGACAAGAGAATGTATAAATCAAGCAATTCATGGATTGCCGGAAAGTTGCCGTCGAAGAGAAGCTCCTCCGAGAACGAAGCGACTCTGAGAGAGTTCTTAACCTACTATCCTCGCGTGGATGTAGCTAGGGCTGCATCACGTCTAACCAACTCCAATCAGCCACTGAAGGGCGGAGTTATACGTGAACAAACTACTGCCCTCAAAAGAAATTACATTGAGAATAATATCCCGTAAATCTTTTCTTGAAGACGTAATGATAACGCCTCAGTAAGGCGGATTACGTATAATAAAGCGTCTAAGTTAAGTCTACTATACATAATGTCGTTCCCAACATTGAAATTGGAAAAGACATAACGGCGAAAAGAATATATGCAGTCTTTAATCACACCGACTAGACGCATATGAACTCTCGGTATGCCCTGCTCTGCCAAAATAAACTATATGTAAAAAAGATAAAATGGCAGAAATGAGCCACACGGACAAGAAACTAAACTATCATGCTTAGTAGCAGGCTTGTATATATATAAATATATAGCGTCGAAAAATAAAACACATGTTGTAATGACAATATTGGACTGCGTCGGTAAGTCAGGGACAAAGTCCCTGTACCGATCGAAAAATCCGAGTCCAATGACGCTATAAGTCTCTTATCCAAGATCGCAGCAATGAAGTCCGAAAAATAATCACTGGAAGAAATGCCAGAAGATATGAAAGGCATCTTCCGATACTACTAAAGGGAAAACTCGAAATCTTTCGAATCCCTTTCGCCATCCTGTCGGACCCTATAAAGCGTTCGGTCGTCCGTAGCTTGATGCAACCGCGGACCGCACCGACCCAGCGCCGTCGGATAATTCCTGATTCGACCGAGAAACCGTCAATTGCTGGGATGCTGCGAAACAACTGTGCTAACTCGGATAGCACGTCCGTCACTGAGGCCTGAGGAGCAGCGGTCTTACGATGCATTGCCGCAGGAAGCTCCGAGATCGTTACCCCGTGCATACTTGCAATATGCGAGCGAACGGAGTGTATAGGCCTCATGTCCCTTGGCTACCGGATGGCGCGACCTATTCGCTGTGGAATCACTGAATGCCGAAACTGATCGGATACTCGAGGTCACGTAGCCAATGTGCGGTCGTGTGCCCTGCTGTGAGGATGAGGAAGCATTAAAGACAGTCTCTCGGACTGTCAATATAACGGAGCGTCCCGAGCAACGGACATATGCTCCGAATGTAAAATATCTGAACCACAACATGCGGTCCCCTATGTTGTTGGCTTCCTCCGATCTGTCCTCAATCTGCCGTCACTGGGTGAGTACTAAAGTAATTAAAGTGCTCGCATCACCCAAATCTCCTTCCTAGACCGCAACGGACGAACCCGGCAGCCGAACCATTCGATGAATGTACGCTACACCGGGTGAGCTAGCGAATGTCACTCCGTAAGCGATAGACATATTCCATGAGCACTTATTGCCGCTAACTCTTCATTAACTATGACGACAGAGGCACACTTTTGAAAGACATCTCCATAACTCTTCGAACAAGAAACCAGAAATGCTTGGATAGCAAGCATAAAATAATAATATATATAGCGTCGTTCAATAATTCGAAAGTTTGTGTGACATTATTGGACTATGTCGGAACTGAGGGACGATGTCCCTGAACCGAACCAAAAATTTCTAAGTCCACCGACGCTATCAGTTTCTTATCCGGCATCGCAGCATATGTTGTTCCGAAAGGGAAAGCTTGAAATCCACCGAATCCCTTTCGGTATCCCATCGGACCGGATGAAACTTTCGGACGTCCGTACCCGCTTCCGCGGAGCGTCCCGACCCAGCATCGTCGGATAAAATATATGCGACAGATTCAGTTGATGCTGGGATGCTGCGATAAACTGTGCTATTAAGGAAAGCACATCCGTTCCCGAGGCCTGTGCAGTAGCGGACTTACGATGCATTGCCGCTGGAAGCTCCGTGTACGTTGACTCCCGCACACTTCCTATGCGAACGTCCGGAGTCTGCAGGCCTCGAGTCCCCGGCTACCGACCCAGCGCTGTCGGATAATTCTTGATCCGACACCGTTTCTGTCGGCTGCTGGGATGCTGCGATAAGCTGTGCTATGTGCACAAGAATGTCCGGCGTCGAGACCTGCGGAGGCGCAGTCTATCGCTGCTTCGCCGAGGGCAGCTCCGCATCAGATGGCTCCCGCATACTTTTCCTATGCGAACGTCTGGAGTCCATCGGTCTCGAATCCCTGGCTGCCGGATGGTGTGACCTGGTCGCCGAAGAATCCTTGATCGGCGAAGCTGGTAATATATCGGCGGTCACGCAGCCAAGGTGCGGTCGTGTGCGCTGACGAGAAGAGGAAGCCTTAGCAGTCTCAGCGGACTGCCTATACAACGGAGCGTCCCGAGCGACGGACGTATGCTCCGCTAACTACACATTTGTACCACAACATCTGGGGCCAGATGTTGTTGAACGAGAGAGGGGCCTCTCTCGCTTGCCGTCCGGATGGACCGGAACGAGCTATGAACCGGACTAAAAGGCTTCCTCCGTTCTCCCTCCGATCCGCCGTCACTGGGTGTGCATTAAGTTAATTTTATAGTGCTCGCATCACCCCAAAATTCCTTCTAGACCGCAACGGACGAACCCGGCTGCCGAACCATTCGGTGAATGGACGCTACACCGGGCGAGCTAGCGGACGTCAAAGGCCGTCGAACCTACTAGGGTCCTCTTAGGCAATTGGCGTATTACATGAGCACTTTTCCGCTAGCCCTTCATTAATTGTGACGACGGAGGCACACTGTTGGAAGACATCACAGATACATCACCCTAATCTTGATCGTCTGAAATAGAAATTGATAAAGTAGAGTGACCCTGCGGGGAAAGGACCGGAGTGTCCAAATCCCCAACAACATACCGTGACATACGCTTCCCATATTGTCATCGAAATCATACGATACAGAACAGGAGTTAATGCGAGTACATTGACCACATATAGAATGATAATAAGGTCAGAGGAAGACTTCCTCTTAAGCAATTGATCAATATCCTTTCAATGTGAAAAGAAAACAAGTCCTGGTACTCGCACTAACCCCTGGCAATCAAAATACATAATAATAATATGATCCATTAATATAGAAAAAATAATTGAAATCAAAATATTTTGAAAAAATATTTTTTCAGAACAGCCCAAGTTTCTGAAAAGTAACGTTGAGCCCCAATGGATCCCAAGCCTAAGTGTGGACAAAAATTTTAAAAATATTTTAAACAATTTATTCAACACTTACGAACAATAATAATGTATCTAGTTATGATTAAAATAACATAAAGATATTATTATTTAGAAATCCCCCCCTCACACAGAGGGCTGTTGTAAATGTAAACAATGAGTGTAAAAACACTAAAATAAGACTCCAGGCACCCAGGCCCGAAATCAGTTACCAAAAATACACCATCTGATGCAAAACAGAGACTTCCAGGGAAGAAACTGCAGAACATCAGATGGTAGATGCAGAACACAACGCCTAACCACCCGTAGGTGAAGACGTAAACATGGGGAAAGAACAGAATTCATTCTGTTATACAGCTAAAACTCCCAAGAAATTTTAGTAATAATAATTACAGAAACTATGCCAAAAGCATGGGAGAATAGCAAGGGGGAACTTAAAGGACAGGGAGAGAGGAAAAACACTTGAAAAAACAGTGTAACTAAATAATCAGAATGACAACAAAATGGCTGCTGCCTTGAAAATAGGTAACTTAACATAATTTCATTAAAAAAATTTAAGTTACAGCCCTGATAATATTCTGTCACACATTCTTTTCCTCTCCTCCTTTTCTATCCTCCTTAGAATCACCATTTCACTAATATTTATGTGTCTGGCATCATTTAAACTGAGATTTAAAAGCACAAAGATCAGTCAGATGTTAACTGATGAAGGGCCAAACTTAGAATGATAAATGGCGCCAATTTCGGAACGTCCTTGACACTGCGCATGCGCAGTAGGGGCGAAGTGTGGAGGGCCTTTCAGGACATGTTTTCTTTAGTTTTAGATGCAAATTTTGGGGATTGGGGGGCAAAATTTGTGTTTGGCCCTATATTTTAAGAGTTAGCACCAGCTATGTCTGGGTCATTGGTACAGTATAAAAATATACAAAGATACATAGTAATAATGTAATCCATATCAAAAATTTTGAAAAATAATTCAAAAGAAAATTTAAAAAAAAAAAAATTTTGACATGAGCCCAAGTTCCCCCAAAAAAGCCTGAGAGTTGACAAAAATTTTAAAACATTTCTAAAAATTAATGTTACACTTATGGACAATATTAATGTATCTGACTATATAATAAACCTTACAGAAGACAAGGAATCATTGACAGAAGTAACCGCTGTCAACGTAAACAAAAGTCAATAAGAACCGGAAACAAGTCTCCAGGCACTGAAAAACATGGCCCGAAATCAGTAACCAATTTAAAATACTATCTGATGTAAAACCGAATCTTCCACAGAAGAAGCTGCAATACATCGGATGGTAGATGCATGACCAAAATGCCTAAACACCCCTAGGGTGAGGACGTAACCATGGGGATAACAGAATAAACATTCTGTAACTGTGCTAAAACTCCCAAGAAATGTCAATAAAAAAATTTCCAAAATTATACCAAAAGCATGGGAGATTAGCAAGGGGGGTATCAAGGAAAGGGAGAGAGGAAACACTTAACAAACAGTGGAGATTTCATAGCAAGAATGAAAACATCAGGCCCATGCCCCAAAAGTAGGGAACATAAAATAATTTTACACAAAAACTATAAGTTACAGCCCTGAACACATCCTTCCACTGTTTCTTCCTCTCATTCTCTTATTTCATCCTTGGATCCACCATTTCCTTCATGATTTTGTCTGGCATCATTTTAACTGAGGTTATAAGCACAGATATCAGTGAGATGTTACTGATAGAGGGGCCAAACAAAGAATGAAGATTTGGTGCCAATTTTGGTACTTCCTTGACTCTGCGCATGCGCAGCGAACAAAAGTATAGGACATTGATTTTTTTTTATTTGGATGCAAATCTTGGGGATTGGGGGGGCAAAATTTGTGTTTGACCCTGAATAATTTAGAGTTAGCACCAGCTAAGTCTGGGTCATTGGTACAGTATAAAAATATTTTATGTCCGAATTGCATTGAAACGATGTCGAAAATCATATGCGAAATCGGAATATATAAATAAAATTCAATGAA
This sequence comes from Pictodentalium vernedei, assembly GCA_031216915.1. Taxonomy (NCBI): domain Eukaryota; kingdom Metazoa; phylum Mollusca; class Scaphopoda; order Dentaliida; family Dentaliidae; genus Pictodentalium; species Pictodentalium vernedei. The sequence goes on from CM062297.1 coordinate 164,644,644, forward strand.
CATGTGGTTGAAAATATTAACGAGAATATATAAAACACAGTCCTGTTATTATACAATCGTCAGATCCATAATTAAAGTCAAAGGAAAACCATTATCGATGAGTTGAATTATCACTGTTTCATAATGCAAAATGGTGACACGTCCTCCACATTTTGCGGACAAAAAAAGAATGGTTTGATCAATGCTTCGGTTAACCAGTATTTTATCCAAGTTAGGGTCTTCCACTATAGTGCAAGCCTGTAGTATACAATTGTAAGGTAGGTTGATAAGAAACAGTAGATCTACTTTGTGGGGCCTAAACCTACCACCAAGATATTTTAAGGAACAATCAACTCACTTTAACCTTTTACCTTACGTAGAGGCAATATCTGGCCATCGCTATTCACAGAATAATTTTATTATATACAGTAGAATCCTCTTAATTGAATATCCATTTTGCCAGTGAAAATTATTCAATTAACAGGAATATACAATTAACAGGGATTTGGTCAGTTTCCTGTGTTCTGGAGGTAAACTGAGCATTTATTGTATTATATCTTGTTTGACAGAGCTCATAGAGCTCTGTCAAACAAGATATAATACAATAAATGCCTGTACTGAATGTAGTGAGGCCAAAAAGTTTGATAAATAAGGGGAATTTGGCGCCTGTCACAGTAACTTTTTCGACATATTACAAAAATTTATATACAATTAACAGGAGTTTACTCTATAACTCATATGCAATTAACAGATCAAATTTGTACTGAAGGTATGGTAAATGGTTTTGTGTTTGAAAATGATATTCAATTAACAGGGATATACAATTAAGAGATATCCAATTAAGTGGGCTCCAATGTATTCAGTTTTTGCCTCAAAAACATTTCTTATGAGCAATGTTTTTGCAGAAAAAAACTTCCCTCTTTACGTAACAAATCAGCCACATCCATCTGCATAATATAAAAATTGATCAGTTGGAAAAAAACTCTTTTTTCAAAAAATTTCAACAAGTCCATATCATGTGAACCCTCATCAAGCTCATTCTAATGATGTGTTACGTGATATGGTTTTGTTGAAATTTTTTTTTAAATTTGAAAAAATTAAGTTTGATACTGTATGCATTGGGTAAAAGGTTAAAGAGTTCTCTAACTTTGACAATAAAATGCTGTGATGCAACATATGTGTAAGAAACCTATTTTTTCTCGGCATTTGTAAACTGACCACGCAGCTAAATTGAAATGAATAACAGAAAAAAACCGTGGATATGAGTGAAATATTTTTTAAAAAAATAATCTTTTATTAAATATAATTCCCTCGTATGCATATTTTTTGTTTCATTTGTTATGATCGGAGATTCGGAGGACTATAATTAGACACAGAAAGTCTTGAAACTGAAAAGTATTCAACTGTACTATTTTCCGGGATTTTTGTACCAAATTGATCCCTTCTGGTAAGCTGGGAACTAACACTGAATTTACAGGATTTTCCAGGGCATGCTGGGAGAGTTACCATGTCTGCTAAAATCAATCTGAGCCTCGGTCAACCTCAGCTCAGGTCGATTTTAGTGAACTCAGTACAGAAATTTCATATGAAATCACAACTAGAGATCCACTGTATATAAGGGAAAAGAACAAAAACGAGCACATTCAGGACTGAGTGGAAAGTATATCCAGTGATTAATTTATAAAACACACCTGTAGATTAGTTAATCTAGCTTGCACTGTTGTTGACTGTTTCTCTAATTTCTCATGTATTTTCTGTAATGTTTCTAACTGTAGAAAGTGAATAATATCACATTAAAAACACAAAAAGCAAACATTTATTTTCCTTCAGAAAGGTAAAGTATTTACAGATTATTACTACAGTCAATTAATCAGGGGTGTCATATTCTGTCAAGTTGACAAGAGTAGATTAGCCAGATCAAACAATATGTTATAGACATGGTGTTTAATGTGGCTGATCTGGTCTGAGATAAGATAAATATGGATTTCTTGAAATTGAATACAACCCTGAAATTTAAACACAGTGTTCAGTATAAAGGAACTTCGCATTTGTAAAATTATTAATAATCTGCACACATAATTGATGTCATGTGAACTTCATTTAACCCTTTACCCAACGTAATGGCAAAAACCTGCCATCGCTATTCTCAAAAATTGCCAATTAATTTTCAATATATTTTTCATTTTTTGTCTCAAAAACATAGGTTATGACCTCTCTTTGGAATGAGCTCATCGAGCTCATTCCAATGAGGAGTCATAACCTATGTTTTTGAGACAAAAAATGAAAAAAATTAGTTATTCAAGAATTTTGTTTGCAAGTGTTGTCTGCTTTTCATGTTAGGTAAAGAGTTAAGAGAGGCAAGATATATTTTTGGAAATGTTGAGACTTTCATTTACAGGGAGCTGGAAATTGATGGGCAAACTACGGTGAATATTGGTGTTTGAGGTCACATATTTCTACACAATGGCTAATTGTGATGGCAACATTGGGATAAAGTCCAGTTGAGTGAATAGTCGATGGTTTATAGCTCTTAATCTCTAAAAACTTTAGGCCGTCTTGTGTTCTTTGAGTCGAAATCTACAGAGCACAAGTGAAGAGTCACCATGTAGTGCCTTGTTCTGGAAGTTATCTTTGCCTAGCAGCATCCAGTGCATTTACCCTTTACTCGGAATAACAGCCATATCCAACCAGCCCTATTCACAAAAATCGCCATTCAAAATTATTTTTCATCTTTTTTGCCTCCAAAATACAGCTTATGGCCCCTCACTGAAACAAGGTCATTCTGCTCATTCCATAGGGGGGGTCTTAAGCTATGTTTTTGAGGCAAAGATTGAAAATATTTAGATATTAAAGAAATTTTGTTTTTGCAGATATCATGTTTGGTAAAGGGTTAAATACTCAAAATCTTAAATCAATGGTAAGAAACTAGCAGGCCCACCCATCACAGGAAGGGAAGCCCTGCCCACCTGCCGAAATATTTTCTGGCTGATGGAATGACTGAATCAGACTTCCCATTTATATAATAAATTAACGAAACTCTAATTGATTGACTATTCATGTTAATTGTATATTTTCCACCACAAAACGTGAAATTCAATCAACAAGGTTCTACTATGCAAGTTTTTCATGGCTGAAACTCAGTCTCGATTGTACATGTAAGCTTTTAAAACAGCATGAAAAAAATCTCAGTATTTGGGCATACATTGTATAAACATGTTTAAAGGGCCCCAGTGAGCATTTAGGTTTTGGTAGTTTAGATGAAAGATGGAGAAAATGTTGGGAGGGGTAAGTGTACTTTAATCAGGCCTGGCTTTTATGAAAAATTTGCAGGCACTAGGAAATCACCCTCCTAGGACCATTTGCGGGAGCCAATAGCTCCCGGCACTCAAATAAGAAATTTGTCCAAAGTTGATACAAATTTTAGTGATGAACTGATTATCAAACTTACTATGAACTGATTACCAATTATTTTATCAAACATTCTGTTGATTCCTGTGCCAGTTTGAAAAGGACACAAAAATTAATAGCATACGGTCTCAGACTATGCATGTTCAGTGCAGGGTGATATTAGCAAAATAATATTTGTGTTTTGGGGGGAAAGAAGATCGTGATTAACAATATAATCACAATATTGTTCTCTTGTGAGGGTTGTGTTTATTATGGTAAATAGTGTAAATACTGTTTTAGTGTATGAATACAATTCACTCTGCTGTGTTAATCAGAAACATACTCAGTACAAATACTTTTTATCTCAATTTAATAATAACTTTGATGTAAAATGTGTGTTGTGAACTTGTGACCATGCATGGTCAACAGATAGATTGGCATGAGACGTTTCAAAATATAATGTTTAATTTTCATCTTTTTACCTCCCTTGATGTGCTTCTCCAATATTTACTTTGAAGTCAACATTGGAGAGACACATCAATGTTGGTAACCAAATTGAACAATGAACTTGACAAACTTCTATGTGTCCATTTGAAACTGTGGAAACTTACAGACTTGGGAGACGATTCACATAGGCTTTCAGATTTCTTCCGAATCCCCTACTGCAACAATTTAGTCTGAAAGTTTATGTGTTAATTGTATTCACTGAAAGTTATGTACAAAACATTCAATCTGTTTACACTTGTTTGCATGTATACAGTTAACCTGTTTTTGTTCAATAAATATTGTTTAAACTAAACTGAAAAAGTGGTTGTGACAGCCATGTGACACACATGTTGTGTAACAGCCATCTACCATTGAAAAAAAAGATTCTATTTGAGCTTTTTTTCTACATTTTATTCTCCCATTGTGTTGTGATGTCTGCATAATGAAATACAGCAGACTACCAGCTGAACACACTGTATTTATTCTTTAATGTTATGTTCTCACTGCAACATTGCATCATGGTCAAAGAACAGAGACTCCTATCAGCTGGGAAACAGTGCTGATTTCACACAATTTACATTATATTGAGCTTTGGTCTTTGATGCTATTCCTGATGTCGGAACATCTTTTTACACAAGTTTAACCCTGATTTCACCATTTGCAGACTAAAGCATGTTGCCATTATACTACTATCGTGAGGTCAACAGGAAGGTGGTGGAGTGACTGTGTGTCAAGTCTGTTTCATCAGAATATATGTGTGGGCAATATTTTTGCCATTGTGGGGTTAATTTTGTGCAGGCACTAGGCAAGCGATAAAATCACCTGCCTCATATTTCTACACCTGTTTTAATCAAAATTCATTAGATATATAATACACAATACAGATATAATTGAATGATCCTGTTAATTGAATATAATTTCCAAACACAAAGCCATTTACCTACCATACCATAAGTACAAATCTGCCTTGTTCATTGCATATAAGTTGTGGAGAAAATTCCTGATAACTGAATCTTGTAATATGTCAAGAAATTAACCTGACAATCACTGAATTACTCTGGTTTATAGACCTATTTGGCATCAGTATATCCAATACTGACATAAATCTGTTATATCTTATTTGACAGAGCTCCATGAGCTCTGTCATACAAGATGTAATAGATATATATAGAATATACCCACAGTAGCTTGGTGCACCAAATGTTCACCACTAGTGGTGAAGTGGTGTTAACCACGAGTCTTCAGCGTGTGGTTAACACCACTTCACCACGAGTGGTGAACATTTGGTACACCAAGCTACTTTGGGTATATTTTATTTATACCATGATCATCAGATTATTAAGAGGCGCTATTAGTTTTTCTCGATTTTACTAAGCAGCAGCCGTACGTGTGAATTTGTTTTTGTTTACATGAGCATCGGTGAGTGCTACTTCCGCTGTCAATTTTATCACTGCAACGAAACAGAAAAAGAAACAGGGCCTTTTTCATTTTAATAACATACTATTTTGTGTTATGGATGCCAGGGACCAGCCTAGGGGGGAATTTTAGGGAGACTCCTGACTCCCTCCAGAAAAAATAGGGAGACTGTAGAGTCATGTAGGGAGACTTCATAGGCAAGTGGGGAAAATTAAGAATATTCATGTACCCGCCCCGCTGCCCTTTCATATTTTCAATTTTTCAATTTGTGGTCCTCCATTAATGTGCAAATAATCCAGGTCCAGTTGTCTATGATGCCTCTATGCCAGGTTAAACTAGAGGGGGGTATCAGTACCCCGTGGCTCACCAACAGGTGGCCAATGTAAAGGAGTGGCTGGAGTAAAAAAAAAAAGTTCAAAACTTGCACACAAAAGTCCAAAATTAAAGGAAATAAGCAGCTAAAGGGTTAAATAATATAATAATAACCCCTAAGAAGCATGCTAACATAAAATAGGAACCATGGCAATATGCTACAAGGTAAGTCTCCACTTTGAAAAAAAGAAAGATAAACCTCCAACCTGCACATAAAAGTAAAAAAAGTATCACATTTGTTTCAAAGGGTTAAAATTTAGAAAAATACCCTGAAAATATTACAATAACCAGCGTGGCAATATGCCAGTGAGATAAAACTCCACTTAAAAAAAAATATCAAAACCTGCACACAAAAGTACAAAACCTGCACACAAAAGTCCAAAATTAAAGTAAATAAGCAGCTAAAGGGTTAAATAATATAAAAATAGCCCAAGAAGCATCCTAACATAAAATAGGAACCATGGCAATATGCTACAAGGTAAGTCACCACTTGGAAGAAAAGAAAGACAAACCTCAAAACCTGCACATAAAAGTAAAAAAAAGTATCACATTTGTTTCAAGGGGTTAAAATTGAGAAAAATACCCTGTCACAGTAACCACAACGGCAACATGCCAGTAAGGTGAAAGTCTACTTGAAAAATATCCACTTGGGAGAAAAGAAAGACAAACCTCAAAACCTGCACATAAAAGTATCACATTTGTTTCCAAGGGTTAAAATTTAGAAAAATACCCTGAAAATGTTACAGTAACCACCATGGTAATATGCCAGTGAGGTAAAACTCCACTTAAAAAAAAATATCAAAACCTGCACACAAAAGTACAAAACCTGCACACAAAAGTCCAAAATTAAAGTAAATAAGCAGCTAAAGGGTTAAATAATATAATAATAGCCCCAAGAAGCATCCTAACATAAAATAGGAACCATGGCAATATGCTACAAGGTAAGTTGTCACTTGGAAGAGAAAAAAGACAAACCTCAAAACCTGCACATAAAAGTAAAAAAAACATCAAAACCTGCACACAAACGTCAAAATAAGTCCAAAATTTGATTCAAAGGGTTAAAATTAAGACGAAATACCCTGGAAAAGAGTTAAATGTTATTGTGAACCCCCACAGCAATATGCAAAGAAGAAAGAAAATTTTTTAAAACCACAAAAATCCAAACCTGTAAACAAAAGAAGTCCAAAATTGAAGTAATTAAGCAGGGAAAGGGTTAAAGAATACAACGTAGCCCTAAGATGCATGTTTACATACAATAGAAAGCATGGACATATGCTACAAGGTAAATCTACACTTGGAAGAAAGGAAAAAAAAAACCCATGAAAACCTGCACGCAAACGTCAAAATAAGTCTAAAATACTATTCAACGGGTTAAAAAAATTTTAAAAATGCACTGGAAAGATATCAATGTTATAATAACCACCACTGCAATATGCAGTGAGGTCAACCTCACTTGAAATTGTTTTTTTTATCGCAACCTGTACATAAAAGTAAGAAACTGTAAGCCTAAGTCCAAAAGCTGTACATAAAAGTCCAAAAATGAAGTAATTCAGCAGGAAAAGGGTTAAATAATACAAACATAGCCCTAAGATGCATGTTTACATACAATAGAAAGCATGGACATATGCTGCAAGGTAAATCTCCACTTGGAAGAAAGGAAAACAAAAACATCAAAACCTGCACGCAAACATCAAAATAAGTCTAAAATTTGATTCAAAGGGTTAAAATTAAGACAAAATACCCTGGAAAAGAGTTAAATGTTATAGTGAACCACCATAGCAACATGCAGAAACTCTACACTTGGAAGAAAAGAAAAAAAAAACAAAAACATGAAAACCTGCACGCAAACGTCAAAATAAGTCTAAAAATCTATTGAAGGGGTTAAAAATTTTTTAAAAATGTACTGGAAAGATATCAATGTTATAATAACCACCACTGCAATATGCAGTGAGGTCAACCTCACTTGAAATTGTTTTTTTTATCACAACCTGTACATAAAAGTAAGAAACTGTAAGCCTAAGTCCAAAAGCTGTACATAAAAGTCCAAAATTGAAATAATTCAGCAGGAAAAGGGTTAAATAATACAAACATAGCCCTAAGATGCATGTTTACATACAATAGAAAGCATGGACATATGCTGCAAGGTAAATCTCCACTTGAAAGAAAGGAAAAAAAAAACATCAAAACCTGCACGCAAACATCAAAATAAGTCTAAAATTTGATTCAAAGGGTTAAAATTACGACAAAATACCCTGGAAAAGAGTTAAATGTTATAGTGAACCACTATAGCAATATGCTGAAACTAAAAAAAAATTTGAAAAGCCAAAAAATCAAAACCTGTACACAAAAGTTCAAAATATTTAAGAGCGGACGCCGACGCCGACATGAGGGCTATGCCATAGGCTCACACAACTAACGTTGGTGAGCCAAAAATCACCAAGTAATTATTGACTGAAAATCCCCCACTGCTACCCTCTCCTTCATGACCCCTCCACTCTTCTTCGTGCCAATCACCCACCACTCTCCTGTGGTTGCCTTTCACCAAAGTCTACTAAGCTAATAATTTCCTAAGTCTGAAAGTGTGAACAGGACCAGATGTATGAAGGTTGCTTGGGAGGTACTTTGTTAGTTAATAAACAAAATACATTCTGGGGTCGAGTATTTTGTAAAAGAAATGTCATTCCGCATCATTTTTATGGCATTCTGGTGTCATTCCGCGTCATTTCGTGTCATTCCATTGTTTAGGAAGACCCTTTTTCAAGATCGTCCACATGCACACTTGTGTCCTGCTCAATTCTTTTCTTGTCATCACTAAAGCTTTTTCCATGTGTTTCAATTCCATTCATGTTTTTCTGGGAATAGATGGCCCAACAGTTAACAGTCGTCAGCAAAACGAAATAAAAATACTGTGTTAGAAAATACGTCCGTTGTGTATACATTTTCGGCATCCTAAGCGATGTAACCTACTTTCAAAGTGGGTTATTTTGTTAAGTCGCGTAAGTCACCTATTTTCGTTTCGACATTTGAAGCTCCAACTGAAACGCAACAAAATAGAAATAAAAAAATCCGCCAAAAGCGACAATGGACAATTGATTGTCATGTGATTTCAAATAAATGGACGTTTATTTGACGAATTAAAATGCCTATTTATCAAACTCGATTCTTGAAAATAATCATTTTCATGTAAACCTCGCATCACTCAGTTCAGCCTTTCCTCATTTTGGCCAATTTTTAGAGGGCGACTTGTAATCGCCCGACTATTTTTCTAGGCGACTTTGGGTTTAGAAGGGCGACATAATCGCCCTAGTCGCCCTCAAAGCTGGTCCCTGATGGATGCTTTATTAACACGAGACAATGCATGTTTGCTAAATTTTGGTGTCTTATGGGGTAAACTCATTTAAAAATGTAATAAATAATTGCCACTTTCATTTCACTCTTCGTGAGGCAACATGCGATAAATTTAGACAAGTTCGCATTCAGGTCGACGTCACCAAAGGTCAACTTGGATGCAGTTCCACTGTAGGTGTAAATTTTAACTTTTGAAATCCCATTGTTGTCGTATTCACTACGGGTGGTGTGTAAAGCTAAAATTTATGTCATAGGCTTTTCATATATAGCAGAATAGGTAATCATGGTATAAATGTTAAAAAATTTATAGTAATTTATATATTTTTTATACTTACCAATGACCCAGACATAGCTGGTGCTAACTCTTAAAAATCTAGGGCCAAACACAAATTTTGCCCCCCAATCCCCAAAATTTGCATCTAAAACCAAAAGAAATCATGTCCTGAAGGACCTCCATACTTTGCCCTTACTGCGCATGCGCAGTGTCAAGGATGTTCCGAAATTGGCGCCAATTATCATTCTTACAAGCAGAGCCTGGTCAGCGCTATGTACTCAGCGGGGAGGTATGAGTTCCCAACTCCTGGGAGGGCCATCCCCGTCTGGGTCATTGGTAAGTATAAAAAATATATAAATTACTATAAATTTTTAGACATTTTTATACTGTACCAATGACCCAGACATAGCTGAATAGTAAAAAGGCTGGAGGGCCTAGGACATAGAGGAAAATCCAATAAGCTCAACTATATAATATAGAGTCAACCCCTCAAGGAGAAAAGGAGTATTAGGCTTTACATGTATCTTTCTTATTTAATATTAAATTAGAAAGATACAATACCCTTCATAATTGAGCACAATAACATTCATGTTCTCTATTAACATCCAGTATAACCCTTAAAACTAATTATTTTTAAAGTAAGCCAATAAATAAAGTTAGTCCAGAGAATTGAGACTCTTTATATTCTTTAAAAGTGTCCGAGGATTGTATATTAATGCCCGTTTGACACTTGACATATACAAATGCTTCACACCGTGCTACACTTTAAAAATATGACATGAATGAATTTTAACCTTAATATTACACTTTAAAACCATCCCGGAAACGACTCAGAAATACTGACTTCGGAGGAGGCATTCCCTTGCTTTTCACTATAAAGCAGGTGACCTAAGGGAACACCCTCCCCCCCCCCCCCTTCCCCTTGCCCTGGGTCAAATAGCCCAGAGCGAAGAGGGCAGCCGGACGGAGTCACTGCCGGAACAGAAAGCCTGCATAACTATAGTTGCAACTGTTTAGAGGACGACATTCTGAGCAACAGTTAACGGACCTAAACAATGCAGGTCTCCAGAAATGGACTCAATATTTCTGAGATAAAAATTCGTGAATGTGGATGGCTGAGACCAATAAGCAGCCTTCATTAAATCTGTAATAGCAATACTATTAGTGTAAGCCCAAGATGTAGAAAGAGCTCTTACTTCATGAGCCGAAATCTTAAGCACAGACTGCTGAGAAGAAGATAAATTTTCATAAGCAGTACGGATAGTTAATTGAATCCATCTAGCAATAGAATGGACCGAAATGTCCTTTCTATTAGGCATCAGAGACAGAAAGAAACGTTTTCGTCCCTTTCTGATAAACTGAGATCTCTGTTTATAGATACGTAACGCTCTAACAGGACAGAGTAAAGGCCTACGCCCGTCTGAAGATGGAAGGGCCTTAATAACAATAGGTTCCGGATGTTTTTTAGGAGCCTGATTCTTAGCTAAAAATCCCACTTTAGTAGTGAAGGTGATAGTGTTCCCGACACTACGATAGTGAGAATCATCCACTGACAGTGCATGAAGCTCACTGACTCTTCTAGCAGAAGAGAAAGCTAAGAGAAAAGCTGTCTTATAAGACAAGAATTTGAAATCTACTGTCCCAAGAGGTTCAAATGGCTTTTCCTTCAGTTTAAGAAGAACCCAAGCTAAATTCCACTTAGGAATTAACCTAAGAGTTCTGGGTCTATTTATCGAGAAGTTTCTAACTAACTTAGATAAAGAGACATTAGATCCAATTTGTAAACTATCATGATGTGCATAGGTATCAGATAAGATAGACCTATAACCCTTAATAGTAACAGGCTGCAGTTTGATTTCGTCAAACAAGTATACTAGAAAGTTTGCAATGTCTGGTATGGAGGGATCAAAAATATCAACAGAATGATCCCTACACCAACGACGAAAAACCTTCCACTTAGCCTCATAGTTTAGCGAAGAGGAGGTCCTCCTACAGTTAGAAATCGCACCCACTGCTCGTCCTGTAAAGTGCTTGCCATGCAAGAAGGACCGCACAACGGAAAAACGTGAAGGTTGAGACCCTGCGGGTTGTGATGAAGTTGACGCGGTTTCCCCTGCGAAAGAAGATCCTCCCGTGGAGGAAGCTTTCGCGGTAGGTCCCACAACAGACACCTGAGTAGATATATCCACGGTCTCTGTGGAGACAGAGATGCTACCACCAGAATCTTGCATTGAGATTGTTTTATCTTTAGCAATACTTGCTGAATTAACGGCGCTGGAGGATACGCATATCCTATCATTCCGTCCCAAGGGATCGACAGAGCGTCTACTGCAAATGCTCTTGGATCCGGACACGGAGACACATACTTCTGCAACTGATTGTTGAGATGTGTCGCAAATAAGTCTATCATTGGCCGTTCCCATTGGTAGCAAATCTGATTGAATCCTTGTTTGTTGAGAGTCCACTCCGACGGCAACAAGCGACCCTTTCGTGAAAGGGAGTCTGCTAGTACGTTCAGACGACCCGGTATATGACGGACCGAAAGAAGAACTTGATGTTCTAGAGCAAACAGAAGGATTCTTTCCGTTAGATTGAACAACGGAACTGAATGAGTGCCTCCCTGATTCCATATATACGCCACTACTGTCGTATTGTCGGATAGGATTTGGACATGAGCATTGTGAATAATGTCCATCCAATGACGTAACGCAAGCCAAATTGACATCATTTCCTTGATGTTTATGTGCTTGCCCAGGAATTGCGGATCCCAAAGACCCTGGCATCTCGAATCCATTGGGATCAATGATGCACCCCAACCTGTTTGACTGGCATCTGTCATAATGGTAAAACTCGGATCCGGCAACTGCAGCGGAACTCCCTGAGTTAACCACTGAATGTTTGCCCAAGTCTGAATCTCTCGTTTCACTTGATTTGACAAGAGAACTTCTATGTCGAGCGAATGAATTTTCACACGCCAATTCTGAGTCAAGAAAATTTGGAGAGGACGCGTGCGTAACCGCCCCTTCGGAATGAGATCTGCAGCGGCTCCGCACAGACCTATCAGTCTCATGAACTCCCTTGCTGTGACTTTGTCTGCGTGCAGACAATAGCGAGCGTAACAACTGACTAATTTCGCTCTGGCTAACGGCAGACAAACGAGATTGTTGTGCGTCTCGAAGCTCATTCCCAGATGTGTGAATGACTTGGACGGCACCAGATCCGACTTCTCCTCGTTTATTATAAAACAGAGACGTTGGAGCAATAGAAGCAGATTCTGCACATCGTTCTGAAGCGTTAACTCGTTGCCGTACCTCTGAAGAATGTCGTCCAGGTAGGCCGACGTTACCGCAGACGAATGAGCTCGGAAATACATCATTACCGAGTTCATTACCCGAGTGAAAGCCCAGGGTGCTAGGTTCAATCCGAAGCACATCGCCCGGAATTGATACACCACTCCTAGGACTGCGAAGCGTAGATACTTTCGGAATGTCGGATGTACCATGAGGTGAAAGTACGCATCTTTGAGATCTATGCTTGTTGCATAATCGTTCACCCGAATACTCGCTCTGACCGATCGAATCGTCTCCATATAAAACTTCGGAGCGACGATCAGCTTGTTTATCCAGCTCAAATCTATGACTGGACGGAACGAGCCGTCTGGTTTCGGAACCAGAAACAGATGGCTGTAGAATCCCGGTGTCTCCTGGTTTTCTACGACCTCTACCGCATTCTTCCTTAAAAGAGACTGCACCTCTGATAACAGAGCGTCTCTTTTCTGTGGATTTGACGGAAGTTGAGTCCATTTTGGACTTCGAGTTAATGGAGGCTTTCGCTTGAAGGATATCTTTAGACCTTCCGAAATCACCCCTCTCACCCAAGGGTCGTCTGTAATCGACGCCCACTCTTGTGGAAAACTCGACAACCTTCCGCCAACCGGCACACGATAGAGGTTTAAGCCATCACCTCCTGGACCTGCGAGGCCTGCGGGAGGAGAAACCACGTCCTCCGCGACCCGCACCTCGTCCCGTCGACCTCGGGGCATCCGGCCGGTTGTCCCGGCCCGAAGGACGTCCCGCACGTGAGTCGCTGCCTTGACGGTCTCTTGAATACGACCAAGAGGACGCACCGGAACCTCTATAGGAACCTCTCTTGGGTGCATTAGACCCAGAAGTGCCTGTCTTACTCTTATCTGCCATGTCCGACTTCTTAGAAGCAGATTTAAACAGCAGAGAATCCGAAGCTTTCTTAGTAATTTTATCGTAAATTGCAGAAAGCTTGCCGTCGAAGAGAAGTTCTCCGGAGACCGAAGCGACTCTGAGAGAGTTCTTCACCTTACTATCCACGAGTGTGGATGTAGCTAGGGCTGCGTCACGTCTAACCAACTCCAGGTTTGCCACTGAAAGGGTGGAGTTACACGTGGAATAAGTTACCGCCCTTGAAAGAAGTCTTAAAGAGGATTGTATATCCTGGAATTCTTTCCCTTGAAGACGCAGTGATAACGCCTTAGTAAGGTGGTCTGCGTAAGATAAAGCATCTAAACTGGCTCTGTTAGACGAAATAGTCGTCTCCAACACCACGGTTGGAATAGACGTAAACGACGGTAATGATAATTCTAAGTCTTCCGCCTCGTCGTCCATACGCAGAGGAACTCTCGGGATACCCTGTCCTGCCGTATCGAATTTATTCCTTGCATTAATGAAAGGCAGGTTAAGAGCATTGGCGGACAAGAAACCCGCTTTTCCTGTTTTGGAAGCAAGTTTGAATATAGCGTCGTTCAATAATTCAAATGTTCTTGTGACATTATTGGACTGAGACGGAAACTCGGGAGCGATGTCCCTGAACCGCTCAAAGGAATCAGTGTCCAATGATGCTATAATTCTCTTGTCCGGTACCGCAGCAGTCTGGCCCGACGGAACAACCTGAGGAAGAAAGCGCCGGATGAAGTCCACGGCAGCTTTATGTTGTTCCGAAAGGGATAGCTCCAAGTCATCTGTATCCCTTTCACCATCCAGTCGGACCTCATGATGCTCCCGGTCGTCCACACCCGATGCTTCGGCGGAGCGTACCAACCCAGCACCGTCGGATAATTCCCGATCCGACACCATTTCTGTCGGTTGCTGCGATAAGTTGTGCTATTTGTACAAGCACGTCCGACATCGAGGCCTGCGGAGGCGCAGTCTTTCGCTGCTTCGCCGAGGGCAGCTCCGCATCTAGTGACTCCCGCATACTCTTCCTATGCGAACGTCCGGAGTCAACCGGCCTCGTGTCCCTGGCTACCGGATGGCGTGACCTGGTCGCCGAAGAATCCCTGATCAGCAAAGCTGGAAGAATATCGGTGGTCACGTAGCCAAGGTGTGGTCGTGTGCGCTGGTGAGAGGAAGAAGCCTGAGCAGTCTCAGCGGACTGCCTATACAACGGAGCGTCCCGAGCGACGGACGTGTGCTCCGCTTGCGACACATTTTGTACCACAACATCTGGTCCCAGATGTTGTTGTACGAGAGAGGGGCCTCTCTCGCTCGCGGCCCGGCTGGACCTGGACGAGCTAGGAAGCGGACTCGAAGGCTTCCTCCGATCTCTCCTACTATCGGCCGTCACTGGGTGTGCACGTTGAATGTTTATAGTGCTCGCATCACCCAACATTTCCTCCTGGACCGCATCGGACGAACCCGGCTGCCGAACCATTTGGTGAATGGACGCTACACCGGGCGAGCTAGCGGACGACATTTGTCTTATGTCCATGAGCACTTTTGCCGCTAGCTCTGTATTCATTTGTGACGACGGAAGCGCACTTGCGGAAAATAACATGGAAACATCACCCTGTTCTTGTTCCTCTGAAATAGAAACTGATAGAGTAGAGTGACCCTGCGGAGAAAGAGCCGGCATAGCCCTTTCTCCACTAACAACATATCGTGACACACGTTTCCAATGTTTGACATCCCAATATTGACATATTGAACAGGGATTAGTGCGAGTACACTGACTACAATTAATACAATGATCATGAAAGTCAGAGGAAGATTTCTTCCTATTACAATTTGAACAATATCCTTTCATTATGAAAAGTGAACAACAAGTCCTAGTACTCGCACAAACCCCTAAACACAAAGATACATAATAACATGATCCATTAATATTGAAAAAACAATTGAAAATCAAAATAATTTTTGAAAAATATTTTTTCAGCGAAGCCCAAGTTTCTGAAAAGTAACGTTGAGCCCCAATGGATCCCAAGGCTAAGTGTGGTCAAAAATTTTAAAATTATATTAAATAATTAATGCAACACTTACGGATAATAATAATGTATCTTATAGTGAGATAAACTACTCCAAAGGCAAACAGCCCCCCTCAAAAGAGACTGTTGCCAATGTAAACAAACAGTGTAAAAACACCAGAAAACATGACTCCAGGCACTGACAATACTGGCCCGAAATCAGTCATCAAAATTACACACTATCTGATGCAAAACAGAGACTCCCAGGGGAGAATCTGCAGAACATCAGATGGTAGATGCAGAACACAACGTTATACACCCATGGGTGAAAACGTAAACATGGGGAAAATAACAGAATTCATTCTGTAACCAAGCTAATTCTCCCAAGAGAATTTAGAAATGATCTTTCTCAAAAATATGCCAAAAGCATGGGAGAATAGCAAGGGGGGACTTAGAAGACCAGGGGAGAGGAAACACTGAATAAGCAGTGCAACTTTATAGCAAGAATGACAACAACAGGCCCATGCCTCGAAAATAGGCAACTTAACATAATTTCATAAAAAATTTTAAGTACAGCCCTGATTATTTTTTGTCACTCCTTTTTCCTCTCCTCCTTCTATATCCTCCTTAGAATCACCATTTCTCCAATAATTACGTGTCTGGCATCCTTTAAACTGAGATTTACAAGCACAAAGATCAGTGAGATGTTGACTGATGAAGGGCCAAACAGAGAATGATAATTGGCGCCAATTTCGGAACATCCTTGACACTGCGCATGCGCAGTAAGGGCAAAGTATGGAGGTCCTTCAGGACATGATTTCTTTTGGTTTTAGATGCAAATTTTGGGGATTGGGGGGCAAAATTTGTGTTTGGCCCTAGATTTTTAAGAGTTAGCACCAGCTATGTCTGGGTCATTGGTACAATATAAAAATATAAATACCCTGTAAAATAAAAAGGTTCTAGCCTGAAAACTGTAAGAGGAGTTAGGTGGATAAACCTTGTACCTTATATGCGGATGGAAAATGAATGGACAAACAGATGGATGGATGAATGGATGGGCAGACAAATGGCTGGATGGACAGACAGGTAAAAGAATAAGCCCCTGACTTTTCATCATGGGGGCATAAAAAGATATCTTGTCTTACAGATTCATGACAACATGAATACTCACTTTATTCACTTAAAAAACTGTTGCTCACAACATTATCAAGTCAGTCATACCTCTATTTTCAACATGTCATTAGCTTGCTTCAGAGTCTCAAAATTTTCTTTCAACCTTTTGTTCTCCTTATTTTTTTCCTTCAGTGCATGTTCTAGTTTAGTCACTTCAGCATTATATTTCTGAAAATACAATATGAAGACCGTCATCAACAGAGCCAAAAAGATGCATTTTATATACTTCAACAAGGGAGACAACTCACAAAAGTTTCAAGCTCACTGTGGAATCCCTTACTTACAAGTTGTTTTCTTTGTTATTCTGTGTGTTATTATTGTAGATTTTGCTCTATTCCGGCTTCTTTCTTTTTGTACATAATGTGTACAAATAACATGATTTTTTGCATTGAAATAAAAATATTGTTTGAACTAAACACCTCAACAATATCACACACAAATTTAATATATATTTTAGTAACATATTAAGGCAGTAAGCAAATACACCCTGATCCTGTAACATCACTGCTGCAAATAACAAGAATTCCATTGACAAACTAACTATTAACTCTTAACCCACTGAGTATATTCAAGACATTTTTCATCAAATCTAGTCATGGCTGCTGTGAAGCAGCCATGACTAGATTTGATGAAAAATTCATTTAAATTTAACTCAAAAAATCATTGGTGAAAAAATCCATTCAATTTACAAGGACAAAACGGGACTAAATATACCCAAATTCAACTTATTTCAGTGGCAAAAGAAATCCTGTTCTAATAAGGCATATCTACCAGCAGCATACAAAGTGTTACGGCCAGACAAAAGTGGGTTCAACTAAGTAACCAGCCTGAGAGTTAATCTTCAGGGAAAAGTCAGATGAAAACAGGGAGAAGAGAGCCCAAAAAAGGAGAGACCTGAGTGAGCTCTTGCATTATTGTTCCAATTTATATATTCATTTACATGAAAATAAATTGTTAAAGTTGTGAAAATAACATGTTTATTTGTAAACTCCCTATAAATTCCACAAATAAATTATTAAAAAAATAAATTAGTTTTTACAAAGTGCAGGTCTCCTTTCACAATATAAAGCCTTCAAACACACCTATAATGTCAACACACCAAACATTTTTGTTTTTTAATTCATACTTCAGTTTTAATTCATACTTCAGAACAGATAACATAAAATATTGGATGTGGATATTATATTTTACAGCATGTTTTTGAGCAGTTATTTTGATTTTTAGTTATTAATAGTTAGTCCCACAATCAGTAAATGCTTCTAATAAAACTTCAAGGAGTCAAAATTATTTTCTGAGCTTTATGCAAAACTTCAATGTAGAGCAAAATTTTCAGAGGGCGACATTAGCCCCTTTTGAGTGAAGACGGAGTAAATTGTGCAGATCCAAAGCAATTTCTTCACCCGAGTGACCTGGAAGGCTGGTCTCAAAATTATTTTCTGAGCTTTATGCAAAACTTCAATGAAGAGCAAAATTTTCAGAGGGCGACATTAGCCCCTTTTGAGTGAAGACAGAGTAAATTGTGCTGATCCAAAATTTCTTCACCCGAGTGACCTGGAAGGCTGGTCTCTGGATTACATAAAAGTTTTTCAGGCAACCTTTTTCGGAATTTTTTAACAACAGGAAGGTAAAAAAAATGTTACAAGTGTTAGTCATGGCCAGCCTAGGGGATAAATTGAAAGAGAAGTAACTTCTCCCTCTACAGACTTTAGAGATAAGTCAACTGAAAACAGAAGTGAGCCGGAAGGAGAAGTATTAATAATGGGCTTCTGCATGATGATTCCATTACATAGTTTTCTAACATGCAAATGAATTACTAAAGCTGAGAGAAATAAAGACAGAGAAAAAAAAACATGTTTACGTAATTTATTTTTAAAAAAATTCTGCAAAAATTCTTACAAAGTACAGATCACCATAAGTAATTCATGGTAATTCCAGTGTTCAGGAGGACCCTTTCTGGAACAAGTACTCTTTGAAACTAATAGAGTACACCCTGATAATATCAACAAGAAAGATGTATTTTTACTTACTTTATACTTCAAAATGGAAATTAAAAGTGAATTGCTCAACCAAAAGTGTTGTCTAAATGAAAGTGTCGATGATACTGCAGCTCAACTTGACCAAGGAACTTAACTAAATAGAAAGTTCCAGTAATGCCAAGTCATTCACTCAAGTTTCTACAGAAAACAACCCATCCCAATAGCTCGTACCGGACATTGTCATATTGAGCAAGATGTAATTAGAAACAACATAATTGCTCCCATGCAGACATCACCCTAAAGCCACTTATTAGAGTTAAGAAAGATTGAGTGAGAGATGTACCCAAATGAGCAAAAGGAATTGTTGATAATTTGTATGCCAAATCCAAGATGACCAGTGGTGGCCATGTTTTTCAATGAAATTCAGAAAAATTTGATAACTCTTATTTAGACATCATACTAAAGCTACATATGAAATTCGAAAAAAGTTGTATGAGAGATGTGGTCTGTAGGGTGTGCTAATGGAATTCTGCCAATTTATATGCCAAATTAAATTTGGTTGCTAGCAGCCATATTTTTCAACAAAATTCAGAAGAATTTCATAGCTCCCATCTAGACTTCACACCAAAGCTACATATGAAATTTGAAAAAGATTGGGTGAGAAATGCAGCCTGTAGAGTGTGTGTGCAAAAGGAATTGTTTATAATATATATGCCATATCCAAGACGGCATCTGGTGGCCATGTTTTTCAACGAAATTCAGAAAAATGATAAATTTAAAGTAATTTGTATATTTTTTATACTTACCAATGGCCCAGACTTAGCTGGTGCAAACTCAATATTATCAAGGGCTAAACACAAATTTTGAACCCGCCAATCCCCAAAATTTGCATACAGTAAAATCTGTCTTGAGAGACCACATCTGCAAGGCACCGATTGGTTTTACTCTATAATGGACCCGTATGGGAGGTCACCTGTCTTGAGAGACCACCTGTTTTGAGAGACCACCTGTCTTGAGAGACCACTGTGATCCGAATGAAATGGTTTTTGCACACCAAAGCCGCGCAGGGATGGTTTGGGGAACGAGCCCCTTTCTACCCTTAGTGACTGTGTAGTGATGTGTCATGTCAGAGCGTGGTAAAGGAAGGAAAGAGAAGGAGGGAGGCAGCTTATCCCCGTCTGTGTTTCTTACAGCTCTTTTTCTTAGGAGGTGGTTGGGATGGTGATATGGATGGCGATGTTGTGGAGTTTAGATGTTGAGTTAACTCTAATGCCGTGTTGGAAATTTCCTTGGAGTTTTTGATGAACTCTCGGGTGTCGGGGACAATTTGGTTTGCTCTCTCCATGTTTCTCATTACACTCTCTATGTCGATGGTGACTGAGGACTGAGGTGGCTGTTCCGCTGTGACTTCCGCTCCCGGGCTTTCCGGTAGTGAAGGAAGAGGGGAGCGAGGGGGGTGGTGAAAATGAAACTTCCGGTTCCTCCCGTCTCCACCAGACGCTCCTCATCCAATTGTACTGGCTCAGGAGCCGGCAGTTGGTTGAGTGTGCCAGTGGGACTAGGAGGTGAACTGGCGGTTGCCTCCAGAACCTCCATCCCCTCACTCAACTCTTTCTTCCTATTCCGGAAGGCCTTCCGGGCCTCTCTTTTCAGGGCCTCCGTGCCCCTTCGGGTGAGGACCAGTGGGAGAGGGGATCCTCTCGCCAAATTTACTACCTCTCCCCAAAGAGGGTGGTATTTTGGTCTTCTCAACTTCAAATTCAAGTTTCAGATGGACGCTAAGGGCTATTTCCTGGAGAGTCCAGGAGATAGGGCATGAGACGCCCGGAGCTGAGATGGCTTTCACTAGTCTGTCTGGTAGTTCCATTGCTGTCCAGGTGTTCATGCTCTGAAGTCAGATGTGTGAATGATAGTGAACGAAAGTTAAAAAATTTATAGTAATTTATATATTTTTTATACTTACCAATGACCCAGACTTAGCTGGTGCTAACTCTAACAAAACCAGGGCCAAACACAAATTTTGCCCCCCAATCCCCAAAATTTGCATCCAAAACAAAAAGAAATCATGTCCTAAAGGACCTCCATACTACGCCTCTACTGCGCATGCGCAGTGACGCAGACGTCCCGAAATTGGCGCCAATTATCATTCTTACTGGCAGTGCCTGGTCAGCGCTATGTACTCAGCGGGGAGGCAAGAGTTCCCAACTCCAGGGAGGGCCATCCCCGTCTGGGTCATTGGTAAGTATAAAAAATATATAAATTACTATAAATTTTTTAACATTTTTATACTATACCAATGACCCAGACTTAGCTGAATAGTAAACAGGCTGGAGGGCCTAGGACATAGAGGAAAATCCAATAAGCTCAACTATATAGTAAAGAGGTAACCCCTTAAGGAGAAAAGGAGTATTAGGCTTTACATGTATCTTTCTTATTTAATATTAAATTAGAAAGATACACTACCCTTAATAATTGAGCACAATAACATTCATGTTCTCTATTAACATCCAGTATAACCCTTATACTAATTATTTTTAAAGTAAGCCAATAAATAAAGTAGTCCAGAGAATTGAGACTCTTTATAGTCATTTAAAAGTGTCCGAGTATTGTATATTAAAGCCCGTTTGACACTTGACATATACAAATGCTTCACACCGAGCTACACTTTAAAAATAAGACATGAATGAATTTAAACATTAATATTACACTTTAAAACCATCCCGGAAGCGACTCAGAAATACTGACTTGGAGGAGGCATTCCCTTGCTTTTCACTATAAAGCAGGTGACCTAAGGGAACACCCGCCCCCCCCCCCCCTCCCTTCCCCTTGCCCTGGGTCAAATAGCCCAGAGCGAAGAGGGCAGCCGGACGGAGTCACTGCCGGAACAGAAAGCCTGCATAACTATAGTTGCAACTGTTTAGTGGACGACATTCTGAGCAACAGATAACGGACCTAAACAATGCAGGTCTCCAGAAATGGACTCAATATTTCTGAGATAAAAATTCGTAAATGTGGATGGCTGAGACCAATAAGCAGCCTTCATTAAATCTGTAATAGCAACACTATTAGCATAAGCCCAGGAAGTAGAAAGAGCTCTTACTTCATGAGCAGAAATCTTAAGCACAGACTGCTGAGAAGAAGATAAATCTTCATAAGCAGTACGGATAGTTAACTGAATCCATCTAGCAATAGAATGGACTGAAATGTCCTTTCTATTAGGCATCAAAGACAGAAAGAAACGTTTCCGTCCCTTTCTGATAAACTGAGATCTCTGTTTATAGATACGTAGTGCTCTAACAGGACAGAGTAAAGGCCTACGCCCGTCTGAAGACGGAAGAGCCTTAATAACAATAGGTTCCGGATATTTATTAGGAGCCTGATTCTTAGCTAAACATTAGTAGTGAAGGTGATAGTGTTCCCAACACTACGATAATGAGAATCATCCACCGATAGTGCATGAAGCTCACTGACTCTTCTGGCAGAAGAGAAAGCTAAGAGAAAAGCTGTCTTATAAGATAAGAATTTGAAATCTACTGTCCCAAGAGGTTCAAATGGCTTTTCCTTCAATTTAAGGAGAACCCAAGCTAAATTCCACTTAGGAATTAATCTAAGAGTTCTGGGTCTATTTATCGAAAAGTTTCTAACCAATTTCGATAAAGAGACATTAGATCCAATTTGTAAACTATCATGATGTGCATAGGTATCAGATAACATAGATCTATAACCCTTTATAGTAACAGGCTGCAGTTTGATTTCGTCAAACAAGTATACTAGAAAGTTTGCAATGTCTGGTATAGAGGGATCAAATATATCTACAGAATGATCCCTACACCAACGACGAAAAACCTTCCACTTAGCCGCATAGTTTAGTGAAGAGGAGGTCCTCCTACAGTTAGAA
Source organism: Pictodentalium vernedei (assembly GCA_031216915.1). NCBI lineage: Eukaryota > Metazoa > Mollusca > Scaphopoda > Dentaliida > Dentaliidae > Pictodentalium > Pictodentalium vernedei. Next base: position 164,667,164 of record CM062297.1, read on the forward strand.
ATCGCACCCACTGCTCGTCCTGTAAAGTGCTTGCCATGCAAGAAGGACCGCACAACGAAAAAACGTGAAGGTTGAGACCTTGCGGGTTGTGATGGAGTTGGCGCGATTTCCCCTGCGAAAGAAGATCCTCTCGTGGAGGAAGCTTCCGCGGTAGGTCCCACAACAGACACCTGAGTAGATTTATCCACGGTCTCTGTGGCGACAGAGATGCTACCAACAGAATCTTGCATTGAGATTGTTTTATCTTTAGCAATACTTGTTGAATTAACGGCGCTGGAGGATACGCATATCCTATCATTCCGTCCCAAGGGATCGACAGAGCGTCTACTGCAAATGCTCTTGGATCCGGACACGGAGACTCATACGTCTGCAACTGATTGTTGAGATGTGTCGCAAATAAGTCTATCATTGGCCGTTCCCATTGGTAGCAAATCTGATTGAATACTTGTTTGTTGAGAGTCCACTCCGACGGCAACAAGCGACCCTTTCGTGAAAGGGAGTCTGCTAGCACATTCAGACGACCCGGTATGTGACGGACCGAAAGAAGAACGTGATGTTCTAACGCAAACAGAAGGATTCTTTCCGTTAGATTGAACAACGGAACTGAATGAGTGCCTCCCTGATTCCGTATATACGCCACTACTGTCGTATTGTCGGATAGGATTTGGACATGAGCATCGTGAATAATGTCCATCCAGTGACGTAACGCAAGCCAAATTGACATCATTTCCTTGATGTTTATGTGCTTGCACAGGAATTGTGGATCCCAAAGACCCTGGCATCTCGAATCCGTTGGGATTAATGATGCACCCCAACCTGTTTGACTGGCATCCGTCATAACGGTAAAACTCGGATCCCGCAACTGCAGCGGAACTCCTTGAGTTAACCACTGAATGTTTGCCCAAGTCTGAATCTCTTGTTTCACTTGATCTGACAAGAGAACGTCTACATCGAGCGAATGAATTTTCACACTCCAATTCTGAGTCAGGAAAATTTGAAGAGGACGTGTGCGTAGCCGCCCCATCGGAATGAGATCCGCGGCGGCTCCGCACAGACCTATCAGTCTCATAAATTCTCTCGCCGTGACTTTGTCTGCGTGCAGACAATAGCGAGCGTAACAACTGACTAATTTCGCTCTGGTTAACGGCAGACGAACGAGATTGTTGTGCATCTCGAAGCTCATTCCCAGATGAGTGAATGACTTGGACGGCACCAGATCCGACTTCTCCTCGTTTACTATAAAACCGAGACGTCGGAGCAATAGAAGAAGATTCTGAACATCGTTCTGAAGCGTTAACTCGTTGCCGTACCTCTGAAGAATGTCGTCCAGGTAGGCCGACGTTACCGCAGACGAATGAGCTCGGAAGTAGATCATTACCGAGTTCATTACCCGAGTGAAAGCCCAGGGTGCTAGATTCAATCCGAAGCACATGGCCCGGAACTGATACACCACTCCTAGGACTGCGAAGCGTAGATACTTTCGGAATGTCGGATGTACCATGACGTGAAAGTACGCATCTTTGAGATCTATGCTCGTTGCATAATCGTTCACCCCGAATACTCGCTCTGACCGATCGAATCGTCTCCATATAAAACTTCGGAGCGACGATCAACTTGTTTATCCAGCTCAAATCTATGACTGGACGGAACGAGCCGTCTGGTTTCGGAACCAGAAACAGATGGCTGTAGAATCCCAGAGATTCCTGGTTTTCTACGACCTCTACCGCGTTCTTCATTAAAAGAGACTGCATCTCTGATAACAGAGCGTCTCTTTTCTGTGGATTTGACGGAAGATGAGTCCACTTTGGACTTCGAGTTAATGGAGGCTTTCGTTTGAAGGATATCTTTAGACCTTCCGAAGTCACTCCTCTCACCCAAGGGTCGTCCGTAATCGACGCCCACTCTTGTGAAAAACTCGACAACCTTCCGCCAACCGGAACGCGATAGAGGTTTAAGCCATCACCTCCTGGACCTGCGAGGCCTGCGGTAGGAGAAACCACGTCTTCCACGACCCGCACCTCGCCTTGTCGACCTCGGGGCGTCCGACCGATTGTCCCAGCCTGAAGGACGTCCCGAACGAGAGTCGCTATCCTGACGGTCTCTCGAATAAGACCAAGAGGACGCACCGGAACCTCTATAGGAACCTCTCTTGGGCGCATTAGACCCAGAAGTGCCTGTCTTATTCGTGTCTGCTGTATCCGACTTTTTAGGAGCCGATCTGAACAACAGAGAATCATTAGCTTTCTTTTTAATTTTATCATAAATAGCGGAAAGCTTGCCGTCAAAGAGAAGTTCTCCTGAGACCGAAGCGACTCTAAGAGAGTTCTTCACCTTAGAATCCACTAGTGTGGATGTAGCTAGGGCTGCGTCACGTCTAACCAACTCCAGATTTGCCACTGAAAGGGCGGAGTTACACGTGGAATAAGCTACTGCCCTTGAAAGAAGTCTTAAAGAGGATTGTATATCCTGATACTCTTCCCCTTGAAGGCGCAGTGATAACGCCTTAGTAAGGTGATCTGCGTAAGATAAGGCATCTAAATTGGCTCTGTTAGACGCAATAGCTGTTTCCAACACCGCGGTTGGAATAGAAGCTGACGACGGTAATGATAGCTCTAAGTCTTCTGCCTCGTCGTCCATACGCAGAGGAACTCTCGGTATACCCTGTCCTGCCGTATCGAATTTATTCCTTGCATTAATGAAAGGCAGGTTAAGAGTATTAGCGGACAAGAAACCTGCTTTCCCCGTCCTGGAAGCAAGTTTAAATATAGCGTCGTTCAATAATTCAAATGTTCTTGCAACATTATTGGACTGCGATGGAAACTCGGGAGCGATGTCCCTGAACCGCTCAAAAAATTCAGAGTCCAATGACACTATAATTCTCTTGTCCGGAAGCGCAGCAGTCTGGCCCGACGGAACAACTTGAGGGAGAAAGTGCCGGATGAAGTCCACGGCAGCTTTATGTTGTTCCGAAAGGGATAGCTCCAATTCATCCGTATCCCTTTCACCATCTGGTCGGACCTCCCGATGTTCCCGGTCGTCCGCCCCCGATGCTTCGGCGGAGCATACCGACCCAGCGCCGTCGGATAATTCTCGATCCGACACCGTTTCTGTCGGCTGCTGGGATGCTGCGATAAGCTGTGCTATCTGCACAAGAATGTCCGACGTCGAGACCTGCGGAGGCGCAGTCTTTCGCTGCTTCGCCGAGGGCAGCTCCGCATCAGATGGCTCCCGCATACTTTTCCTATGCGAACGTCCGGAGTCCATCGGTCTCGAATCCCTGGCTGCCGGATGGTGTGACCCGGTCGCCGAAGAATCCTTCATCGGCGAAGCTGGTAAAATATCGGCGGTCACGCAGCCAAGGAGGCGCAGTCTTTCGCTGCTTCGCCGAGGGCAGCTCCGCATCAGATGGCTCCCGCATACTTTTCCTATGCGAACGTCCGGAGTCCATCGGTCTCGAATCCCTGGCTGCCGGATGGTGTGACCTGGTCGCCGAAGAATCCTTCATCGGCAAAGCTGGTAAAATATCGGCGGTCACGCAGCCAAGGTGCGGTCGTGTGCGCTGACGAGAAGAGGAAGCCTTAACAGTCTCTGCGGACTGCTTATACAACGGAGCGTCCCGAGTGACGGGCGTATGCTCCGCTAAAGACACATTTTGTACCACAACATCTGGTCCCAGATGTTGTTGTTCGAGAGAGGGACCTCTCTCGCTCGCGGCCCGGCTGGACCTGGACGAGCTAGGAACCGGACTCAAAGGCTTCCTCCGTTCTCGTTTACTATCCGCCGTCACTGGGTGTGCATCTATTATGTTTATAGTGCTCGCATCACCCAAAATTTCCTCTTGGACCGCATCGGACGAACCCGGCTGCCGAACCATTCGGTGAATGGACGCTACACCGGGCGAGCTAGCGGACGACATTTGTCTAATCTCCATGAGCACTTTTGCCGCTAGCTCTGAATTCATTTGTGACGACGGACGCACACTTGAAGAAGATAACATGGAAACATCACCCTGTTCTGGTTCCTCTGAAATAGAAACTGAGAGAGTAGAGTGACCTTGTGGAGAAAGAGCCGGCATCGCTCTTTCTCCAGAAACAACATATCGTGACACACGTTTCCAATGTTTCTCATCCCAATGTTCACATATAGGACAGGGATTAATGCGAGAACACTGACTACAATTAATACAATGATCATGAAAGTCAGAGGAAGATTTCTTCCTATTACAATTTGAACAATGTCCCTTCATTGTGAAAGAACAACAATAAGTCCTAGTTACTCGCACAAACCCCTGACACAAAGATACATAATAACATGATCCATTAATAAATGAAAAAACAATTGCAAAACAAAATAATTTTGAAAAAATATTTTTTCAGAAAAGCCCAAGTTGCTGAAAAGTAACGTTGAGCCCCGATGGATCCGATGGCAAAGTGTGGTCAAAAATTTTAAATTTATATAAAATAATTAATGAGACACTTTCGGATAATATAAATGTATCTTATAATGAGATAAACTACCACAAAGGCAAACAGCCCCCCTCAAAAAAGGCTGTTGCCAATGAAAACAAACAGTGTAAACACACTAGAAAACATGACTCCAGGCACTGAAAAAACTGGCCCGGAATCAGTCATCAATTACACTCTATCTGATGCAAAACAGAGACTCCCAGGGGAGAATCTGTAGAACATCAGATGGAAGATGCAGAACACAAACGTTATACACCCATGGGTGAAAACGTAACTGTGGGGAAAATAACAGAAAACATTCTGTAACCAAGCAACTCTCCCAGGAAATTTTAGAAATGAAACTTCTCAAAAATATGCCAAAAGCATGGGAGAATTGCCAGGGGGGACTTTAGAAGGCTGGGGGAGAGGAAACACTGAATAAGCAGTGCAACAATTAGCAAGAATGACAACAAGAGGCCCATGCCTCGAAAATAGGCAACTTAACATAATTTCATCAATAAATTTTAAGTACAGCCCTGATTATTTTTTGCCACTTCTTTTTTCTCTCCTCCTTCTATCCTCCTTAGAATCACATTTTCTCCAAAAATTACGTGTCTGGCATCCTTTAAACTGAGATTTACAAGCACAAAGATCAGTGAGATGTTGACTGATGAAGGGCCAAACAGAGAATGATAATTGGCGCCAATTTCGGGACGACTGCGTCACTGCGCATGCGCAGTAGAGGCGTACTATGGAGGTCCTTTAGGACATGATTTCTTTTTGTTTTGGATGCAAATTTTGGGGATTGGGGGGCAAAATTTGTGTTTGGCCCTGGTTTTGTTGGAGATAGCACCAGCTAAGTCTGGGTCATTGGTACAGTATAAAAATATTGAAAATACGGATGGTTTCGATATTCAATGATTGGTTCGGTTTGGTTTTTGGATATTCCCATGATATCAGTATCAATTCGAATTTTCAGTATACTGCCTATCTCTAAACATGGATAATTTTTCTCTCATCCAAATGCTAATGAAACATCATTTAGGTTTAAAAACTGGTATTGTGCCACCCAATCTTCCAGATAATGGTCTACGGCAAAAACTAACCACACAGCCTGAAAGGACCCACAAAATATATCACCGTGTTATACATGGAAAATGATCGACACTCTGCATAAAGGCTGTCTTACGACATTGAAGCAATGAGAAAAATGCCATGATTTACTCTAATGGCACTCATGGCATCGATAATTACTACCATATGAGCTTGTGTTATGAATATGCATATCTCAATGTGTGGAAGGTGGAAGAAATAGACTTTCAACTGACGAGGACTTTTGGGAATCAGAATAAAATTGCTTCACCCATTACCTAATGAATTGACCACATCCACATGCATAATTTTCAAATTAGGCAGTTGAAAAAAAAATTTTTTTCCAAAATCAAATATGTGCCCCCTCACTGGAATGAGCTCATCAAGCTTGTTCCAGTGGGGGGGTCACATGATATGGTTTTGTTGAAATTTTTTTTTTGGAAACATTTTAAAACAATAATTAAAAGAATAAATTTTGATACCCTGTGGTTTAGATAATGGGTTAACCATTCATCTAATGACCTGGCTATAATGAGCTGGTGCTATTCACAAACATCGCTTTTTAAATTCTATTGTCTTTAATTGTTGCATTCATTGCTTATTACTCCCCGCTGGAACAGGCTCACTGAGCCCATTTCAAGAGGTATCATAAGCTATGTTTTTAAGACAAAATGTTTTAGGTATTAAGGATATTTTTTTACATGTGCAACATTTTCTATTTCTGTTGGGTAACAGGCTAATACTGATCACATTGGCATGGCGGGGGTTCGAACCCACGCCGAGAGAGTTTCCTTCGGCACCAACTGCCTAGCAAAACTATACTGAACCACGCACACCACTTGGCCACAGACAGACCCCAATTTAGGGGTCTGTCGGTGGCCGAGTGGTGTGCGTGGTTCATTATAGTTTCACTAGGCAGTTGGTGCCAAAGGAAACTCTCTCTCGGCGTGGGTTCGAACCCCTGCCATGCCAATGTAAACAAAACCAGCGTCCTTTCTTAATTCTATGGCATCCTAGAAATTTGAAAAAGACACGTGGCGCTGATTTCTTCTGAGGTGAAGTTCATAGAATTAAGTTTTTAGATGCAATTATCTGATGAATAATACTGATCAACTGTTCGCAAGCTGTAACTCACCTGCTCAATTATGGATACTTTCTGTTTGATTTCATGCTGTGTTATCATCTGTATGTTTGAATTTGAAATGGACACCATTCTCTCCCTTTCTTTAACCTTTTGTTCCCTTTCATGAAGAAGTCTTGTCTCTTCCTACAAACAAGTTTCCAAATTACAATAAGTATTACAGTACAGTCGCCGTGAAGGGGTCGTAATCCACGCGTGGGCAGTTATATCCACGCATGCATATACCAGGTAATAAACATCATCATCAGCAAAATTTGAATTAATGTACCGGTGCTTCATTAATTAAATTTTTGATGATTATTCCTATAATTAGTGATTGGAATCTACTATTATTGCATCCATGGAAATATTGCCCACCTGTGGAAAGCGACCAGTCCACAGCAGCCGTAATGTAGATCGGGCCTAAGAAAAACAGAGGCTCAAGTGACCTAAAACACACACCTGGATCAAGTTGTCTACAAGGAATAAGGGTATTAGTGTGTAAAGGATCAACAAGAGGCCCCACAGGGCCTGAAGCGCTCATCTTGTACAGAACACAATTTAAACAGAGTCCAAGAATGAGTCTACATTAAGCAAGCCATCTCCATAGGCTACACTGTCAATCCTTGAGTCCCTCAGGAGTGATAAAAATAATCTGGGCATCATGCCTTTTCTTCAGTTGATCATAAGTAAAATGTAGAGCTCCCCTATGAAGCCCCTTGATACAACCTATGTGGATTAGTCTTAGTACCTCTAGAGGGTACTGAATACAAAATTTTTAATTCTTCAGCAAAATGGCCAATTCCGGCTCCCAAAGAGAGCCCAAATATTAACCCAGGCTCTTGATTTGAACAGAGTTAAATCTGACTTCCCTAGAGATGTTGTGTACCGAATATGAAAGCATTCTGACTGTTGGTTCTGAAGAAGAGAAATTGTAAAGAAATTTTTTCGAATTGCACTAAGTTCAAATTTGGGCTACCATAGCGAGCCCAAATATTAACCTATGGATCCGATTTGAACAAACTTGAATCTGCCCCCCTAGAGATGTTGTATACCAAATGTGAAAGCATTCTGACAAGTGAATCTGAAGAAGAAGATTTTTGAAGAAATTCCCTCATATTGTACTAAGTTAAATTTCATGTTCCCATATGGAGCCCAAATATTAACCTAGGCACTCGAATTGAACAGCCTGGAATCTGCCAACCCCCCCCCCCCCCCCCCCCCCCTAGAGATGTTGTATACCAGATATAAAAGCATTCCGACTGGTGGATCTGAAGAAGAAGATTTTTAAAGAAATTTCCTCATATTGCACTAAGTAAAAATTTGGGCTATCATAGTGAGCCCAAATATACACCTAGGGATCTGATTTGAACGAACTTGAATCTGAGCCCCATAGAGATGTTGCATACCAAATATCAAAGCATTCTGACTGATGGATCTGAAGAAGAAGATTTTTTTAAATTACCCTCCATATTGAACAAAGAAAAAATTTGGGCTTCCATAGGAAGCCCAAATATTAACCTAGGGACTTGGTTTGAACAATCTAGAATCTGACCCTCATAACAATGATGTATACCAAATATTAAAAGATTCTGACTGGTGGTTCTGAAGAAGAAGATTTTTAAAGAATATTCCCCATATTACTCTGCGTTAAAACTTCGGGCTCCTGTAGAGAGCCCAAATATGAACCAATGAGCTTTATTTCAACAAACTTTTATATGACCCCCCTATGAATGCTGTATACCAAATATCAAAAGATTCTGATAATTGGTTCTGGAGAAAAGATTTTAAAAAATTTTTGCAAATTTGCTGACTCAGCATTTTTTCGATGCCCATTACAGAACACCCTAACATAACCGATGGCAATTTTTTTTTACCATTCAATTCTACTGGTCATAAGGATACTTCATACCAAATAAGAGCTCTCTGTTCCGTGGGGTTTGGGAAATATGGGCGTTTGAAAATATTTCTAGTTTTAGCTCCCAGGGTTCCCATGGGGATGCGGGAATTTTTTTTTTGGCATGGGTCAAGTACTTATGACCCAATACTACCACAAACCAAATTTGGTTCATACCGGACCATCGGTTCAGAAAGTTAAAAAATTTATAGTAATTTCTATATTTTTTATACTTACCAATGACCCAGACATAGCTGGTGCTAACTCTTAAAATATAGGGCCAAACACAAATTTTGCGCCCCAATCCCCAAAATTTGCATCTAAAACCAAAGAAAACATGTCCTGAAAGGCCCTCCACACTTCACCTCTACTGCGCATGCGCAGTGTCAAAGACGTTCCGAAATTGGCGCCATTAATCATTCTAATAACCAGTGCCTGGTAAGCGCTATGTACTCAGCGGGGAGGCAAGAGTTCCCAACTCCTGGGAGGGCCATCCACGTCTGGGTCATTGGTAAGTATAAAAAATATAGAAATTACTATAAATTTTTTAACATTTTTATACTGTACCAATGACCCAGACATAGCTGAATAGTAAAAAGGCTGGAGGGCCAAGGACATAGAGCAAAATGGAATACGCTCAATAATATAAAATAGAGTCATCCCCTGTAGGGAAAAAGAAGTAATAGGCTTTACATGTATCTTTCTTATTTATGATAAATTAGAAAGATACAACACCTTCCAAAATTGAGCTTCATACAACCATGTACTCTATTAATATCCAATATAATCCTTATACTAATAATTTTTAAAGTAAGCCAATAAATAAAGTAAGTCTAGAGAATAGAGACTCTTATACTCCTTAAAAGTGTCTGAGGATTACATAATCATGTCCGTTGACATATGCAATATTCAAAAGCTATACTTTAAAAACTAAGACTTGAATGAATTTTTAAAACATAAACTTCTCACTAAACAACCATCCCAATAACAGCTCAGAATTACTAACTCCAGAGGAGGTATCCCCTTGTTTTCATAGTAAAACAGGTGACCCAGGGGAACACCCTCCCCCCCCCCCCTTTTTCTTGCCCTGGGTCAAATAGCCCAGAGCGAAGAGGGCAGCAGAACGGAGACACTTCCAAAACAGACAGCCTACCTAGCTATAGTAGCAACTGTTAAGTGAATGACATTCTGAGCAGTAGATAATAGACCTAACAATAGAGGCCTCCAGAAATGGACTCGATATTTCTGAGATAAAAATTCATGAATGTGGATGGCTGAGCGCAATGAGCAGCCTTCAAAAATCTATAATAGCGACACTATTAATGTAAGCCCAAGATGTAGAAGAACTCTTACTTCATGAGCCGAAATCTTAAGCACAACTGCTGAGTCAATGATATACCATAAGCAGTACCGATAGTTAATAGAATCCATTAACAATAGAATGGAGCGTAACGTCCTTCTACTAGGCATCAAAGACAGAAGAAGCTTACGCCCGTAGTAATAAACAGATATCTGTTTATAAATACATAAACTCTAACCGGAAAGAGTAAAGGCCTATGCCCGTAAGAAGACGGAAGGACCTTAATAACAATAGGTTCCGGATATTAGGAGCCTAACTCTTATGCAAAAATCCAACCTAAATAGTAAAGGAAGTAGTGATTCCGAAACTACGAAAGTGAAAATCATCCATCGATAGTGCATGAAACTCACCGACTCTTCAGTAAAAGAGAAACCAACAGAATTACTGTCTAAAAGGTCAGAATTTGAAAACTACTGTTTCCAGAGGCTCAAATGATTACTTAGCTAAATAAGAACCGAAGTTAAATTCCATATAGGAATTTAATCTAAAGATTCTAAGTCTATTTATCAAAAAGTTACTAACTGACTTAGATAAAGAGACATAAGACTCAATTGTAAACTATCCTAGAGTGCATAGGTATGAGGTAACATAAACCTATAACCTTAATAATAATAGGCTGCAGTAGATCTTGTGAAACAAGTATACTAAAAAATTGCAATGAGTAGTATGGAGGGATCAACAATATGAACATAATGATCCCTACACCAACGACGGAAGAGCCTCCACTTTAGCCGCATAGAATAGCGAAGGAGAGGATCTCCTATAGTAAGAAATCGCGTCCAAAGCTCGTCCAGTACAATGCTTACAATGCAATACGGACCACACAATGGAATACATGAAGGTTGCGACCTTGCGGGTTGTGATAAAGATGATACGATTTACCCAGTGAAAAAAGATCCTCACATTGAGGAAGATTTCACGTTAAGTCCCACAGTAGACAACAGAGTAAATTACCCATGGTCTCTGTGAAGATAGAGATGCTATCAACAGAAATGTATTGTGGTTGTTTATCTTAGCAATACCTGCTGAAACAACAGCGCCAGAGGATACGCGTATCCTATCATTCCGTCCTATAGATCAGTAGAGCGTTAACAACATTAGCTCAGAGATCCGGACAAGCCAACACATACGTCTGCAATTGATTAGCAAGCTGTGTCGTAAATAAATTATCATTGGGCGCTCCCATAGATAGCAAATCTGATTGAATACTTGTTTGTTGAGAGTCCATTCTGACAGCAACAAGCGACCCCTAAGTGAACGGGAGTCCGGTAAAACAATCAGACGACCCGGAATATGACGGACCAAAACAGAACTTGGTGTACTATAACCAACAGACGGATTCTTTCCATTAAATTGAATAACGGAAACGAAAGAGTGCCCCCTGGTTCTGGAGATACGCCACTACTGTCGAATTAACGGACAGGATTTGGGCATGCGTTTCTGAATAATGTTCATGCAATGACATAAAGCAAGCCTAAAAAACATTATTCCGCGAAGATAATTGGTTGCTAAGAGACTGCGGAACCCAAAGACCCTGGCACTTCGAATCCGTTGGGATCAGTATTATATCCCAATCTGTTTGACTGGCAACCGTCATAACAGCAACACTCGGGTCCGGCAACTGCAGTGGCACTCTCAGTCAACCACCGAATGTTTGCCCCAGTCTGAATCTCTTGTAACACTAGATAGACAAGAGAACGTGTAAATCGAGCAATTCATGGATTGCTGAAAAGTTGCCGTCGAAGAGAAGCTTCTCCGAGAACGAAGCGACTCTGAGAGAGTTCTTAACCTTACTATCCACGCGCGTGGATGTAGCTAGGGCTGCGTCACGTCTAACCAACTCCAATCAGCCACTGAAGGGCGGAGTTATACGTGAACAAACTACTGCCCTCAAAAGAAATTACATTGAGAATAATATCCCGTAAATCTTTTCTTGAAGACGTAATGATAACGCCTCACGTATGATAAAGCGTCTAAGTTAAGTCTACTAGACATCATTGTCGTTTCCAACATTGAAGTTGGGAAAGACATAGACGGCGAAAAAGAATATTTCCAGTCTTTAACCACACCGTCTAGACGCATATGAACTCTCGGTATGCCCTGCACTGCCAAAATAAACTATTTGTATAAATGATAAAACGGCAGAAATGAGCAACGTGGACAAGAAACTAAACTATCATGCTTGGTAGCAGGCTTGTATGCATACATAGCGTCGAAAAATAAAACACATGTTGTAATGAAATTATTGGGCTGCGTCGGTAAGTCAGGGACAATGTCCCCGAACCGATTGAAAATTCCGAGTCCAATGACGCTATAAGTCTCTTATCCAACATCGCAGCAATGTAGTCCGAAATAACAATCACTGGAAGATAATGCCAGAAGATATGAATGGCAGCTTCCGATACTACGAAAGGGAAAACTCGAAATCTTTCGAATCCCTTTCGCCATCCTGTCGGACCCTATAAAGCGTTCGGTCGTCCGTACTTGATGCAACCGCGGACCGCACCGACCCAGCGCCGTCAGATAATTCCTGATTCGACCAAGAAACTGTCAATTGCTGGGATGCTGCAAAACAACTGTGGTAACTCGGATAGCACGTCCGTCACTGAGGCCTAAGGAGAAGCGGTCCTACAATGCATTGCCGCTGGAAGCTCCGTGATCGTTACTCCGTGCATACTACCAATATGCGAGCGAACGGAGTGTATAGGCCTCGTGTCCCTTGGCTACCGGATGGCGTGACCTATTCGCCGTGGAATCACTGAATGACGAAACTGATCGGATATTCGAGGTCACGTAGCCAATGTGCGGTCGTGTGTCCTGCTGTGAGGATGAGGAAGCATTATGGACAGTCTCTCGGACTGTCAATATAACGGAGCGTCCCGACCGACAGACATATGCTCCGAATGTAAAATATCAGAACCACAACATGCGGTCCCCTATGTTGTTGGACGAGAGAGGGACCTCTCTCGCTCACAGCCCGGACGGACCTGGACAAGCCAGGAACCGGACTAACAGGCTTCCTCCGATCTGTCCTCAATCTGCTGTCACTGGGTGAGTACTAAAGTAATTAAAGTGCTCGCATCACCCAAATCTCCTTCCTAGACCGCAACGGACGAACCCGGCAGCCGAACCATTCGATGAATGCACGCTACACCGGGTGAGCTAGCGAATGTCACTCCGTAGGCGATAGACATATTCCATGAGCACTTATTGCCGCTAGCTCTTCATTAACTATGACGACAGAGGCACACTTTTGAAAGACATCTCCGTAACTTTGCGAACAAGAAACCAGAAATGCTTGGTTATAGCAAGCATATAATAATAATATATATAGCATCGTTCAATAATTCTAAAGTTTGTGTGACATTATTGGACTATGTCGGAACTGAGGGACGATGTCCCTGAACCGAACCAAAAATTTCTAAGTCCACCGATGCTATCAGTTTCTTATCCGGCATCGCAGCAATCTGGTCCGACGAAAGAAGCTGTAGAAGACCAAGTCAGATGACATACACAACAGCATATGTTGTTCCGAAAGGGAAAGCTCGAAATCCTCCAACTCCCTTTCGGTATCCCGTCGGACCGGATGAAATTTTCGGACGTCCGTACCCGCTTCCGCGGAGCGTCCCGACCCAGCATCGTCGGATAAAAAATATGCGACAGATTCAGTTGATGCTGGGATGCTGCGATAAACTGTGCTATTTAGGAAAGCACGTCCGTTCCCGAGGCCTGTGCAGTAGCGGTCTTACGATGCATTGCCGCCGGAAGCTCAGTGTACGTTGACTCCCGCACACTTCCTATGCGAACGTCCGGAGTCTGCAGACCTCGTGTCCCTGGCTACCGGATGGTGTGACCTGGTCGCCGATGATTCTCTGACTGGCGAAGCTGACTGGATATCCATGGTCACGTAGCCAAGAGCGGTCGTGTGCGCTACCATGAGAATGAGGAAGCCTTATTGACAGTCTACTCCGGACTGACTATATGTCGGAGCGTCCCGAGCGACGGACGTATGCTCCGAATGCGAAAAATTTTGTACCACAACATCTGGGGCCAGATGTTGTTGTACGAGAGAGGGGCCTCCTCGCCGTCCGGATGGACCAGAACGAGCTATGAACCGGACTAAAAGGCTTTCTCCGTTCTCCCTCCGATCCGCTGTCACTGGGTGTGCATTTGGTTGATTTATAGTGCTCGCATCACCCCAAAATTCCTTCTAGACCGCAACGGACGAACCCGGCTGCCGAACCATTCGGTGAATGGACGCTACACCGGGCGAGCTAGCGGACGTCAAAGGCCGTCGAACCTACTAGGGTCCTCTTAGGCAATTGGCGTATTTACATGAGCACTTTTCCGCTAGCCCTTCATTAATTGTGACGACGGAGGCACACTGTTGGAAGACATCACAGATACATCACCCTAATCTTGATCGTCTGAAATAGAAATTGATAAAGTAGAGTGACCCTGCGGGGAAAGGACCGGAGTGTCCAATTCCCCAATAACATACCGTGACATACGCTTCCCATATTGTCATCGAAATCATACGATACAGAACAGGAGTTAATGCGAGTACACTGACCACATATAGAATGATTATAAAAGTCAGAGGAAGACTTCCTCTTATTACAATTGATCAATATCCTTTCAATGTGAAAAGAAAACAAGTCCTGGTACTCGCACTACCCCTGGCAATCAAAATACATAATAATAATATGATCCATTAATATAGAAAAAATAATTGAAATCAAAATATTTTGAAAAAATATTTTTTCAGAACAGCCCAAGTTTCTGAAAAGTAACGTTGAGCCCCAATGGATCCCAAGCCTAAGTGTGGACAAAAATTTTAAAAATATTTTAAACAATTTATTCAACACTTACGAACAATAATAATGTATCTAGTTATGATTAAAATAACATCAAGATATTATTTTCCAGAAATCAACCCTCACACAGAGGGCTGTTGTAAATGTAAACAATGAATGTAAAAACACTAAAATAAGACTCCAGGCACCCAGGCCCGGAATCAGTTATCAAAAATATACTATCTGATGCAAAACAGAGACTTCCAGGGAAGAAACTGCAGAACATCAGATGGTAGATGCAGAACACAATGCCTAAACACCCGTAGGTGAAGACGTAAACATGGGGAAAAGAACAAAATTCATTCTGTTATTCAGCTAAAACTCCCAAGAAAATTTAGTAATAATAATTACAAAAACTATGCCAAAAGCATGGGAGAATAGCAAGGGGGGACTTAAAGGACAGGGAGAGAGGAAAACACTGAAAAAACAGTGTAACTAAATAATCAGAATGACAACAAAATGGCTGCTGCCTCGAAAATAGGTAACTTAACATAATTTCATTAAAAAATTTTAAGTTACAGCCCTGATAATATTCTGTCACACATTTTTCCTCTCCTCCTTCTCTATCCTCCTTAGAATCACCATTTCACTAATATTTATGTGTCTGGCATCATTTAAACTGAGATTTACAAGCACAGAGATCAGTCAGATGTTAACTGATGAAGGGCCAAACTTAGAATGATTAATGGCGCCAATTTCGGAACGTCCTTGACACTGCGCATGCGCAGTAGAGGTGAAGTGTGGAGGGCCTTTCAGGACATGTTTTCTTTGGTTTTAGATGCAAATTTTGGGGATTGGGGGGCAAAATTTGTGTTTGGCCCTATATTTTAAGAGTTAGCACCAGCTATGTCTGGGTCATTGGTACAGTATAAAAATATAGAAAGTTTGGGCGGGGTAAAAAATCTTACCCCTCCTATTACAAAGCCAAATATTACTTCATGAACTTCGTTTGAACAAACTTGATTCTACACCTCATATGGAAGCTTCATAGCAAATATCAAGTCATTGTACACACTAGTTCTTGAGAAGATTTTAAAAATATTTTGGAGCATTTTCCCCCACTCCCTCCCTATGGGGCTGGGCATGCTGAGTTGAACAAAAATGAAATGCCCCTTTGGGACCATTACTCACACAAACTTTCACTTGAATTGGCCCAGTGGCTTTGGAGGAGAAGACCAAAACATGGTGTTGACGGACGACGGACGGAGAGCGATGAGATAAGCTCAGCTTGACTTTGTCAAGATGAGCTAAAAAGATGGACGCAAAAAATGTACATGTGTGTATATTGCAATGACGTAAGTTCAAGTAACCAAAAAAGGCTCTGAAAAATTATGTCTGTT
Source organism: Pictodentalium vernedei (assembly GCA_031216915.1). NCBI lineage: Eukaryota > Metazoa > Mollusca > Scaphopoda > Dentaliida > Dentaliidae > Pictodentalium > Pictodentalium vernedei. The sequence continues at coordinate 164,683,274 of CM062297.1, forward strand.
ACTGAATCCTCCCCCTCCCCCCACTCCCAGTACATTAGGCTTGAGATTATGTTGAAAAACAACAAAAAAAGGATTCCCTCTGAAAAGTCCATTTAGTTTGGTTAAAATTTGGGGTTGAAATTTGGTGAAACACAGATGAACTCTCAGATTTGATTTGATCCAATTTAAATCAAATAAGGTTAAATATAGGTTAAAGAGTAAACTCCTGTTAATTGAATAAAAAATCTTCCAACCTGTCGAGACATTACCCTAAATCTCACCAGTTTTCCTTTGTTTATAGACCTATTTGGCCTCAGTACATCCAATACAGGCATTCAATCTATCATATCTTGTTTGACAGAGCTCATAGTGCTCTGTCAAACAAGATATAATGGATTAAATGCTAAGTTTATCTCTAGAATACAGGAAAGTGGCACAATCCCTGTTATTTGAATACTCCTGTTAATTGAATAATTTCCACTGGCAAAGTGGCTATTCAATTAACAGGGTTCCACTGTATCTCCTTCAATTAAAAGTTGATAGGCATTCATGAGTGGACCTCTATCTGTGACCTTGACTTTGATGGGTTAGTTGTGGCTCAGTTGGTAGAGGTGCAGGCTGCAAGCCGAGAGGTCCTCGATTCGAATCACACCTGCGGCAACCGCGTTGTGTCCTTGGGCAAGACACTTCATCTCCATTGCCCGCATGGGGGCACGATGACGCCGTGTACTAAGGCGTACTGCACGTCGATGGTATGCATGTCTTCAACCAATCTAACCCTGTCTGTGCTGCAGCGCGGAGTTACGATGTTGGGGAGCTGGCAGCTGCTCGTCGTTGCTCGGTGGTTCTCTCCGGGTACTCCAGCTTCCTCCACCCATAAAACTGTCATGGTCATGATTAGCCATTGTGCATAAATATGTGACCTTAAACATCAATAAATAAATAAATAATTGATGGGTTAGTTATGAATTTTGTATACGATACATCATCAAGTGGTAATCCATAATATAATAATTACAAAATGTTCTCAAATTTGTTACAGTTTTCTAACAGTGTTATTTTTCTCATTCTTTTCACAAATTCTAAGATTTTCTCTTCAAGTTCAGTTATTCAAATGTCTCAGCTTCACACTGGGAAAGCTGAAGCTTTCAGACAGCTAAACTTCTCTTCTCCCACTTCAACAAATCACTGCTTAACCCTTTACCTAACATGAAAAGCAGACGACACTTGCAAAAAAAAATTCATGAATAACTAAATTTTTTCATTTTTTGTCTCAAAAACATAGGTTATGACCCCTCGTTGGAACGAGCTCGTTCCAACGAGGGGTCATAACCTATGTTTTTGAGACAAAAAATGAAAATATTTTGTAAATTAATTGGCGATTTTTGAGAATAGCGCTGGCCGGTTTTGGCCGTTACGTTGGGTAAAGGGTTAACTCTTAACCTGCTGAGTATTTTCTAGATATTTTTCATCAAATCTAGTCATGGCTGCTTTAAAGCAGCCATGGCTAGATTTGATAAAAAATTAATATAAGTGTAACACAAGAAATCATTGGTGAAAAAATCCATTCAATTTACACGGGGCAAATAGAATAGAATAGATTTATTGCAATATTACACCCACATGGGCAGTATGTACAAATACAATAGACAATGCTAGGCCTACATTTATCATTTAAAACTGACAACAAATATTTCTTACGAATTTTTACGAAAGAGAAAAAACTCACGCACGGCACAGCAGATCACATTGCAAAGGGCAGGATCTGCATTTCCCATGATGTAGAGAAACTTATTATTGTTATTCATACCAAGGAATGTTCGCTCCCCATGTTGTATAAAATCCCACAACTTCTGTCGTGCGACATTATACTTAGGGCATTCCATCACAAAGTGGCGTTCGTCTTCAATCACTTTGTGGTCACAGAATGAACAAGTTCGGTCTTCTAGAACTACTGGTGGCTGTGCGTGCCTACCCTTTTCTATGGCTAAGGAATGATTACTTATCTTATATGATTAAATGTTTTAGTAACAAGAGAAACCCTGTGCTGGGCAGGAATATCCGCCAGCAGCATGCAAAGAGTTAAGACTCAGAATCTTAAGTTTACATTGAATTTACAATACAACTCTCTTCTTTCTTCTCTTCCTCAACACAATCTTTACTCATTGCCATCTTTAACTCTTGACCTGCTGAGTATTTTGGAGATAGTTTTCATAAAATCTAGTCATGGCTGCTGTGAAGCAGCCATGACTAGATTTGATGAACTAGACATTATATGGAGTTATCCTACTAAGTTACAATAAAATCCCTCCATAAATACAACTTGTAGACAGAGCTAAAGGTTTTCGGGGTTTGGGCTTGAGCTTGAGCAGCCATCAAGGCTGAATGATTGCAACCAAAAGGGGACGTTCTCATCTAGACATTATTTGGAGTCATCCTACCAAGTTACAATGAAATCCCTTCATAAATATGACCTGTAGACAGTGCTAAAGGTTTTCAGGTTTTGGGCTCGGGCAGTCATCACAGTTGACAAATTGCGACCAAATGGTGAAGTTCTCATCTAGACATCATACGGAGTCATCTTACCAAGTTACAATGACATTCCTCCATATTAAATACAACCTATAGACTGTGCTAAAAGTTTTTGGGTTATGGGTTTGGGCATCCGTCACGGTTGACAGATCATGATCAAAAGTGGTCATTCTCATCTACATATTATACAGTCACCCCACCAAGTTACAATGAAATCCCTCATAAATACGACATGTAGACTGTGCTAAAGGTTTTCGTGTTTTGGGCTCAGGCAGCCATCACGGTTGATCGATCATGACCAAAAGGGGACGTTCTCATCTAGACATGACCTCAAACCTGCACATGAAATTTTGTGATGATCGGACAAGAACTACGGGGTGTAGACTGTGCTAAAGGAAAATGTGAACAGACTTACAGTTTCACAGACTTCTGCACGCGTGATAGCAATACCTTATCTTGACTTGTCAAGTTAAGCTAAAAATTCATCTAAATTTATCTGAAGAAATCATTAGTGAAAAAATACATTCAATTTTCAGGGAGAAAATTGAATTAAACATGCCCAAATTATACTTATTTCAGTGGCAAGAGAAATCCTGTCCTTTGCAGGAAAATCCACCAGCAGCATGCAAGGAGTTAACTCCTCATCATTCAAAAACTCTGCTTTAATCCTTTACCCAATGCAGACGATATCAAAATTTATTATTTTAAATATATTTTTTTTAAATTTTTCGAAAAATTTCAACAAAACCATATCATGTGACCCCTCATTGGAACGAGCTCAATGAGCTCGTTTCAATGAGGGGTCACATGATAAGGTTTTGCTGAAATATTTTGAAAAATTTAATTTTTTCAACTGCTCAATTTGCATATTACGCGGGCAGATACAGGCGATTCATTAGGTAAAGGGTTAAATATTCCATCATTATGTTCAACGAGTAAAGGTTTGGATGTAAACAAATTGGTTGCACCTAGTAATGGTGCATCGGGGAGAGCAACTCTGGCTTGGCTCATATCGGCTGAGATCAACATCATATCAGCCAAGTTTGAAGACATATCAGCCAAGCGTGATAATGGGCAATTCTGGGAAAGAAAATAATATCCAATAAATAACCATAAGTAAAACACTGAAATTTCAAAACATTCGGCTTCAAAAGAAATTTTGAAATTTTTTGACTGGACCAAATAATAGTTTGCATGGGGGAGTGGTATTGCAGAGTAACTTGCCCTAATAGGCAGTTGAATAATTGCTATACCGTTGATGATGTCCAGCATTAATCCTGTATCCAAAACCAGCCAGCACTCCATACAAAATAATCTCCATCCAAATTTTGTTTTCACCTTTTGTCTCAAAAACATAGCTTATGACCCCTCATTGGAACAAGCTCGCTACACTTGTTCCAATGTGGAGTCATAAGCTGTGTTTTTGAGACAAAAATTGAACATTTTTAGTAATTCAAGAATTTAATTTGCATGTAGGGTCTGCTACCCACATTTGCTAAATGGTTAAGAATGACCATTTTCAGCTTCTGATACAGTATAATGATCATGCAAGGGAACAAGTATGTCAGCATGTAACTTGCATGCTTTACTCTGTCTCGTATAATTGATGTGAGTCAGTGTGACAATGTTTGCCTATTTTGGAGCAAGTCTGTTCCTTTGTTAACTTGTAAAAAAGAGTAGTTCAAAAGTAATGATTAATCGATCAATCACTTTTTTGATTGATCAAGACATTGATCAATGGTTAATCAATTAATCAGTTAACCACTTCAGCTCTAGGTCACTGCTTTTCCTAATGCACTCAAATTAGACCCACCTTAAGGCCTGTTGAAGAACAGTTTTTGTTGTGACGAGGGCATAAAACATACTGTAAACAATTCCATAAAACAACAAGAAAGGGAGAAAATACTCAAGTTCCTATCATAGCTGTGCATTATATCCTGATAGCTCATATCATATGCTGTAAGTTGCTCACTGGAGAAATACTGTGATAAATGACAAACTATGAAATAATGGAATACTCTTTTTTAGAAATGACACCAAACTTGGTTTAATACCTTCAGTTTATCACTGATAATCTGCAATTCTCTGTATATTTTTCTGACATCTTTTCCACCATATCCTACAAAAATAAAAAAAAATGAACATTTAAACCAAGCTTTTTTATTTCTAACTTTTACCAATATACACATATATATATAGATCAGAAAAAACACTCAACATCTTACATTGTACCTTTATTATTCTCCTAGAATGATAATAAAATGATTCCTATAATCTATTCAGGACTTATTCTATTCCAAACAAATAGTTTCTTAAACAGGCTACATTAGGTAACTTTCTCCAAGCCTGGAAATAAGTAATCTATCATTTGCAGATCGAGGTCCCCAGAGGGGTGAAATTGCAGATGTTATCGCATACAGTGGGCTAGAATCCTCCAGTTTATCCTGGGGGTAACTCTGTCTGTTTAGGCCTGAGACCTTGATTCAGACTGAGGTTTACAGAAGGTAAATTTAGTCTGGGGACCTCATTCTGCAGATGGCAGCCTGTTTATTTTCAGGCTTGACTCTCTTCCTAAAATAGATAGCAGACAACAATTAAAATACTTTTTCTAACATTTTTCATTTGTGGATTCCATTCACAGTCAATGATTTCTCATTGTAATCAGCCAGATGTGCTCATTCCAATGAGGGAGCATAAGCTATGTTTTGGAAGGAATTTGGCTGGTGTTTATGGAAAGGGATTAAATAACATACAGTACAGAATTAACCCTTTATCCAATCCAAACAATATCATAACTTGCTCTTTTAATTAATCTTTCTTCAAATTTTTTCCGAACATTGCAACAGAACCATATCATGTGACTCCTCTTTGGAACAAGAGGCCCCAAGGGGCCTGAGGGCGCTCACCTGACATGTTAGCCTAAAAATCAACCCAGAGAATTGATTTCAACAAGTTGCATCTGCTCCTCCTAAGAAAAGCTTATACCAAATATCCAAAGATTCTGACCAGTGGATCTAAAAAAAAAGAAGATTTTTAAAGAATATTCCTCATATTGAACTAAGTTATAATTCGGGCTCCCACAGGGAGCCCATATATGAACCCAGGCACTTGGCTTTAACAAACCTGAATCTCACCCCCCCCCTAAGGATGCTGCACACCAAATATCAAAACATTCTGACTGCTGGATCTGAAGAAGATTTTAAAAGAAAATTCCTCATTTTGAACTAAGTTAAAATTCAAGCTCCCACAGTGAGTCCAAATATGGACCTAGGGACATGGCTTGAACAAACTTGAATCTCACCCCCCTAAGGATGCTGCATATCAAATATCAAAACATTCCAACTGCTGGATCTGAAGAAGATTTTTAAAGAAAATTCCTCATTTTGAACTAAGTTATAATTCGGGCTACCACAGTGAGCCCAAATATGAACCCAGGGACTTAGCTTAAACAAACTTGAATCTCCATACCCTCCCCCCCCCCCCCACCCCCCTAAGCATGGTGCATACCCAATATCAAAAGATTCTGCCTGCTGGATCTTGAGAAGAAGATTTTCACAGAAATTTGCCTGCACTTCTATACTGAGCCCAAATATAAACCCAGGGGGCCTATTTGAACAAACTTGAATCAGATCCACCCCACAATGTTGCATACCAAATATCAAAAGATTCTGCCTGCTGGATCTGGAGAAGAAGATTTTTTAAGAAATTTGCCTGAAATGCATTAAGTTCGAATTTGGGCTTCTATAGTGAGCCCAAATATGAATCCAGGGGCCGATTTGAACAAACTTGAATCAGATCCACCCCATAATGTTGCATACCAAATATCAAAAGATTCTGCCTGTGGATCTGGAGAAGAAGATTTTTTAAGAAATTTGCCTGAAATGCATTAAGTTCGAATTTGGGCTTCTATAGTGAGCCCAAATATGAATCCAGGGGGCTGATTTGAACAAACTTGAATCAGATTCACCCCACAATGTTGCATACCAAATATCAAAAGATTCTGCCTGCTGGATCTGAAGAAGAAGATTTTTTAAGAAATTTGCCTGAAATGCATTAAGTTCGAATTTGGGCTTCTATAGTGAGTCCAAATATGAATCCAGGGGGCCGATTTGAACAAACTTGAATCAGATCCACCCCATAATGTTGCATACCAAATATCAAAAGATTCTGCCTGCTGGATCTGGAGAAGAAGATTTTTTAAGAAATTTGCCTGAAATGCATTAAGTTCGAATTTGGGCTTCTATAGTGAGCCCAAATATGAATCCAGGGGGCTGATTTGAACAAACTTGAATCAGATTCACCCCACAATGTTGCATACCAAATATCAAAAGATTCTGCCTGCTGGATCTGAAGAAGAAGATTTTTTAAGAAATTTGCCTGAAATGCATTAAGTTCGAATTTGGGCTTCTATAGTGAGTCCAAATATGAATCCAGGGGGCCGATTTGAACAAACTTGAATCAGATCCACCCCATAATGTTGCATACCAAATATCAAAAGATTCTGCCTGCTGGATCTGGAGAAGAAGATTTTTTAAGAAATTTGCCTGAAATGCATTAAGTTCGAATTTGGGCTTCTATAGTGAGCCCAAATATGAATCCAGGGGGCTGATTTGAACAAACTTGAATCAGATTCACCCCACAATGTTGCATACCAAATATCAAAAGATTCTGCCTGCTGGATCTGGAGAAGAAGATTTTTTAAGAAATTTGCCTGAAATGCATTAAGTTCGAATTCGGGCTTCTATAGTGAGCCCAAATATGTATCCAGGGGGCCGATTTGAACAAACTTGAATCAGATCCACCCCACAATGTTGCATACCAAATATCAAAAGATTCTGCCTGCTGGATCTGGAGAAGAAGATTTTTGAAGAAATTTGTCTGAAATGCACTAAGTTCGAATTCAAGCTTCTATACTGAGCCCAAATATAAACCCAGGGGGCCGATTTGAACAAACTTGAATCAGATCCACCCCACAATGTTGCATGCCAAATATCAAAAGATTCTGCCTGCTGGATCTGGAGAAGAAGATCTTTTAAGAAATTTGCCTGAAATGCACTAAGTTCGAATTCGAGCTTGTATACTGAGCCCAAATATAAACCCAGGGAGCCGATTTGAACAAACTTGAATCAGATCCACCCCACAATGTTGCATACCAAATATCAAAAGATTCTGCCTGCTGGATCTGAGAAGATTTTTTAATCTTTTTCCCATTGCCAACAGTGTTAAAAAGTGCTGACTCAGCACTTTTTCAAAGTCCTGAAAAAAGTACCTTGTGATCAAACCGCATACCAAATATCAAAAGATTCTGCCTGCTGGATCTGGAGAAGAAGATTTTTGAAGAAATTTGTCTGAAATGCACTAAGTTCGAATTCAAGCTTCTATACTGAGCCCAAATATAAACCCAGGGGGCCGATTTGAACAAACTTGAATCAGATCCACCCCACAATGTTGCATGCCAAATATCAAAAGATTCTGCCTGCTGGATCTGGAGAAGAAGATTTTTGAAGAAATTTGTCTGAAATGCACTAAGTTCGAATTCAAGCTTCTATACTGAGCCCAAATATAAACCCAGGGGGTCGATTTGAACAAACTTGAATCAGATCCACCCCACAATGTTGCATGCCAAATATCAAAAGATTCTGCCTGCTGGATCTGGAGAAGAAGATTTTTTAAGAAATTTGCCTCAAAATCGGGCTCCTACACTGAGCCCAAATATGAATCCAGGGGGCCGATTTGAACAAACTTGAATCAGATCCACCCTACAATGTTGCATACCAAATATCAAAAGATTCTGCCTGCTGGATCTGGGGAAGAAGATTTTTTAATCTTTTTCCCATTGCCAACAGTGTTAAAAAGTGCTGACTCAGCACTTTTTCAAAGTCCTGAAAAAAGTACCTTGTGATCAAACCGATAGGGATTTTTTTTAACCATTCTATTCTACTGGATAAAAGTAAACTTTATACAAAATAAGAATTCTCTGTGCCGTGTAGTTTTGGAGATATGGCAGTTTTATGGTTTTTCCTATTTTTAGCTCCCGAGGTTCCCACGGGGCAATGAGAAAAATTTTTTTTTGCATCAATCAACTACTTATGACCCACTATCATCTCAAATCAAATTTGGTTCAAATCGACCTCTCGGTTCTGAAAATAGAAATTTAAGGCGTGACCAAAATTTTTGCCCCTCCCATAACGAAGGCAAATAATGCCCGACAAACTTCTCTTGAACAAACTTGATTCTAAACCTCAAAAGGACTCTGTATACCACATATCAAGTCTCTGCTACTAGTGGTTCATTAGAAGAAGATTTTCAAAAAATTTGGCCATTTTTTCCCCACACCTCTGCTCAATATGAGCCGAAACCTATTTTGGATAAAAATCAAAATGCCCCTGTATAACCACTACTGACATGAAATTTACTTAAAATATGGCCAGTGGTTTGGGAGAAAGAGGCTCAAACACCACCTTCACGACGGACGGCGGACGACGGACGCCGGACGACAGCGCCGGACGAAAAGTGAACAGAAAAGCTCACCCTGACTTTCAGTCAGGTGAGCTAATAATCTCAACAAGCTCATTTCAATGAGATCATATGATATGGATTTGGAGAATTGTTTGGAAAAAAATGTTTTTTCAACTGCTCAGTTTATCAATTAAGTGGGCGGATGCTCCTGATTTGTTAGCTAAAGGGTTAACCTCTATAGTTTGTGGTAATTTAATTTGAAACAAGTGCAATGCCAAGGGTGGCTATGCCCCTGCCCCCAATGCCAAGCATGACTAGAATTATCTTTGTTGACAAATATCTTATCTTGTCTTATCTTCATTAAACCACAGCACCAATACAGCAGGCCACCAAATGTGTCCACGGGACATTAATGCCCCCACTTCATGACAAACTATATTTAGTGGTTAACAAAGTCCAAAAAGTAGCCATAACTCAGATAAAAATTATAGCACCACACTCAAAATGTAACCTGTCTGGTATACTGTGTACAGTAAGCTATATATTCCAAGTTTGATTGAAATCGGGCACCTATAACTCAAGTTACAATACGGAAACCAATATCAACATGTCTTCTAAGTCGGAAAAGGGCCATAACTCGGCCACAAAATATCAGACCAAGCCCACTATCAATCTCAACTTGTATTGTGTGGTTATAAACCTGTGTATAAATTCTGTTTCATTTTGTTCAGTCAAACTAAAGTTATCGTCCAGAAACAAATATCAACATGTCCTCAGAGCTGGAAAAGGGCCACAACTCTTCTGAAAAATATTGGACCATGCCCACTATCAATCCCAACCTCTATTATGAGGTCATAAACCTATGTATAAAATGTTGTTTCATTTTGTTCACACAAACTGAAGTTCTGATCTGAAAACCATATTAGGGACATACTTACGTACATATGAACATACATACGCATGCATGCATGCACGCACGCACGTACACATGCACGCATGCATGCACACACGCACACATACACACACACACATACATATACATACATACATACATACATACTGTAAAAGAACACAAGAAGAGGAGCTCCCACCCCAGGGTATTTGATGACTGGATTCGCATCGCAAAATGCTAGTCAAAAATGGCCAAATGCTAACCATTTTTCTTTCATATTGGCCTTATTTTCACTATTTTATCATCACTTTTTGAAACCAAGATGGAAACTGCTAATCAGATTTTTAAAAACAAAACATACCCTGCACCCTGACAATAACTTTGTTAATTTTTGTTCAAAATTTGACTTGCCCATCATCTGGTTTTTCATGAAACTTTCATTGGCAAGCATTTTCTGTTTCACGGTGAGAGATATATGTAAATACATTAACAAGTGCAAATGAAATTATCTCCCTTGAAAAGTAGGGTCTTACAAAGCTCAAAATTTGATTTGATTTGAAACTGTATCTTTGATTTAATTTGAATCTGCTGTTTTGGCAATTTTCTAATTGTTGAGATATTCTGAGAATCCATCCAAGTGTCACCTCTTGAACTCTTCTTCTGTCACCAGGTCTCCAACAGGAGACCTGATGATAGAAGAAGAGTTCAAGGAGGTTTTGCTGACAAAATTCAGGGACCGACCTGGGCATGCGCCAGTGCATATTTGGTTCTGAAACATCAGGATCTGGCTCTTAAATCTCAGAAACAGGCTTCTCAGTTGGCGCGTAACTTCTCAGATCATATTTTGATATTCTTTCGATGGATAATCGAGAGAGACACTCTTACATGTATTATATATATAATTATCATTTATCATTGTTGTAGAGTGCTTAAGTTAATACTTCAAGTCTTAATTACCAAGCATTAATCTTCACTGTGGTTTCTGATCAAGTCTTGGCTGCCTAAATAGGCAGCCAAGACTTGATCAGAAACCACAGTGAAGATTAATGTTTGCTACAGTGTACTAAATGAAAATGATGAGAGCTATTACATACTTGCAGTGTGTGTTACAAACAGCAGTGTGACTCCGTAAATTGAAATCTGGTGCATGAATTGAAAAAATAGGCTCCGAGGCTAGAGCGTATTTTAAATAGTCCTGATCGGTCCCTGAAAATTACTCTGAATCCATCTCTGGAATATTTCACTTTTTGATTCACAGAACCAAACAGACAAGTAGCCGTTGAATTCAACAGTCTTGAGTAGAGTCTGGTATTATTTATTGTGATAAGAAGTGATGGAAAGGTAGTCAAATGGTGCAATATCTATAATTTTAATAGTAAACAAGCACTGCTTCACTTCCTGGAGTTTCCAGGGAGAAGGGGGTGCTATATCAATAATTTTAGCAGCAGGGAGATTTGATTCAAGATTTGTTTTGATGTCCTCTACTTGATCTGATCTTGGATTTGATTCAACCCAAAATTTGATATTTTCAGGCACCTACTAAAACGTATCCTGCTGATAGCCTGCTAGGAAATTTAACTCCAAATTTTAAACACTAAAACACACATGAACGCACATTATCACCAGGTTTTGATAAATACGAAGTTACAGATGATTGTTTCAGTGCGTCTATGATGGACAGGTATTCCCAAATTAGGTCCTCTACAATGCAAATTTAACAGTATGGCCTCCACAGATCCTCCATTAGTAGAAAAATTCCTCCCAACATGAGTTGGAGACTTTCTGATATCGACTATCAATTATGAACCTATACCCTCTCCTGAAAATGTTCCAAGAAACATATTAACAACAGACTAACAGTAAAATTATTCTTAGACATCAAAATTTGTTCATGTCTTTGTAGTAGAATTTCACAAGAATTAGATTCTTTTAACCCTTTACCCAACGAATCGCCCGCATCCGTCTGCGTACTATGCAAATTCAGCAGTTGAAAAAATATTATTTTTCAAAAAATTTCAACAAAACCATATCATGTGACCCCTCGTTGGAACGAGGGGTCACATGATATGGTTTTGTTGAAATTTTTTGAAAAATTAAAAAAAATATTTAAAGTAATAAATTTAGATAATGTCTGTGTTGGGAAAAGGGTTAATGATTCTCACAAATTTATTTCTGAACAGTAGAATAGAATGCGAAGTATGTCATTTTAATTATCACAAAATGCTTCAAAATTGTGCTCCTACTTTGCCTTGTTGCAATTTATAGGAGAGTGCCTGCAAGCACTCTCCCATAAAATATAACAAGGCAAATCCATACAGAAAAAACAAGAAAATCACGGTAAAACAATTCCAATCCTCCCTGCAAACAAATATATTTGAAACCAATCACACTCAGGCCCTTCTTAAAGTTAAGCCATAAACAAGCATTACACAATATTTTTTTAACAAAAGAGTAATAAAACCCATAATTTTCATCGGATATTGGTGGTCAATGAACTTGACGTAGACAATATTGCTATATTGAAATCCGTTAACTATTGTTCAAGTTATGCCATAAACAAGTTTTACAGGATATTTTTATAACAAAGGGACTTAACTCCCACAATTTTCAAGAGATATCAGTGGTCATCGAACTTGTTGCTATAGAGACATATACCAAAAAGAATTAAAATCCATTGTTCAAGTTATGCCATGAACAAAGTTTGGATGGACAAATGGATGGGCAGGTTGATGGATGGACAAACATATGAACAGACAGAAGATGGATGGAGGTCTTCGCTATATCCCTCCCTTGTGGGAGGATAAATAACTCCCTGTCAAAGATACAGTTAAAACTAGAAATCCTGTCATGAAATGCGCACAAATAGCACGTTGATCTGCGCGTTAATCTACGCGTTATGACCATAGCAAGGCTATCAAATTCTGTACATATGGCCTGTTCACAAGCAATGTTTCAGCCAATGGACCTCCGGGTAACCCAGAGGTCCATTGGCAGAAACATTGCCTGTGTTTGCTATGAGTAACTAGGAGAACCTGCCATGCTTTGGATGTCATTCGATATGGCAATTGCGCACAATTCCTACGTGCAATTAAGCCTAGATAAGAGCACAGTTCGTGACAGGACTTCTAGTTTTAACTGTAACATGAAGCACCCCCATAAAATATGATGCCTTAACTGGGAGACTACTGGACGTACATATTTGGGCTTTAATCGGAAGGGCAGGTACCCCAACTTGAAGGCTCATATTCAGTGGATGTGTTTTATATTATCTTTAAAGTGATATTATTCAGTCTGTAAGGATTTGCCTTGTTACAATTTATGGGAGAGTGCCCACAGGCACTCTACCATAAACTGTAACAAGGCAAAGATATGTGTACAAGATTTGATGGTCGAAAATATTTGAGCAATCTACCAGTTCAGTTGTATTTCCTTCCAGGTGCATTACCTGCAAAATTCGGGATAAAGCCAGAATGTGGGCTTAAAGAACTCAACCAGTTAAGTGTGAGACAGCTGACATCAGGGCAATAGCATTTGATGAGTTTGAAAGTTAAAACCTAACTAACCATTATCATTATTGCCATGATCTGGAAAGCCATCTGGTTCTTCTGGGGAAATGCTTCTGTGGTGTTTTCTTGTTTTGCCTTTGTTCATGACATCATGCAGATGGAAATCAGAAAAACTGTCAGACTCTACAATCTGCCCATGAGCGATAAACTCCTCTTGCTCGATAGGAGTTATGGCTGATTCTGTAAAAGAAAAAAAAATAACTGCACAAGGATAATGTATTTACTCTTTACCTAACATGAAGAGAAGAAGACACTTGCGAAAACATTTTCTTGAATGACAAATTTTTTTAAAAATTTTTGACCCCCCCAAAATCTAGTTATGAGCCCCTCTTTGAAACACTCTCGAGAAGCTCATTCCAATAAGGAATCATAAGCTGTGGTTTGAAGGTAAAAATTGACAAAAAAACTGCAGAGCTTTGACTTTCCAGATTTACATGATCATTTTTTGAATCATGGGCACCTTGCATCACCTCTGTGCAGCATTAACGATAAGAGAAAAAATAAACATTAAGGGCTTATTAATTAATCACAACATAATGTTCAATTATCAAAATGATTAGAGTTGCGAAATTTTCATTTTTCAGATTCGGTTTCAGGAAAAAACCTTGTCCTCAGTTTGTTTTTTCTATGTGTTAAAAACATACAGTACAGATGCTGTGGGCTATTTGTAATCCATGAGTGTGCAGTGATGTCCATGCTTGCATTTACCAGGTAATGAAAATCATCATCAGCAAAATTTTATTTAATGAAGCACTGGGTTGTACAGTTAAAACTAGAAGTCCTGTCACGAACTGTGTGCTTATCTAGGCTTATTTGCGCGTAAGAATTGCGTGCAAGTGCCATATCGAATGACATCCAAAGCATGGCAGGTTCTCCTGGTTACTCGTAGCAAACACAGGCAATGTTTCTGCCAATGGACCTCCGGGTTACCCGGAGGTCCATTGGCAGAAACATTGCTTGTGCACAGGCCATATGTATAGAATGTGATAGCCTTACTATGGTCATAACGCGTAGATTAACGCACAGATTGACGTGCTAGTTGTGCGCATTTCATGACAGGACTTCTAGTTTTAACTGTACCTGGTGCTTTATTAATTAAATTTTTAATGATTATTCCTGTAATAGTGTTTGGAATCTAATATTATTGCGTCTGTGGAAATAGTGCCCACCCCATGGAAAGTAACCAGTCCACAGTGGCTGTACTGTATAATAAATAACACTTCAGGCTAATTAACCCTTTACCTAACACCAAAAGCAGACAACATTTGCAAACAAAATTCTTGAATAACTAAATATTTTAATTTTTTGCAACAAAAAATAGCTTATAGCCCCTCATTGAAATGGACTCAATGAGCTCATTCCAATGAGGGATCATAAACTAGGTTTTTGAGACAAAAAATGAAAAACATAATTAAAACTGAATGGTAATTTTTGTGAATATTGCTGGCCGGTTTTGGACATTATGTTGGTAAAGGGTTAACTTGGAAAACGTCCTCAACATTTGTACGACGCTCCTCTCCACAAAAAGTCCTGTCTGTAAGTATCACCATTGGGTTCAGCCAAATGTCACTCTTAGGGGTCAGTTATTAAGCCTATTCAGTCAGATTCAGTCAGAAAAAAACATAAATTTGTGTAACAAATGAATCAAGTTCATCTAATCTCTGCTGCATTGTCGTTGTCACATTTTCTTCCTTATTGACTCGTCCAGTAGAAAATGTGACAAAGAGATTGGAAAGATGTGATTGACCTAAATTTAAAGACAAGTTGAAAAACAATGTACGGAAGCCAACAGGCGACATTCGATTTAGCATTAAGTTAACCTTGTTTTCAAACTTCAGTCGCGATACATTCGAGCATGGCATTTACCGTGAAAATAGGTGACAAAATTACTTCTTACGCTTCGTGTTTTAAACGTTCATCTGTTTATCAAATGCAACTTCCTTTGCAGAACTGGAACTTTGTCACTTGTTCCACATTTACAATGACAAATATATTTATTTCTACACTTAATTTTGAAGCTTGAACTCCAAAGACAGCGTCAAAATCACAGTTGAAGTTGGATGAGAATTTACGGTTACAATGACCTACATGAGCGACTTTTACTCGATAAAAGTTTTATGGTCAGCATAATTTTTTAGGGTGTGTCGGGTTACCTTAAACACAGACTAATTTTGCAACAGACTCAAGGAAAAAATCATTTTTCGCAAACACAGGTGCGTTGTCCTAGAAAGGGAGTTCCTGTGACACTGACTGGCACCAAAGACATCCTATATGCTAATGCAATGTATTGTTATGTTTGTACAATGAAAACCGAAAACCTGACTCTTTGAATGAAAGCGAAACCAAAACCGACATGAAATTTGAAAATCGCCCATCTCCAGTAAAACAGAAGTGACATTAAGCCTTCTTTGATCTTCAACCCTCCGAAATTATAGTAAATTTCCTTTCTTATTATACCTACCACAATTGTTTACTACAGGCTTGCATTACAGTGGAAGTCCCTAACTCGGATAATATACTCTCTATTTTTGTCTTTCCCAAAAGAAAAGTGGTGCAAAAGCACCAAGAAAAAATAAGCCAAAACTGGGTCGAGAGCAACCGGCGCAGACCCAGTACAGGACGCTCTCTCCCAAGTACAACTCCACGACTTCCGTTGCCAGTGCGCATATACGTCACTAAAGACTCATTCTTTTTGAATCCGCCAACGTTAGAGTTATGTGATCAGCAGGGAGGAAGGATTTTTTACCCGTAAAATAAGACGGGAGGGCCTCCATGTAAACAATTGTGGTAGGTATAATAAGAAAGGAAATTTACTATAAAATTTAGATTTCTTATCAACCTACTCACAATTGTTTACTACAGGCTGAATAGACAATAGGCTGGAGGGAATCGCATAACCAACCCACACATAACCCCAGTGCACTGGAGCCGTGAAGCAGAAGGAAGACGTCCCGAGGCTTATCAACCATAACGTTGCAATCATTGGTAAAAAACAATGAAAGGAGACATCTGGGCCTGTGTGACACACAGACAGAAAAGAGCAGTAACAGCGCAAGGCTGAAACTGACCTTCAAGAAGCCTAATGGCTAGGGCAGACAACAGCCTGAGCAGAAGAAAAAGGTCCTCCGACTGCTCCTGCAACTGGCGCAGATAGAAGGTGGAGAAAGTAGAGGCATTTCTCCAGTAGGCGGCCTGTATAACATCCGGCAACATGATGGAGTTAGAATAAGCCCAAGAGGTGGACAATGCACGCACCTCGTGGGCAGAAATACGATTGGTAATACAATCGCCAGCTGCTAAACGACCGAAAGTTGTATGAATAGCAAGACAAATCCATCGAGAAATGGAGTGAGGAGAGATCTTCTGTCGACCAGGAATAAGAGACAGAAAAAAACGTTTCCTGCCTTTCCGCATGAAACGTGTCCGATCGAGATAAATGCGAATAGCACGGACCGGACAGAGCGATTACCCTCAACAGAAGGAAGAGCCCTGATACACATAGGATGAGGAGTAGTATCTGGTAACTGATTCTTGGCCAGAAAAGAGCAATCAGTGGTAAAAGTAACACTGTTTGGAGAGCTCCTAAAAAAGGCTGGGTCAATCGAGAGGGTGTGAAGCTCACTAACCCATCTGGTAGAAGCAAACGCCATCAGAAACGCTGTCTTATATGTGAGAAAATGCATATCCACCTGGGATAAAGGTTCGAACGGCGCCCCCCCCCCCCCCCCCCCAAGCAAAGCAGCACCCACGAAAGATTCCATCATAGGGTAAGCTGCAAAGTCTGAGGCCTTTTCAAAGAAAAGTGCCGAACAAGCTTGGAGAGGTAAGGATTAGTGCCGATACGACGCTTCCCCACATTAGAAAAAGTCTCTGAAAGCATGGACCTGTAACCCTTGATGGTAACAGGCTGGAGACCCCGAGAAGCAAACAGATATACCAGAAACTCCGTAATCTGTGAAATCGAAGGATTGGCACAATCAACAGAGTGATCAGCACACCATCGACAAGACCTTCCATTTAGCTGCATAAGCTAAACCAGTGGAGTTCCTTCTTGAAGAAGAAATGCACTCCACTGCTCGTCTTGAAAAACCTCTACGGAGGAGACAGGACCTGACAAAAGATATGCGTGAAGGCACAATGAAGTTGGGTCGATGTGAAACCTCCTCGGGTGACCTTGACAAAGAAGGTCGAGACGTAGCGGGAGATGTGCCGGAACCGCCGCCATCAGCAAGTGGAGCTGATTGATCCACACCCGCTGAGGTAACAGGGGAGTGATCAGAATGATTCGACAACTGCAGGTTCGAATTTTGGCTAGAACCTGAGGCAGAATCGGAACCGACGGGAAGACGTAGCTGACTAGACCGTTCCAATCGAGTGACAGAGCACCCATGGCAAAAGCCAGAGGATCTGGACATGGGGACACGCAAGTGGCCACCTGATGGTTCCAACAAGTCGCAAAGAGATCGATGTGGGAACGTCCCCAGAGATCGCAAAGCGACAGGAACGCTGCCCTGTGGAGCATCCACACAGTGGAAATAACGCTGCCCTGTCGGGACAGGGAGTCGGCTAGGACGTTCAGACGACCGGGAATGTGACGAACAACCACCCCGGCATGGACATCTTGAGCGAGCAGTAAAAGATCCTGAGCCAACTCGTACATCGGAACCGAGTGCGTGCCGCCCTGGTTCCGAATGTAAGCAACCACTGTCGAATTGTCGGAGAGCAGAAGGACCTGGCGATTCGACAGGTGAGGGATCCACTGCCTGAAACTCAAAAGAAGAGCAAGAAGCTCCTTCTGGTTGATGTGTAGAGCTGCTTGATCCTAGTCCCACATCCCGTGAAGGGAAAGACCTAGAGGATCCAACATCGCACCCCATCCGAGTTCGCTGGCATATGCCGTCAGAACGCGATCGGACGTGGGTAAGTCCAATGGAACACTCTGCGTAATCCACTAAACATCTGTCCAGGGTAGAAGGTGAGGATAAAGAGATTCCGGAAACGGAAGCACCAGATCTAGAGAATCTACATTCGGTCTCCAACGACTGAGCAGAAAGTGTTGGAGAGGTCTGACATGCAGCCGACCTAGAGGAATGAGATCCGTCACCGAACCGCAGAGACCGATCAGCAGGAGAAAACTCCGAGCTGTCGCGGACGTGGACTGGGACAGATTCAGAGCAAAAGCTGAGAGAATCACAGCCTTGGCCTGGGGAACCGCTACCAAATTGAATTGGGTTTGGAAAGCCATCCCCAGATGACAAAACGACTGAGAAGGGACCAGGTCCAACTTCTCCTCGTTGACTCTGAATCCTAGCGACGTGAGCAAGCTCAACAGAGTGGTGACATCCGACTCCAGTAAGGCAGCATTGGAATGCCTCGGGAGGATATCGTGCAGATATGCCGAAGTAGTCACCCTGGACCGTGTGCGATGGAACGCTATCACATGCGACATCAGTCTGGTGAAGGCCCATGGAACCAGGCTGAGGCCGAAAGGCATGGCCTTGAACTGGTAAACTCGCCCCAGCAAAGCGAACCTGAGATACTTCCGTGACGCCCGATGCATAGGAACGTGAAAGTAAGCGTCTCGCAGGTCAATGCTGGCAGCGAAATCTCCCTGGTGAATTGAATGGCGGACCGACCTGAAAGTCTCCATGCTGAACTTGGGAGCAATGATAGACTGGTTCAGGATATACTCAGGTCGATAACCGGTCAGAGTCGGCCGTCCTTCTTTGGCACCAAGAACAGGCGGGAATAGAAACCCACTGACTGAATGTTCTTGATGACCTTGATCGCCCCCTTCGCCAGGAGATTGCCAATCTCCGTGGACAAAAGTTCCCGACGTAAAACGTCTGAAGGAACTGTGGTTGGAAGAGGCACCCTGGACAGAGTGGGGTGCCGTCGGAAGGATATTTGCAGCCCGGACCGAACAACATCTAACATCCACGGATTGGATGTGATGGTGGCCCAACGGTCTGCGAACTCTGCTATCCTTCCTCCAACCTGGGATGAGTCGAGGTGAGGACCTTCATTTCAAGCCCCGACGAGGCCCGCGAGAGGAGAAACCATCTCCTCTACTAAATGAAAAATCCTGACTTCCCTCGATTCTGCCGACCCTTACTCTTACCCCTTGAGTAAGAAGTAGAATCGGCGGCAGAAGGACCAGACTTTTGCTTCGCAGAGGAAGCAGAAGGGTACTTGTTAGGCTTGGAATGGCCCCTGCCTCTCCTAGAAGGCTGATCAAGCTGACGAAACAGCAGCTGATCTTTGGAATGGCGTAGGACGTCATCCCGGACTGTCAACACGGAACCATGGAAAAGTTGTGGACCTGCCAAAGAAGCAGATTGAAGAGCAGCGCGCTGCTCCTCGGGAAGGGATCGTACTGTGTCCAGCACAGCGTCCCTTCGAACTAATTCCAGATTAGCCGTGTTACAGGCAAGCGTGTGAGTAAGATGCATGAGCGCCTTGGACAGTACACGCAAAGGAGCCTGTACCTCGTCAAACTTATCTGGAGGCAGATAAGCAGCTAAAGCTGAGACGACGTGATCTGAGAGAGAAAGCATGCCAAGCATCTCTCTAGGTAAGCCCAATGTGGACTCCAGAGTCGTCACTGGAATGACGGCAGACTTGGGCTTGGAAAGCCCGAGGGAAGTGGAGTCCTGATCCAGAACCGTCAAAGTCTGACAGACTGACAGATTGGCGGAATCGTAGGAATGATAACGCACAGGAGGCAAAAAGGTGTCAACCCTGGTGAAGAACGGAGCCTTCAGAGCCTTGGAACTCAGCTTGGAGTCCAATGCTGAAAATGCTTCAACCACCTGTACCGACTGGCACGGACAAAGGCGCCCAGAAGCAGGTTGCTCCATAGGTTGTAGGCACGTGACCGATGATCATGGCCTGGCTTACACTGTCGGCTGGTTAGCTGGTTTGAGATCAGGCAGAAACCCAAACACAAAGTCAAGAGCTGCCCCCAAGTCCGAAGACTGCTGGCCCTCGACATCAAGCATGTCGGACTCCTCCCCAGAGTCGGAAGACACATAGCCCATCGTGGGCAAACTAGCCGACGCCTCCCATGGTGTCGGGACACCAGGAGGATCAGAAACTGGCCTGTTTCCAATCCCGGGAGGCGGCGCCATAGGAGGCGCCTGGAAACCACTCGCTGCCTCGCTGGAAGCAACAGGAAGGCTCTTTGACAGAACCTGAGTGAGTAAGGAGAGGGCCTCCCTAAGCTCACTGCCCGAACTGGCCGGTTCGACAGGGGAGCAAACCGGCAAAGTGGCTTCACCTCTGACCCTCTTAACCAGCGAAGGGTCATGATCCTCCAAAACACCTGATGTGGGACAACGGGCGGCAGCCGAAACATCTGAAGGCAGACGTGTATAGGGGTACGAGGCACCAATATAGTGAGAACTCATGAGAGTCACCATGGACCTCTGCGGGGTAGAAGGTCCAGGCTGCACAAAAGGCGTTGGTCCCCCAAAACTTGTTGTGTGGCCAGAATGAGTGGACGGAAACGCCACGGAGTTCATAGTGTCTCCACTAAGAACATCCGAATCCAAACACACACCTGTGGTGCTCGACGGCGTAGGGACCACAGTAGTGGGTTCGGCCGGCAGCCCCTTCCAACTTCGCCGAGTTGAAGTCAGGGAAGGCTGAGGCCGATATCCCACGTCTACAGTACCAGACATTCCTGCAGTCCCCTGCAAGGAAAAGCCGAGGCCGGCTGAAACTGACGACGAAGCAGACGGACCAGCAATAGTAGTAGATACGTCGGGAGTCGTTGAGGCTGGTGGAATAGTGGAGAGAGCACACCTGCTCGGCTCCGAAGGAGGAGTCACAACCCTAGTGACAGCCTCAGATGTCGACTGGAGGGGGACCGTAGTCCCGGAACCAGGCACCTCTTCACCAGAATACTCAACGGCTCCTGCAGTATCCACTACAGGAAAAGACTGCACATCCCCCACGAAGGAGGAATAACTCTCACCAGACATGGTCGGCTCGGGAGCCCCGAACGACCGTGTTCTCCTTTCCCACGGGAGCGGGAGGCATGGCCATGAGAACGAATGACACGGTTAACTGACGCCCAGAAAGTGGATGACCAAGATCCACAGACACCACATGGGCGGTCGGCCGAACACCCATTACAGGAGGAAGAAGAAGAATGTGAATCGTCCACATGCTTTGGCAGCAGACATTGCCCACAAGGAATTGTCCTGGGCATGATAGAGGTGAGCGGAGCAAAGAAGGTGAAATCAGATAACAGAAGAACACCCCCAAAGAAGAGAGAAAGGTGACAGAAATTTAGACCCCAGACGGTCGACCGGGAACCACACAACAGGATGACTACTCTCAAAGGAGAGAAGAAAAACTGCAGAAGCGGTACCCTGCTGACACCCAACTCTAACACAATTAGAAAAATTAGCAATTTAAGCACTGACAATAATTGTGAAAAATAAATTAAGTCCGGACCGCATGGCACACGAAATTTGCGCGTGACTCGAGAGAGAACATATAAAATACATTATGGATAATATGTAAGAGAATATAATAATAAACTGTTCCTGAGAATACAAAGGATACTTGGATACACTATGAAGCAGGAAACATCAATCAACGAGTTGGATGAACACTGATAAGCGTGCAGAACATCTCATCACATGGCGGACGACAAAAAGAATGAGTCTTTAGCGACGTATATGCGCACTGGCAATGGAAGTCGTGGAGTTGTACTTGGGAGAGAGTGTCCCGTACTGGGTCTGCGCCAGTTGCTCTCGACCCAGTTTGGGCTTATTTTTTCTTGGTGCTTTTGCACCACTTTTCTTTCCCAAATTGCTTGGGAAAGACAAAAATAGAGCGTATATTATCCGAGTTAGGGACTTCCCTGTAGTGCAAGCCTGTAGTAAACAATTGTGAGTAGGTTGATAAGAAAGTAAATTTAGTATGTCTGATTAGTCTGTGGCGAGTTGGGCTGTTAATCATTCCTGTAAATAGAATGCCCTCCAAAATCATGAAACTAATTGTTATATTATCTATATCAATATTATTTTACTTTTTCACGCAGTAGTATCTGTTCTCACAAGGACAATCGATTCAATTTTTACACATCCCTCTACAGTTAAAACTAGAAGTCATGTCCCGAACTGTGCGCTTATCTAGGCTTAATTACACTTAGGAACTGCGCGCAATTGCCATATCGAATGGAATCCAAAGCACGGCAGGTTCTCCTGGTTACTCATAGCAAACACAGGCAATGTTTCTGCCAATGGACCTCCGGGTTACCCAGAGGTCCATTGGCCGAAACATTGCTTGTGCACAGGCCATATGTACAAAATCTAACAGCCTTACTATGGTCATAAAGCGTAGATTAACGCACAGATCGACATGCTATTTGTGCGCATTTCATGACAAGACTTCTAGTTTTAACTGTACATGTACCCCAGTATTGGCCAAATGAGCAAGAAGTTCTGTCTACATTCCAGACAGAACTTCTTGCTCAATCGGCCCATACATGGGTAGAGTGGTTTGCAAAAACACAGGTTTAACAAAGTTTATTGCCATTGAATGACTTGAATGCATTACATGGAGAAGGCACACAATTTACTTGGCATTTAGATGTTTGCAAAGCAAAAATAGTTCAGGAGAGCAATTTGCTGACCTAAGTAGCACCCATGAGAGGAGTGCTTTTTGCAACCCTAGATTTGTCAAAAAGACAAACCTGAAGTAACACCAGCATGAAAACATACTTCAAATTCAAAAGACATGAGAAAACTTTTCTGTCTGATTTCATTTCAAAACACTAGAATCTCACTCAACAAAACAGAAATGCAAAAACACTGCAACTCAGATGATGGTCTGGTTTGCTTTTTCTGAAGCAGGCTTGAGATTTGCAATATTTTATCTATGAAATCTCAATCCACCTGCAACCAGATAGAAATCCTGTTGCAAAGTAGAGATGAAACGGTTAACCAATTAATTGATTAATCTATGATCAACATCTGGATCGATCCAAAAAGTAATTGATCGATTAACCATTACTTTTGAACTACTGTATTTTATGGGTTAACAAAGGAACAAACTTGCTCCAAAACAGGTAAACTCTGACTCACATCAATTATATGAGACAGAGCATGCAAGTTACCTGCTGACATACTTGTTTACTTGCATGATCATCATACCGTATCAGTAGCTGGAAATGGTCATTCTTAACCCTTTACCCATTGTGGGTAGCAGACGATACTTGCAAAGAAAATTCATGAATTACTAAAAATTTTCAAATTTTGTCTCAAAAACATAGCTTATGACCCCTCATTGGAACATGCTTAATGCACTTGTTCCAATCAGGGTTCATAAGCTATGTTTTTGAGACAAAAATTAAAAACATAATAAATCTGAATGGAGATTTTGGTATACAGGCCTAGAAAGTTCTGTTTGTTACGTTGGGTAAAGGGTTTGTGCTGTAAATCAACAGTATGGCAATTATTCAGATATCTATTTGGACAAGTGATTAATCAGTTAACCAAGGTTAATCAATGTGATTAATCGATCAAGAAAATCCCTTAACTGTTTTAGCTCTATTGCAATACAATTAGAGCTGGATAGTACTCAAATTTTACGTTCAGTTTTGGTATTGACATTTTCAGAATGATTTACCTTGTTATCAGTACAGTATTCAGAATAAACAACATACATGTGTTTACACCAATACCACTACCAGTGTTCAAAAACAATGAGGCCCTTTCCGAGATGAAAACACAAGAGAGTCTCCATTACCATGGCTCACAAATGAGTGTCCTATTATGGAATGTGCCAGGGCAACTCAATTCTCTCACACAGTTTGTATCAATTAGCTTCTCTCACGGAATAAAGTCATCTCTCAGTGTACTACATCGACTGCCTTATCAGCAAACCTTGAGCTCTCACCTGCAGAAGCACTAGGTAATATCACGTCTTCTTGAGGGCAATGTTTTGCAGCTGTGCGCAGCTGCAAAACATTACCCTCGGGAAGACGTAGTAATACTTCTGCAATTTCTCAGTGTGTCCTTAGAAAACTATAGCCACTACCAAACCAAACAGCAGTCTTGTTATAAGAGGTAACTACATCATAGGGGAAAAGTTGGTTTAAACAGTGAGGCCATCAAGCGGACCTTTTGCCTTCCTAGTGGAAACCCTGCAATACCAAATGGTATTTTTGATATACCTACTGACTGCAGATACCCGTTTTACAGCAAACAAAGCCACCGAATTATCAAAATATTGGAAGTAACACAGGCGATTGCCAATGGTCATTTGATGTAACAACAAGAAGAATGTTATCAAGGTAACACATGTCCCCCCTCCCCCTGTGACCTTCACCTTGCAGATGCGGCGGAAACTATTATACGTGACACACCTTCTGAATGTCCTTAACATTTGTAAAAAGTTTAACAATTGTACTATGATTCGTTTCTGAGTTATGGCTGAGACACAAATATTGACCGATTTTTGGTGCGACCTTGAAATGTAACCTTGACCTTGAAGGTACGAACCCGGCTATGGTGTGTGACACATCCTCCCATGGTCCTTTATAATTGTGTGAAGCTTGATGACTGTGGCCCTAACAGTTTTCGAGTTATTGGCTCAGACACACACACACACACGGATGGACACACGCACACTTCAATCACTATATGTCACCCGACCTAAGTCGCTGGGCATAAAAAAAGCTGTGAGATAAGTATTTTCTCACAGCCTTCATGTTACCTCAAATGAACGGGAGTGACTGCCTATAGAAATACACATTCTCTGGGCTCTTCTTGTCATGAATTTTGAGTAATGTTCTGTTGTCTGCCCTTTTATTTTTTAACGAATATCAGGAATATTTTTCAGTACCGACATTTTGGTAGTTTGAGAATCTCTTGGCAAGGTAAATCAGTATTGACTCGATATCAATATGAAACAGTCATTTACAGGAAACCGCCCATCTCAGAACAGAACAGAACAGAATTTTACTCGAAGACTGCAGTTATATACAAGTATAATGAATACAAAAGGATACAGATAGTTATTAGCATCTTCAGGAGGCGACATGGCCTATTTGGCCGTTTCCAGTCGCTTCCCACAAAAAAATTAAAAATAACAAAACAAAACAAAAAGAGGAGTAAAACTGGTTAGATCTTGATAAATTCATATAGTTGTAAAAATTTTTCGATAGGATATATATAAGACACTAATGATATGCTATTACATTAAGAGGTCACGGTACAGTGCATACAAAATTATAGAATGGACTTGTGTTTAAAAACATACAGACATTGAGCGGATAAGATAGACATTGAGTAAATGTAACAAGTAATTTGTTTTTGAGCCATTAATTCCACCACATGCACACACACATATATACATGGATCCATATATATGGCCAAACAAAATCAAATAATTGATTCTCAGGCAATTCTTTTTTAAAATGAATGAGAGACGGCGGTTTTTATATTTTTTTTTATTCCTGATCGAATGGTTGCCGATGCCTAAAACCCAGTTGTGAGAGCCTAAAATTAAATACTAGAGCTTCTATTTTGATTTTACTGATATTTTTTAATTTTTTTTAAACTAAAATGGAGAAAAAATAATAAGGAATTTTTGAACTGGTTGAGTGCTAGAAGCCACAATTAGGTCTTCCGAAAATATGAGGGTACCAGTGCAAAAGCCAACATTTTCCTTACCCATGTTTTGTATTCAGTCAAACGTAAATAATAGTTTGTTTATACAAATTTGTTCTATTACAAATTATTGGAGAGTGCCTGTTGGCACCCTCCAATAATTTGTAATAAAACAATTGTTGATGAACAAATTCAGACCACCAGGTGAATAAATATTTATTTTGTACATACATATGAGAATCGTGTCGCATTTTGCGAAGAGAATAACACTGTATCAATGTATACGACATATTGACACTGCACATCACGATGTGAAACCACTAAAATCACAAACTATAATAGCTTTATACATTTTGAATTTTGTCTCCGAAATAAATATGACGAACGCGGGCCGAAAAAACGAATGCGCCACTGCCTGAGAATCAAAAGATTAATTTTCTTTAGCCTATATATGTATATATACAAACATATGTCCATGTATACATGCATGCATGCATGCATACACACATCCCACACACATGTATTATATTCGAACACATATATATACTTAATGATCAATCTTGTTATATTTCGTGTGGAGGTCACTGACTGCTGTAAAGGAGAATTTATCGGACAGATAGCATCATTAGCGAAACACAGGGCAATCTGCATTAGGTTAACTCCTTATATATATACATGTATCTTATCTGGTCAGTTTCTACAAGCTGAGCAGTGTGGATTGCTTTTTACACACCCACAAGTTTGTCATAAAGTCTTTTCTTGAATAACTGTCTGGGGTGTACAGGTTTTATAGTTGATTGTCGAGTTCATTCCATGTGGCTGGTAATTTATGTTTTGGCAGGTTTGCACTGAAATTTGTTCGTGGTTTGTCACTATGAATTGGAGTATATTTGGACTGTCGAGTATTACTAACACACGATTTAATCTTGAAAATGTTGTTAAATGACATGGGTAGATTTCTATTTATTAAGTCAAACATAAAGAGTGTCGATTGCACTGTGTAGAGATCATCTATTTTTAAAATATTTGACTTTTGGAATAAAGGGTCGGTGCAATTTAGAAAAAGACTGTATTTACAATTACAATGTTGTCATACTGGATGGATATTGACTATTTGCTGGATAATGATTTCATTACTTGTTGCTGTCAAAAAACATCCTCTAAGAGTCTCCATTTTGCTGGTACCCATAACACTAATATTAAGCAGTTTACTGATTTTTAAGTACTGTTTTGTTTGGTGGTCAAATGCTGGATGGAGACCAAAATGAAATATCAAAATTTGGGTATTTAAATTTTTCACCAAAAGCATACCTGTTATACATTTACTTAACAAATTGGCCTCATCCACCTGCATAGTATACAAATTCACTTCAATCAGCAGTAGAATTTCAAAAAATGTCATCAAAACCATATCATGTGACCACTCACTGGGACAAGCTCATTGAGATTGTTCTGATGAGGGTTCACATAATAGAGTACAGTAAAACCTATCTTGAGAGACCACTGTCTTGAGAGACCACATCTGCCAGGCACCGATTGGTTTTACTCTATAATGGACCTGCTATGGGAGACCACCTGTCTTGAGAGACCACCTGTCTTGAGAGAGTACTGTGACCTGGTACCAACTTGTATTTTTATGCCATAATGGACCTGTCTTGAGAGACCACCCCTTTGAAGACTGAAACCATGATAAAAACTTTTTACCTGTTCTGGAATTGGAAAATCCATTTTGGTTATACCAACATAATTAAAAGTATTAAAAGCTCTTAATTGGGTTTCAATTGTTAACTCATTAAAGATTGAGATGTTCTTATAAGACCCCTGTGAAAAGATTAGGATTATTGTTGAATAAACAATTCCATACATACCTGAAATGTGACAGATAGGAATAAAAATAAATTTGTGTTGAAAATCTTTTTGTAACAAATTGAAATGGACTGTTATAAAAATT
Organism: Pictodentalium vernedei; assembly: GCA_031216915.1. NCBI lineage: Eukaryota > Metazoa > Mollusca > Scaphopoda > Dentaliida > Dentaliidae > Pictodentalium > Pictodentalium vernedei. Next base: position 164,711,282 of record CM062297.1, read on the forward strand.
ATAAAAATAAATTAGTGTTGAAAATCTTCAATGAAGATTTTCAACACTAAATTATTTTTATAATTTTTATAACAGTCCATTTCAATTTGTTACAAAAACTTCATAAAAAAGAACAACTACAAAGTAATTACAAAAATCTATTCTTCTCCATTTTGGAATTTTGTGGTTGGTTATTCACTGACTTGAGAAAACCTGAAACCTGTTATGAGAGACCACCTGTCTTGAGAGACCACTTTTGTGTGGCCCAAAGGGCGGTCTCTCAAGACAGGTTCTACTGTACATGTATTGTTGAAATTTTTTTGAAACAATTGAAAAACTAATATTTAAAATAACAAATTTAATTTTGTCTGTATTGGATAAAGGGTTAACTTGTCAGATTTCACTGGGAGACTTTTGATGCCTAACTCCCTGACTTCAATTTAACACACAATTGTCTCCTATTGTGATACTTTTCAAAATAGTTATTCAGTAATCCTTCACATTTTTCTGTGTTTACAAACACTGAAATCTCATATATGACAGAAGGAAGAAGTTTGCATGAAATGGCATTAGTGTCATTAAATCTTCTTTTACCAAAGCCTAATGATGGAACTTGTTCTGTATTTTTTAAACTGAAAACAAATCTCCATGCTGAACAAAATATATGAGTTTATGACAAAGGACAGTAGTTGAAAGTGATAATATAAGATTCACCTACATCTAATATAAAACTAGAGGATGGCCACCAAAGGGTGGCTGATTCCCCCGAAAAAAGCCTTGATAGCCATTCCAACCTTATTCGCGACACACCCTCTGTTTGTGGGCAATAATAATACCAAGTATCATTAATATCCTTGAAGGCTGTAAGAAGTTATGGAGTAGACACGAATTCCATCTATGCCCGGACGGACAGACAGACAGACAGACGGACGACGTCACGGCTAGATTCCCCCGAATTTTTTTCGGGGGAATAATTAATAGCAGTATCTAAAGATAAATCACAGATTATTAATTATGTTCAGTTGAAGTGTACAATAAATGAAAGTGTCAATGACACTGTAGCTTAACTTGTCTGTGTGTTGTGTTTGATGAAAAGGATAATGTTCAATGTTTATGAAAGGATTATGAAATAAGACAAGAATTGTGATATTTGGGAATATGTTAATTTCTGTTCCCTGTATGCTATGTTTTCAATAAAAATAATATGAGGTGGATACTGTACTAAAGAACTGAGGGATGGGTTAATGTGGCTCTCACAGCTGATGTAGGTGGCCCTTACAGTTAATGTATGTCAACCAGAGTTTCCAAGTTACAGTGAAATTATTCCAAAATGAGTCATCCCATCAAGTTACAATGAAATCCCTTCATAAATACGGCCTGTAGACTGTGCTCAAGGTTTTGGGGCTTCGGGCCTGTGTAGCCATCATGGTTGACTGATCGCAACCAAAAGGGGACGTCCTCATCTAGACATTATATTGAGTCATCCTACCAAGTTGTAATGAAATCCCTTCATAAATATGACCTGGAGACTGTGCTAAAGGTTTCCGGGCTTCAGGCTCCTGTAGCCATCAAAGCTGACCAATCATGACCAAAAGGGGACGTTATCATCCAGACATTATATGGAGTCTACCTACCAAGTTACAATGAAATCCCGCCATCAATACGACCAAAAGACTGTGCTAAAGATTTTAAGGTTTTGGGCTTGGGCAGCCGTCATGGCTGAATGATCGCGACCAAAAGGGACATTCTCATCTGGACTTTATCTGGAGTCATCCTACCAAGTTACAATGAAATTCCTTCATAAATTTGACCTGTAGACTGTGCTAAAGGTTTTTGGGCTTCAGGCCCCTGTAGCCATCACAGTTGACCAATTGCGACCAAAAGGGGACATTTTCATATAGATATTATATGAAGTCAACCTACCCGGTTACAATGAAATCCCTCCATAAATATGACCTGTAGACTGTGCTAAAGGTTTCCGGGTTTTGGGCTCCGGCCGTCATCACGGCCGACAGATCGCAACAAAATGGGGGAGTTCTCATCTAGACATCATGCGGAGTCATCCTACCAAGTTACAATGAAATCCCTCCCTATTAAATATGAACTACAGACTGTGCTAAACGTTTTGGGGTTTTGGGCTCAGGCAGCCATCACAGTTGACTGATCACGACCAAAAGGGGACGTTCTCATCTAGACATGACCCCAAACCTGCATATGAAATTTTGTGACGATCGGACAAGAACTGTGGGGTGTACCCTGTGCTAAAGAAAAACATGAACAGACTAACAGACGTCTGTATGCGTGATGGCAATAGCTCATCTTGACTTTGTTAAGTTAAGCTAAAGATGGAAACATTTCACTCAATTTTTCCAATTGTATAAAATTGGTGTCTGCATACGAAATACAGATTCAAATAAATGCGATTTACGATTTTATAAGGTTGGTTCTGAAATGAATTGTACTGCTGGTGAAATAAATCTGTGAAAGTTGATATTAAAATAAAATATATTATAGTTCTTTTTAATCATTTACAAAGATATTTTGGCCCTAAGAAGTTTTGTGTTGTGATATAATTTCATGACTCATTGAAAAATGAGATCGAACAATTCAAAATTCCCTTCATCAATGTCCAACTGCCTCCATTCAATCACCCCTCAACAGAGTGGTTATGTAGTATTGGGGGATGTCAAATTACCAGAATGAACCCGACAAGTACCTAAATTAACCCAAATGGATCCTAAACTTCTGACATAGAAACCAAAACAGATATATGCCTAAGAAGACCAGGAACATCATTGAAATTTGTTGATAAAATTGTTCAAATATGGATGTCATTGGAACCAGCTGATGTACTGATATCCATATTTGTATGTTTTTATTGACAAATGCCATTAAAATTTTTCAAATAAAATGAAACAGACATGTAATGCATTAGGATTATGATGAAGGTGGGATGCGTAAATGTAAATTTAACTGATGTGTCCCAACAGGGGAGTATTGGGCCAAGAAATGTTAACGGGAAGTGCACCAGGGGGGTCCGAGATCCAGAGAAAATTTAGATTTTTTGAACTGAATGAATGTGGCTTCCTTACATCTGAGAGATCAATGGCAGTCCACACAGAGAACATTTCAATGGCATTTTTATATCATCTTCATTGATCATTTGGCAAAAATGATTCTACTGGAGGGGTGGGGGGAGGGACCCATGAAGAAGACCATAGTTAGGCCCAATCGGAGAAGATTTTGATTTTGGAAATTGAAGGAATGCTGTTTCCTTTCGTCTGAGCAATCAATGGTAGACTAGACTGCTGGTATATTGGAATGTCTGCTATGTGGACTGCCATTGACAGTCCACATGGAGAACATTATGATATACTGGCAGCCTATGCAATCAGATCCATTTCGCCTTTTGGTCATTTTCATGAAATTTCACACACCAATTGATGTTGGGCTGCATCAATTTTGGGGCCCCAGGGAGAATCCAATAGGGGTCCCACAGGGAATTTTCCTGGTGGACGAAACGGCCAGTCCACCTCTGTGTCCCAAGGAGTAGAGCTGTGCGGTTTTGAAAATTCAAAGCGGTTTCAGTTCGTTTTTTATTTTAAAAAAAACCTTGGTTTACAGTTTCGGTTTTCATTGTCCAAACATAACAATGCATATACAGTAGAACCTGTCTTGAGAGACCACCCTTTTTGCCATGGAAAAGTGGTCTCTCAAAACAGGCGGTCTCTCATGACAGGCCCAAAGAGTAAAACAACCAAACGGTAAAAGTTCATAGTGGTCTCTCAAGACAGGTGGTCTCTCATGACAGTGGTCTCTCAAGACAGGTTTTACTGTACAGCGTATTGGAAGATTATTTTGCAATATTTAAATTTGCATCAAATAAAAACTTGTAACTGACCCATTTATAAAAGAAAACAGAACATGACACTTTGTCGAGATATCCACATCAAATTCAATCTTTGATAGTAGCAGGGTCAGGGTAGTAACACTATTCTGAGAAGTGAAAAACTGATTAGAGATTTTTAACATTATATTTGGAAACTGGGACAACCGGTTCACTATAATTGTCTTGGTTTTGATAACAAAGCCGAAACCAAACTGAATTTTTGGTTAACCGCACAGCTCTACCAAAGAGTTCGCATAAGTCAGTAACCTAAATCAAGGATATGTTAGTGACGACTTTCACCCATTAAGTCCCATTGTCACCCCAGAAGCCACCAGATGCAATCTGAGAAGGTTTAATTTTCCATATTTTTCTGGGGGAGGCCCCACACCTTTGGGAGAGAGGCATCGCCTTCGCTGGGATATTACATGTACAATGTTAGTCTATTTTTGTGTTTTGTGAAGATCCCGAATACTGTACCAAAACTTCAGCATCTTTTCTCAAAAATACTGACAACAAACAAGAAATATTAATACTGTGCAGCTCTTACACTAACTCAACTTACCTATGTCACTATCACCTGAATTATAGCTCATACTTCATCAAAAACCATATCTCCTGAAATAGTGAAAGTAATGTATTAATACAATGTATAGCAACATGGAAGTGTGCATGTGTTGCACTGGAGTAGAGATGGACAATATACCGAAAAACCAAACTGATGCCGATCTGGGGATACCGAAAAACCAAACCAAACCAATAGTTGAATACCGAAACATCTGAATTTTCATTTTCCTACATTTGCAATTTATGAGGTCCTGTTGAGGCTTGATAACAGTTGAAAGGTTCATTTTCATTAAAGAAGTGACTGATTTTCTTCTCAGTTTTGTTAATTCTCAGTGGTCTGGCAATTGTTCTGAATTTCCACGAGACTACATCTTGTACATGTCCAGTTGCTTAGCAGTAATTTCTAGTCAAGTCTATTTCTATGGATGTGTTATTGGATAGTATGGAGGTCATCTCTATGGAGGTTTTGGTGATTTTGGTGGTTAACATGTCGGAGGCCTGCCTATCTATGTTCTCTGACATGTCCATGATTTCAATTGGGTCATCAGACAGACATAACATTGTCAGTCGACTGGTCTCTGTATTGTCTCCAAGAGAACTGAATAGTTGTCTCGCCCCTTCTGGCACTCAGATATTCAAGATGGTTTATTCCCGTGACTATAGTCGGTTTTGCCATCTCCTACACACGTAGCAGTCAACAGCATGTTGTCTTGTCATTTGACTTATGTGCATCAAACAAATATCATTCTGATTAACCCTTTACCTAACGAATCGGCCTCAACTGACCCTGTAATTTACAAATTAGGCAGTTGAAAAAAATATATTTTTCAAAACATTTCAATAGGGCAGGGCGATATGGGAATCTGAATACCGGTAACGATATCAGAAAAAATATCGCGATATACCGGTATATCGTGCAGCAGTGTGTGAAACACATATTAAATGCAAGGGATATCATGAATAAAAAAGATAATTTTTGGAGCAAAAGATAGAAGTATCACTTATTGCTCTGGGAAAATGAGTGATTTGAAAGGAAGACCATAATTATCCATGTCTACAAAGTTATTGAATCTATTGTTCAATACGAAAATAAGCCATAAAATTATCATGGGTTTACTGGCTTTCATCTGAATCTGGGATACAAGTAAATTAGTCTTTGTCAGTTTAATTCCTGTAAAAACATGGCCAGCCTCTCTTGACTAATAAGCGTTTAATTACTGAGCCAGTCAATTGTCACATTGTGTTAATTGCGCATGTGTGGCTTCATGAAAACAGTGGCAAACAAAACTTTTTATCAAAACAACGGGTGTCCAGTTGATGGAATTCCGAGGGCCTGGTTTCACAAAGAACCAGTAGTAGCTCCTCCCCTTCTCCTATCTTCCAGCAGTGAACTTCCTCAGATGACAATGTCAAATGTCATCTATCACATGTCAGGCCAGTCGGTCTGTTGATATTAAGCACGCCTCCAAGACTTGATCACCCTTCACTTTCATGATAGTCTGCAGGTGTCAATCACCAGCCGACAATGTTTTCTCCCAGTGATGGCATCACACCTCTGTCATATTTGACAAAAATTGTTGCACATTTCGCAATTGTGAATATGTGTGATTTGAAACATTTTTGTGTCAGATTGCTGACAATGAATTAAGCGATAAGTATGGCTTGCTGATTACAATTCAAACAAATGCGACCAACAGCAGGTGACCGTATTTTTACAGCGTGACAGTCGGGTGTGTTTTCCGTGTAACAACAAACTATTTGTGTGATGTATGCTACTTTAATTATTCACTGATTAAAAATAATCAAACAAATTTAGCAAACAAGTATTAAATTTTTATTTCATAATTTTTCCATGAATGCTTGCATGTCGGTGACGATAAACGAGATAAACGTTACTCTCGTCATCTCTCGCTGTTTATCATTTGTTCACGAAATGAGGAAAGATAAACTTCCTGTATTTTCAAAGCAACTTTCTGTGTGATTTTACGAAAAAACTACATGTTGAAATTTTATTATCATGTGACCCAAACCAATATCGTTACAGACGATATACCGGTATTGACAAAAAGTTAAAAAATTTATAGTAATTTATATATTTTTTATACTTACCAATGACCCAGACAGAGCTGGTGCTAACTCTTAAAAATCTAGGGCCAAACACAAATTTTGCCCCCCAATCCCCAAAATTTGCATCTAAAACCAAAGAAATCATGTCCTGAATTGCCCTCCACACTTTGCCTCTACTGCGCATGCGCAGTGTCAAGGAGGTCTCGAAATTGGCGCCAATTGTCATTCTTACAAGCAGTGCCTGGTCAGCGCTATGTACTCAGTGGGGAGGTATGAGTTCCCAACTCCTGGGGGGGGGGGGGGGGGGGGGGGGGCATCCCCGTCTGGGTCATTGGTAAGTATAAAAAATATATAAATTACTATAAATTTTTTAATATTTTTATACTGTACCAATGACCCAGACATAGCTGAATAGTAAAAAGGCTGGAGGGCCTAGGACATAGAGGAAAATCCAATAAGCTCAACTATATAAAATAGAGTCATCCCCTCAAGGAGAAAAGGAGATTAGGCTTTACATGTATCTTTCTTATTTTATGATAAATTAGAAAGACACAATACCCTCCATAATTAAGCATAATAACATTCATGATCTCTATTACCATCCAGTATAACCCTTTATACTAATTATTTTTAAAGTAAGCCAATAAATAAAGTTAGTCCAGAGAATTGAGACTCTTTATACTCCTTTAAAAGTGTCCGAGGATTGCATATTAATGCCCGTTTGACACGTGACATATACAAATGCTTCACACCGAGCTACACTTTAAAAATATGACATGAATGAATTTTAAACATTAACTTTACACTTTAAAACCATCCCGGTAACAACTCAGAATTACTGACTCCGGAGGAGGTATCCCCTTGTTTTTCACTATAAAGCAGGTGACCTAAGGGAACACCTTCCCCCCCCCCCCCCTCCCCCTTCCCCTTGCCCTGGGTCAAACAGCCCAGAGTGAAGAGGGCAGCAGGACGGAGTCACTGCCGGAACAGAAAGCCTGCATAACTATAGTTGCAACTGTTTAGTGGACGACATTCTGAGCAACAGATAATGGACCTAAACAATGCAGGTCTCCAAAAATGGACTCAATATTTCTGAGATAAAAATTTGTGAATGTGGATGGCTGAGACCAATATGCAGCCTTCATTAAATCTGTAATAGCAACACTATTTGCGTAAGCCCAAGATGTAGAAAGAGCTCTTACTTCATGAGCCGAAATCTTAAGCACAGACTGCTGAGTTGAAGATAGATTATCATAAGCAGTACGGATAGTTAATTGAATCCATCTAGCAATAGAATGGACCGTAATGTCCTTTCCATTAGGCATCAGAGACAGAAAGAAGCGTTTTCGTCCCTTTCTGATAAACTGAGATGTTTGTTTATAAATACGTGAAGCTCTAACCGGACAGAGTAAAGGCCTATGCCCGTCTGAAGACGGAAGGGCTTTTATAATAATAGGTTCCGGATATTTATTAGGAGCCTGATTCTTAGCCAAAAATCCAACATTAGTAGTAAAGGTAATAGTGTTCCTGACACTACGATAGTGAGAATTGTCCACCGATAGTGCATGAAGCTCACTGACTCTTCTAGCAGAAGAGAAAGCTAAGAGAAATGCTGTCTTATAAGACAAGAATTTGAAATCTACTGTCTCAAGAGGCTCAAATGGCTTTTCTTTTAGTTTAAGAAGAACCCAAGCTAAATTCCATTTAGGAATTAATCTAAGGATTCTAGGTCTATTTATCGAGAAGTTTCTAACTAATTTAGATAAAGAGACATTAGATCCAATTTGTAAACTATCATGGTGTGCATAGGTATCAGATAACATAGACCTATAACCTTTAATAGTAACAGGCTGCAGTTTGATCTCATCAAACAAGTATACTAGAAAGTTTGCAATGTCTGGGATGGAGGGATCAAAAATATCAACAGAATGATCCCTACACCAACGACGAAAGACCTTCCACTTAGCCGCATAGTTTAGCGAAGAGGAGGTCCTCCTACAGTTAGAAATCGCATCCACTGCTCGTCCTGTAAAATGCTTGCCGTGCAAGAAGGACCGCACAACAGAAATACGTGAAGGTTGAGACCTTGCGGGTTGTGATGAAGTTGACGCGATTTTCCCTGCGAAAGAAGATCCTTTCGTGGAGGAAGTTTTCGCGGTAAGTCCCACAGCAGACACCTTAGCAATATTTGCTGAATCAACAGTGCTGGAGGATACGCATATCCTATCATTCCGTCCCACGAGATCGATAGAGCGTCTACTGCATATGCTCGGGGATCCGGACATGGCGACACATACGTTTGCAACTGATTGTTGAGTTGTGTCGCAAATAAGTCTATCATTGGCCGCTCCCATTGGTAGCAAATCTGATTGAATACCTGTTTGTTGAGAGTCCATTCTGACGGCAACAAGCGACCCTTCCATGAAAGGGAGTCTGCTAATACATTCAGACGACCCGGAATATGACGGACCGAAAGCAGAACTTGGTGTTCTAGAACAAACAGAAGGATTCTTTCCGTTAAATTGAATAACAGAACGGAATGAGTGCCTCCCTGGTTCCGGATATACGCAACTACTGTCGTATTGTCGGACAGGATTTGGACATGTGCTTTCTGAATAATGTTCATCCAATGATGTAGTGCAAGCCAAATTGACATCATTTCCTTGATGTTTATGTGCTTGCCTAGAAACTGCGGATCTCAAAGACCCTGGCACTTCGAATCCGTTGGGATCAATGTTGCACCCCAACCTGTTTGAATGGCATCCGTCATAATCGTAAAACTCGGATCCGGCAACTGCAGTGGGACTCCCTGAGTCAACCACTGAATGTTTACCCAAGTCTGAATCTCTTGTTTGAAGCATTCGTTCTGAAGCATTAACTCGTTGCCGTACCTCTGAAGAATGTCGTCCAGGTAGGCCGACGTTACCGCAGACGAATGAGCTCGGAAATGTATCATTACCGAGTTCATTATTCGAGTGAAAGTCCAGGGTGCTAGGTTCAAGCCGAAGCACATCGCACGGAACTGATATACAACTCCTAGGACTGCGAAGCGTAGATACTTTCTGAATGTCGGATGTACCATGACGTGAAAGTACGCATCTTTGAGATCTATGCTTGTAGCATAGCCGTTCACTCGAATACTCGCTCTGACTGATCGAATTGTTTCCATATAGAACTTCGGAGAGACGATCAGCTTGTTTATCCAGCTCAGATCTATAACTGGACGGAACGAGCCATCTGGTTTCGGAACCAGAAACAGATGGCTGTAGAAACCCGGTGATTCCTGGTCTTCTACGACCTCTACCGCGTTCACTTCTGATAAAAGAGCATCTCTTTTCTGCGGATTTTGCGGAAGCTGAGTCCATTTTGGACTTCGAGTTAATGGAGTTAATGGAGGCTTTCGTTTGAAGGATATTCCTAGTCCTACCGAAATTACCCCTCGAACCCAGGGGTCGTCTGTAATTGATGCCCACTCGTTTATAAAACTCGATAATCTTCTGCCTACCGGAACACGATAGAGGTTCAAACCATCACCTCTAGGACCTGCGAGGCTTGCGGAAGGAGAAACTACGTCCTCCACGACTCGCACCTCGTCCCGTCGACCTAGGGACATCTGACCGGTTGTCTCGGCCAGAATAACGGCCCGTACGTGAGTCGCTGCCTTGACGGTCTCTAGAATAAGACCTAGAGGACGTATAAGAACCTCTATAGGAACTTCTCTTGGGCGTACTTGTCCCAGAAGTGCTTGTCTTACTCTTTTCTGCTGTATCCGACTTTTTGGAAGCGGATTTGAAATCCGAAACTTTCTTAGTTATCTTATCATAGATTGCTGAAAGCTTGCCGTCGAAGAGAAGCTCTCCGGAGACCGAAGGGACTCTGAGAGAGTTCTTCACCTTACTATCCACGTGCATGGATGTAGCTAGGGCTGCGTCACGTCTAACCAACTCCAGGTTTGCCACTGAAAGGGCGGAGTTATACGTGGAATAAGCTACTGCCCTTGAAAGAAGTCTTAATGAGGAATGTATATCCTGGAATTCTTTCCCTTGAAGACGTAATGATAACGCCATAGTAAGGTGGTCTGCGTATGATAAAGCGTCTAAGCTAACTCTGTTAGACATTTTTGTCGTTTCCAACATCGTGGTTGGAATTGACATAGACGACGGTATAGACAATTCCAAGTCTTCAGCCTCGTTGTCTAGACGCAGAGGAACTCTCGGTATGCCCTGTCCTGCCGTTTCAAATTTATTCCTTGAATTGATGAAAGGCAGATTTAGAGCATTTGCGGACAAGAAACCAGACTTGCCTGTTTTGGTAGTAAGCTTATAAATAGCGTCATTCAATAATTCGAATGTTCTTGTGACATTATTGGACTGTGTCGGAAACTCAGGGACGATGTCCCTGAACCAATCAAAAAATTCTGTGTCCAATGATGCTATCAGTCTCTTATCCGGCATCGCAGCATTCTGGTCCGACGGAACAACTTGTGGAAGATAATGCCGGATGAAATCTACGGCAGCTTTATGTTGTTCCGAAAGGGATAGCTCCAAATCCTCCGAATCCCTTTCGCCATCCTGTCGGACCCTATGAAGTTCTCGGTCGTCCGTACCTGATGCTTCAGCAGAGCGTACCGACCCAGCGTCGTCGGATAATTCCTGATCCGACAGAGATTCTGTCGTTTGCTGGGATGCTGCAATAAGTTGTGCTATTTGGGATAGCACGTCCGTCACTGAGGCCTGTGGAGTAGCGGTCTTGCGTTGCTTTGCCGCTGGAAGCTCCGTGTACATTGACTCCTGCATACTTCTCTTATGCGAACGTCCAGAGTCTACAGGCCTCGTGTCCCTCGCTACCGGATGGCGTGACTGGTGAAGCTGGCTGGATATCCGTGGTCACGTAGCCAAGGTGCGGTCGTGTGCGCTGCCGTGAGGATGAGGAAGCCTTATCGACAGTCTCTCCGGACTGTCTATATAACGGAGCGTCCCGAGCGGCGGACGTATGCTCCGAATGCGAAACGTTTTGTACCACAACATCTGGTCCCAGATGTTGTTGTACGAGAGAGGGACCTCTCTCGCTCGCAGCCCGGATGGACCTGGACGAGCTAGGAACCGGACTAATAGGCTTCCTCCGTTCTCTCCTCTGATCCGTTGTCACTGGGTGTGCACTTTGTCTATTTATAGTGCTCGCATCACCCAAATCTCCTTCCTGGACCGCAACGGACGAACCCGGCTGCCGAACCATTCGATGAATGGATGCTACACCGGGCGAGCTAGCAGACGTCAATGCCGTCGATCCTACTAGGGACCTCTTCGGCAATTGACGTATTTCCATGAGCACTTTTGCTGCTAGCTCTTCATTTAACTGTGACGACTGAGGCACACTTTTGGAAGACATCACGGAAACATCACCCTGTTCTTGTTCCTCTGAAATAGAGATTGATAAACTAGAGTGACCCTGCGGAGAAAGGACCGGCATGGCCTTTTCCCTGCTAACAACATACCGTGACACACGCTTCCAATGTTTGTCATCCCAATTGACACATACTGAACAGGAGTTAGTGTGAGTACACCGACTACAATTAATACAATGATTATGAAAGTCAGAGGAAGATTTCCTCTTATTACAATTTAAACAATATCCTTTCATTGTGAAAAGAATACAAGAAGTCCTAGTACTCGCACCAACCCCTGAAAACAAAGATACATAATAACATTATCCATTAACATAGAAAAAATAATTGAAATCCAAAAAATTTTTGAAAAAATATTTTTTCCGAAAAGCCCAAGTTTCTGAAAAGTAACGTTGAGCCCCAATGGATCCCAAGAAGCCTAAGTGTGGACAAAAATTTTAAAAATATTTTTAAAAAATTAATGCAACACTTACGAACAATAATAATGCATCTTGTTATGATTAAGCTAATACAAAGACAAGAAATCCCCCTCCACAGAGACTGTTGTCAATGTAAACAAGAAGTGTATAAACACCAGAAACATGACTCCAGGCACTGATAACCATGGCCCGAAATCAGTTACCAATAACACACTATCTGATGCAAAACAGAGACTTCCATGGAAGAAACTGCAGAACATCAGATGGTAGATGCAGAACACTACGCCTAAACACCCATGGGTGAGGACGTAAACATGGGAAAAAGAACAGAATTCATTCTGTTACCCAGCTAAAACTCCCAAGAAATTTTAGTAATAACATTACAGAAAATATGCCAAAAGCATGGGAGAATAGCAAGGGGGGACTTAAAGGAAATGGAGAGAGGAAACACTGAACAAGCAGTGTAACTTTATAGCAAGAATGACAACAACAGGCCCATGCCTCGAAATTAGGCAACTTATCATAATTTCATAAAAAAAATTTAAGTTACAGCCCTGATTATTTCCTGCCACTCATTTTTCCTCTCCTCCTTCTATTTCCTCTTTAGATCCACCATTTCTCTAATATTTATGTGTCTGGCATCATTTAAACTGAGATTTACAAGCACAAAGATCAGTCAGATGTGAACTGATGAAAGGCCAAACAAAGAATGATATTTGGCGCCAATTTCGAGACCTCCTTGACACTGCGCATGCACAGTAGAGGCAAAGTATGGAGGGCCATTCAGGACATGATTTCTTTGGTTTTAGATGCAAATTTTGGGGATTGGGGGCAAAATTTGTGTTTGGCCCTAGATTTTTAAGAGTTAGCACCAGCTATGTCTGGGTCATTGGTACAGTATAAAAATATAGACGATATTTAACCGGTACCGATTTCAATACCAGTATTTACCGGTATATCGAAATATCGCCCAGCCCTACATTTCAACAAAACCATATCATGTGACCCCTCATTGGAACAAGCTCAGCAAGCTCGTTCCAATGAGGGGGTCACATGATATCGTTTTGTTGAAATTTTTTGAAAAATATGAAAAAACAAAAATTAAAATGACAAATTTTGATATCGTCTGCATTGGGTAAAGGGTTAATGGGAACACGACTGAAACAACATGACTAAAACAACATGACTCTTTGACTGATCTCCAATTCAGTTTTGAACTATTATTAGTTTAATTCAGTCATTCTGGGATGTGTTAATGTGGCTAGTTTTCCGTAAAAGAGTGAGTAAATATTTTTTATATAATACTTAAGTTTCATTTTTCTTCAAAAGTGAGAAAATATCGGGACAAGCCACCTAAAAGTTAAAAAATTTATAGTAATTTATATATTTTTTATACTTACCAATGACCCAGACTTAGCTGGTGCTAACTCTAACAAAACCAGGGCCAAACACAAATTTTGCCCCCCAATCCCCAAAATTTGCATCCAAAACAAAAAGAAATCATGTCCTAAAGGACCTCCATACTACGCCTCTACTGCGCATGCGCAGTGACGCAGACGTCCCGAAATTGGCGCCAATTATCATTCTTACTGGCAGTGCCTGGTCAGCGCTATGTACTCAGCTGGGAGGCAAGAGTTCCCAACTCCAGGGAGGGCCATCCCCGTCTGGGTCATTGGTAAGTATAAAAAATATATAAATTACTATAAATTTTTTAACATTTTTATACTGTACCAATGACCCAGACTTAGCTGAATAGTAAACAGGCTGGAGGGCCTAGGACATAGAGGAAAATCCAATAAGCTCAACTATATAGTAAAGAGGTAACCCCTTAAGGAGAAAAAGAGTATTAGGCTTTACATGTATCTTTCTTATTTAATATTAAATTAGAAAGATACACTACCCTTAATAATTGAGCACAATAACATTCATGTTCTCTATTAACATCCAGTATAACCCTTATACTAATTATTTTTAAAGCAAGCCAATAAATAAAGTAGTCCAGAGAATTGAGACTCTTTATAGTCATTTAAAAGTGTCCGAGTATTGTATATTAAAGCCCGTTTGACACTTGACATATACAAATGCTTCACACCGAGCTACACTTTAAAAATAAGACATGAATGAATTTTAACATTAATATTACACTTTAAAACCATCCCGGAAGCGACTCAGAAATACTGACTTGGAGGAGGCATTCCCTTGCTTTTCACTATAAAGCAGGTGACCTAAGGGAACACCCGCCCCCCCCCCCCCCCCCCCTTCTCCTTGCCCTGGGTCAAATAGCCCAGAGCGAAGAGAGCAGTCGGACGGAGTCACTGCCGGAACAGAAAGCCTGCATAACTATAGTTGCAACTGTTTAGTGGACGACATTCTGAGCAACAGATAACGGACCTAAACAATGCAGGTCTCCAGAAATGGACTCAATATTTCTGAGATAAAAATTCGTAAATGTGGATGGCTGAGACCAATAAGCAGCCTTCATTAAGTCTGTAGTAGCAACACTATTAGCATAAGCCCAGGAAGTAGAAAGAGCTCTTACTTCATGAGCAGAAATCTTAAGCACAGACTGCTGAGAAGAAGATAAATCTTCATAAGCAGTACGGATAGTTAACTGAATCCATCTAGCAATAGAATGGACTGAAATGTCCTTTCTATTAGGCATCAAAGACAGAAAGAAACGTTTCCGTCCCTTTCTGATAAACTGAGATCTCTGTTTATAGATACGTAATGCTCTAACAGGACAGAGTAAAGGCCTACGCCCGTCTGAAGACGGAAGAGCCTTAATAACAATAGGTTCCGGATATTTATTAGGAGCCTGATTCTTAGCTAAAAACCCACATTAGTAGTGAAGGTGATAGTGTTCCCAACACTACGATAATGAGAATCATCCACCGATAGTGCATGAAGCTCACTGACTCTTCTAGCAGAAGAGAAAGCTAAGAGAAAAGCTGTCTTATAAGATAAGAATTTGAAATCTACTGTCCCAAGAGGTTCAAATGGCTTTTCCTTCAATTTAAGAAGAACCCAAGCTAAATTCCACTTAGGAATTAATCTAAGAGTTCTGGGTCTATTTATCGAAAAGTTTCTAACCAACTTCGATAAAGAGACATTAGATCCAATTTGTAAACTATCATGATGTGCATAGGTATCAGATAACATAGATCTATAACCCTTTATAGTAACAGGCTGCAGTTTGATTTCGTCAAACAAGTATACTAGAAAGTTTGCAATGTCTGGTATAGAGGGATCAAATATATCTACAGAATGATCCCTACACCAACGACGAAAAACCTTCCACTTAGCCGCATAGTTTAGCGAAGAGGAGGTCCTCCTACAGTTAGAAATCGCGTCCACTGCTCGTCCTGTAAAGTGCTTCCCATGCAAGAAGGACCGTACAACGGAAAAACGTGAAGGTTGAGACCTTGCGGGTTGTGATGGAGTTGGCGCGATTTCCCCTGCGAAAGAAGATCCTCCCGTGGAGGAAGCTTCCGCGGTAGGTCCCACAACAGACACCTGAGTAGATTTATCCACGGTCTCTGTGGCGACAGAGATGCTACCAACAGAATCTTGCATTGAGATTGTTTTATCTTTAGCAATACTTGTTGAATTAACGGCGCTGGAGGATACGCATATCCTATCATTCCGTCCCAAGGGATCGACAGAGCGTCTACTGCAAATGCTCTTGGATCCGGACACGGCGACACATACGTCTGCAACTGATTGTTGAGATGTGTCGCAAATAAGTCTATCATTGGCCGTTCCCATTGGTAGCAAATCTGATTGAATACTTGTTTGTTGAGAGTCCACTCCGACGGCAACAAGCGACCCTTTCGTGAAAGGGAGTCTGCTAGCACATTCAGACGACCCGGTATGTGACGGACCAAAAGAAGAACGTGATGTTCTAGCGCAAACAGAAGGATTCTTTCCGTTAGATTGAACAACGGAACTGAATGAGTGCCTCCCTGATTCCGTATATACGCCACTACTGTCGTATTGTCGGATAGGATTGGACATGAGCATCGTGAATAATGTCCATCCAGTGACGTAACGCAAGCCAAATTGACATCATTTCCTTGATGTTTATGTGCTTGCACAGGAATTGCGGATCCCAAAGACCCTGGCATCTCGAATCCGTTGGGATTAATGATGCACCCCAACCTGTTTGACTGGCATCCGTCATAACGGTAAAACTTGGATCCGGCAACTGCAGCGGAACTCCTTGAGTTAACCACTGAATGTTTGCCCAAGTCTGAATCTCTTGTTTCACTTGATCTGACAAGAGAACGTCTACATCGAGCGAATGAATTTTCACACTCCAATTCTGAGTCAAGAAAATTTGAAGGGGACGTGTGCGTAACCGCCCCATCGGAATGAGATCCGCGGCGGCTCCGCACAGACCTATCAGTCTCATAAATTCTCTCCCCGTGACTTTGTCTGCATGCAGACAATAGCGAGCGTAACAACTGACTAATTTCGCTCTGGTTAACGGCAGACGAACGAGATTGTTGTGCGTCTCGAAGCTCATTCCCAGATGAGTGAATGACTTGGACGGCACCAGATCCGACTTCTCCTCGTTTACTATAAAACCGAGACGTCGGAGCAATAGAAGAAGATTCTGAACATCGTTCTGAAGCGTTAACTCGTTGCCGTACCTCTGAAGAATGTCGTCCAGGTAGGCCGACGTTACCGCAGACGAATCAGCTCGGAAGTAGATCATTACCGAGTTCATTACCCGAGTGAAAGCCCAGGGTGCTAGATTCAATCCGAAGCACATCGCCCGGAATTGATACACCACTCCTAGGACTGCAAAGCGTAGATACTTTCGGAATGTCGGATGTACCATGACGTGAAAGTACGCATCTTTGAGATCTATGCTCGTTGCATAATCGTTCACCCGAATACTCGCTCTGACCGATCGAATCGTCTCCATATAAAACTTCGGTGCGACGATCAGCTTGTTTATCCAGCTCAAATCTATGACTGGACGGAACGAGCCGTCTGGTTTCGGAACCAGAAACAGATGGCTGTAGAATCCCGGAGATTCCTGGTTTTCTACGACCTCTACCGCGTTCTTCATTAAAAGAGACTGCACCTCTGATAACAGAGCGTCTCTTTTCTGCGGATTTGACGGAAGATGAGTCCACTTTGGACTTCGAGTTAATGGAGGCTTTCGTTTGAAGGATATCTTTAGACCTTCCGAAGTCACTCCTCTCACCCAAGGGTCGTCCGTAATCGACGCCCATTCTTGTGAAAAGCTCGACAACCTTCCGCCAACCGGAACGCGATAGAAGAGGTTTAAGCCATCACCTCCTGGACCTGCGAGGCCTGCGGTAGGAGAAACCACGTCTTCCACGACCCGCACCTCGCCCCGTTGACCTCGGGGCGTCCGACCGATTGTCCCGGCCTGAAGGACGTCCCGAACGAGAGTCGCTATCCTGACGGTCTCTCGAATAAGACCAAGAGGACGCGCCGGAACCTCTATAGGAACCTCTCTTGGGCGCATTAGACCCAGAAGTGCCTGTCTTATTCGTGTCTGCTGTATCCGACTTCTTAGGACCAGATTTGAACAACAGAGAATCCTTAGCTTTCTTTGTAATTTTATCATAAATAGCGGAAAGCTTGCCGTCAAAGAGAAGTTCTCCTGAGACCGAAGCGACTCTAAGAGAGTTCTTCACCTTAGAATCCACTAGTGTGGATGTAGCTAGGGCTGCGTCACGTCTAACCAACTCCAGATTTGCCACTGAAAGGGCGGAGTTACACGTGGAATAAGCTACTGCCCTTGAAAGAAGTCTTAAAGAGGATTGTATATCCTGAAACTCTTTCCCCTGAAGGCGCAGTGATAACGCCTTAGTAAGGTGATCTGCGTAAGATAAGGCATCTAAATTGGCTCTGTTAGACGCAATAGCTGTTTCCAGCACCGCGGTTGGAATAGAAGCTGACAACGGTAATGATGGCTCTAAGTCTTCCGCCTCGTCGTCCATACGCAGAGGAACTCTCGGTATACCCTGTCCTGCCGTATCGAATTTATTCCTTGCATTAATGAAAGGCAGGTTGAGAGTATTAGCAGACAAGAAACCTGCTTTCCCCGTCCTGGAAGCAAGTTTAAATATAGCGTCGTTCAATAATTCAAATGTTCTTGCAACATTATTGGACTGCGACGGAAACTCGGGAGCGATGTCCCTGAACCGCTCAAAAAATTCAGAGTCCAATGACGCTATAATTCTCTTGTCCGGAAGCGCAGCAGTCTGGCCCGACGGAACAACTTGAGGGAGAAAGTGCCGGATAAAGTCCACGGCAGCTTTATGTTGTTCCGAAAGGGATAGCTCCAAGTCATCTGTATCCCTTTCACCATCCGGTCGGACCTCATGATGTTCCCGGTCGTCCGCCCCCGATGCTTCGGCGGAGCGTACCGACCCAGCGCCGTCGGATAATTCTCGATCCGACACCGTTTCTGTCGGCTGCTGGGATGCTGCGATAAGCTGTGCTATCTGCACAAGAATGTCCGACGTCGAGACCTGCGGAGGCGCAGTCTTTCGCTGCTTCGCCGAGGGCAGCTCCGCATCAGATGGCTCCCGCATACTTTTCCTATGCGAACGTCCGGAGTCCATCGGTCTCGAATCCCTGGCTGCCGGATGGTGTGACCTGGTCGCCGAAGAATCCTTGATCGACGAAGCTGGTAATATATCGGCGGTCACGCAGCCAAGGTGCGGTCGTGTGTGCTGACGAGAAGAGGAAGCCTTTACAGTCTCTGCAGACTGCTTATACAACGGAGCGTCCCGAGCGACGGACGTATGCTCCGCTAAAGACACATTTTGTACCACAACATCTGGTCCCAGATGTTGTTGTACGAGAGAGGGGCCTCTCTCGCTCGCGGCCCGGCTGGACCTGGACGAGCTAGGAACCGGACTCAAAGGCTTCCTCCGTTCTCGGTTACTATCCGCCGTCACTGGGTGTGCATCTATTATGTTTATAGTGCTCGCATCACCCAAAATTTCCTCTTGGACCGCATCGGACGAACCCGGCTGCCGAACCATTCGGTGAATGGACGCTACACCGGGCGAGCTAGCGGACGACATTTGTCTAATCTCCATGAGCACTTTTGCCGCTAGCTCTGAATTCATTTGTGACGATGGACGCACACTTGTAGAAGATAACATGGAAACATCACCCTGTTCTGGTTCCTCTGAAATAGAAACTGAGAGAGTAGAGTGACCTTGCAGAGAAAGAGCCGGCATCGCTCTTTCTCCAGAAACAACATATCGTGACACACGTTTCCAATGTTTCTCATCCCAATATTCACATATAGAACAGGGATTAATGCGAGAACACTGACTACAATTAATACAATGATCATGAAAGTCAGAGGAAGATTTCTTCCTATTACAATTTGAACAACGTCCCTTCATTGTGAAAGAACAACAATAAGTCCTAGTTACTCGCAAAAACCCCTGACACAAAGATACATAATAACATGATCCATTAATAAATGAAAAAACAATTGCAAAACAAAATAATTTTGAAAAAATATTTTTTCAGCGAAGCCCAAGTTGCTGAAAAGTAAAGTTGAGCCCCCGATGGATCCGATGGAAAGTGTGGTCAAAAATTTTAAATTTATATTAAATAATTAATGAGACACTTACGGATAATATAAATGTATCTTATAGTGAGATAAACTACAGCAAAGGCAAACAGCCCCCCTCAAAAAAGGCTGTTGCCAATGAAAACAAACAGTGTAAAAACACCAGAAAACATGACTCCAGGCACTGAAAAAACTGGCCCGGAATCAGTCATCAATTACACTCTATCTGATGCAAAACAGAGACTCCCAGAGGAGAATCTGCAGAACATCAGATGGAAGATGCAGAACACAAACGTTATACACCCATGGGTGAAAACGTAACTATGGGGAAAATAACAGAAAACATTCTGTAACCAAGCAACTCTCCCAGGAAATTTTAGAAATGAAATTTCTCAAAAATATGCCAAAAGCATGGGAGAATTGCAAGGGGGGACTTTAGAAGGCTAGGGGAGAGGAAACACTGAATAAGCAGTGCAACAATTAGCAAGGATGACAACAAGAGGCCCATGCCTCGAAAATAGGCAAC
This sequence comes from Pictodentalium vernedei, assembly GCA_031216915.1. Taxonomy (NCBI): domain Eukaryota; kingdom Metazoa; phylum Mollusca; class Scaphopoda; order Dentaliida; family Dentaliidae; genus Pictodentalium; species Pictodentalium vernedei. Next base: position 164,731,709 of record CM062297.1, read on the forward strand.
TTAACATAATTTCATCAAAAAATTTTAAGTACAGCCCTGATTATTTTTTGTCACTTCTTTTTCCTCTCCTCCTTCTATCCTCCTTAGAATCACATTTTCTCCAAAAATTACGTGTCTGGCATCCTTTAAACTGAGATTTACAAGCACAAAGATCAGTGAGATGTTGACTGATGAAGGGCCAAACAGAGAATGGTAATTGGCGCCAATTTCGGGACGTCTGCGTCACTGCGCATGCGCAGTAGAGGCGTAGTATGGAGGTCCTTTAGGACATGATTTCTTTTTGTTTTGGATGCAAATTTTGGGGATTGGGGGGCAAAATTTGTGTTTGGCCCTGGTTTTGTTAGAGTTAGCACCAGCTAAGTGTGGGTCATTGGTACAGTATAAAAATATCAGAACAGCCTGCCCTAAAAACCAGGACAACACGCCTTAAAAATAGACCTAGGCAGGTTGTTCCTGACCTGCGCTCTCTCTCTCTCTCTTAGTTCAGCGATCTGAACATACAGTACGTGGAGAGTGTATTATCACTAAATCACCTGCAGAGTGGAGATTCTACCCGGGGAATAATTGCAAATTTGTTGCAAAGCATAACCACCATCAGCAAAGTTTCAGCCAATGGACATGGAGGGTGAAACCCAGAGGTCCATTGGCTGAAACATTGCTTGTGTTTTTTGTCGATATGTACAAAATTTGAAAGTTATAGCTTGGGTGATAACCCCACTCTGCGGGTGATTTAGTTACAATCCACTCTCCACGTACTGTAGTGGCTTCCTCCCATTCAAATCTGTTGTGAAATTTCCCAATAAGTTTTATTGGGAACTTAAAACACGAAAATAGGAATATATATCAAGCTTTCGCCCTTATTACCAGCTGCATTCAATAGTACATGTATTTCCTTACATTTATGCAGAGTTTATTGATCCAAACATGTTTTATCCTTTACTTATTGAGATTTCAACATGGGAAAAGTGTCAACCACCACTTTGATGTTGTCCATGTTACTGTACACCTGTATTGGCTGTAAAAGAATAACTCGGAGTTGCACCTAAACAAATATCTATGCGGAAACTGGGAAACAGAAACGCGACTGCATTTGTGCAGAGGTCGATTATGATCATTGCGTGGGGCAGTTTATTAAAGAGTTTCTATTTCCAAATTGATATTTGTTTTGACAGAAACTCCAGGTTGCGTAAAAAACATGGACGACATTGAAGCGGTGGTTGATGCTTCACACGTGTTCAAATCTTGATAAGTAGAGAGTAAAACGTAGTTTGGATCAATAAACTCTGCACAAAATGTAAGGAACTTAAAAAGTTTATAGTAATTTATATATTTTTTATACTTACCAATGACCCAGACATAGCTGGTGCTAACTCTTAAAAATATAGGGCCAAACACAAATTTTGCCCCCCAATCCCCAAAATTTGCATCTAAAACCAAAGAAATCATGTCCTGAATGGCCCTCCATACTTCACCTCTACTGCGCATGCGCAGTGTCAAGGACGTCCCAAAATTGGCGCCATTAATCATTCTTACCATCAGTGCCTGGTAAGCGCTATGTCCTCAGCGGGGAGGTATGAGTTCCCAACTCCTGGGAGGGCCATCCCCGTCTGGGTCATTGGTAAGTATAAAAAATATATAAATTACTATAAATTTTTTAAGATTTTTGTACTGTACCATAGACCCAGACATAGCTGAATAGTAAAAAGGCTGGAGGGCCCAGGACATAGAGGAAAATCCAATAAGCTCAACTATATAAAATAGAGTCATCTCCTGGAGGAGAAAAGGAGAATTAGGCTTCACATGTATCTTTCTTATTTATGATAAATTAGAAAGACACAATACCTTCTATAATTGAGCATCATAACATCCATATTCTCTATTAATATCCAGTATAATTCTTATACTAATTATTTTTAAAGTAAGCCAATAAATAAAGTTAGTCCAGAGAATTAAGACTCTTTATACTCTTTTAAAAGTGTCTGAGGTTAGTATAATAACGCCCGTTTGACACGTGACATATTCAAATGCTATACTTTAAAACTATGACATGAATGAATTTTAAAACATAACTTTTCACTTAAAAAACCATCCCAGTAACAGCTCAGAATTACTGACTCCGGAGGAGGTATGCCCTTGTTTTCATAATAAAACAGGTGACCCAAGGGAACACCCTCCCCCCCCCCCTTTTTCTTGCCCTGGGTCAAATAGCCCAGAGCGAAGAGGGCAGCAGGACGGAGTCACTGCCGGAACATAAAGCCTACATAGCTATAGTTGCAATTGTTAAGTGATCGACATTCTGAGCAGCCGATAATGGACCTAAATAATGCAGGCCTCCAGAAATGGACTCGATATTTCTGAGATAAAAATTCGTGAATGTGGATGACTGAGACCAATATGCAGCCTACTTTAAATCTATAATAGCAACACTATTTACGTAAGCCCAAGATGTAGAAGAGCTCTTACTTCATGAGCCGAAACCTTAAGCACAGACTGCTGAGTTAAGGATAGATTATCCTAAGCAGTACCGATAGTTAATTGAATGCATTTAGAAATAGAATGGAACGTAATGACCTTTCTATTTGGCATCAGAGCCAGAAGAAGCTTTACGTCCTTACTGATAAACTGAGATCTGTTAATAAATACATAAAGGTCTATCCAGACAGAGTAAAGGCCTATGCCCGTTCGAAGACGGAAGGACCTTAAAAACAATAGGTTCCGGATATTTATTAGGATCCTGATTCTTAACCAAAAATACAACATTAGTAGTAAAGGTAATAGAGTTTCCGATACTACGAAAGTGAGAATCGTCCACCGATAGTGCATGAAGCTCACTGACTCTTCAGCAGAAGAGAAGACTAAGAGAATTGCTGCCTTAAAAGGCCAGAATTTGAAACTACTGTCTCAAGAGGTTCAAATGGTTGCTTTAGTTAATAAGAACCCAAGCTAAATTCCGTATAGGAATTAATCTAAGGATTCTAGGTCTATTATCGAAAAGTTTCAAACTAACTTAGATAAAGAGACATTAGGCTCAATTGTAAACAATCATGGTGTGCATAGGTATCAGATAACATAGACCTATAACCTTTAAAAGTAACTGGCTGCAGTTGATCTCGTCAAACAAGTATACTAGAAAGTTTGCAATGTCTGGTATGGAGGGATCAAAAATATCAACATAAAGATCCCTACACCAACGATGGAAGACCCTCCACTTTAGCCGCATAGTATAGCGAAGAGGAGGTCCTCCTACAGTTAGAAATCGCGTCCACTGCTCGTCCTGTACAATGCTTGCCATGCAAGAAGGACCGCACAACGGAATACGTGAAGGTTGAGATCTTGCGGGTTGTGATGAAGTTGACACGATTTCCCCAGCGAAAAAAGATCCTCTCGTGAAGGAAGTTTCCGCGGTAAGTCCCACAGCAGACATCTAAGTAAATTTATCCACCGTCTCTGTGGAGACAGAGATGCTACCAACAGAATTGTATTGTGAATGTATAATCCTGGCAATACTTGCTGAATCACAGTGCTGGAGGATACGCATATCCTATCACCCCGTCCAACTAGATCGATAGAGCATTAACTACATATGCTCGGGGATCCGGACACGGTGACACATACGTCTGCAAATGATTGGAGAGTTGTGTCGCAAATAAATTATCACTGGGCGCTCCCATTGGTAGCAAATCTGATTGAATACCTGTTTGTTGAGAGTCCATTCTGACGGCAACAAACGACCCTTACGTGAAAGGGAGTCTGCTAATACGATCCGACGACCCAGAATATGACGGACCGAAACAGAACTTGGTGTTCTATAACAAACAGAAGGATTCTTTCCGTTAAAATCAATAACGGAACCGAATGAGTGCCTCCCTGGTTCCGGATACACGCAACTACTGTCGTATTATCGGACAGGATTTGGACATGTGTTTCTGAATAATGTTCATCCAATGACGTAGTGCAAGCCAAAATAATATCATTTCTTGGAAGTAAGTGCTTGCCTAAAAACTGCGGAACCCAAAGACCCTGGCACTTCGAATCCGTTGGGATCAACATTGTGTCCCAACCTGTTTGACTGGCATCCGTCATAATCAAAAAACTTGGATCCGGCAACTACAGTGGAACTCTCTGAGTCAACCACCGAATGTTTGCCCACGTCTGAATCTCTTGTTACACTTGATTGACAAGAGAACGTGTATATCGAGCAATTCAAAGATTGCTGAAAGGTTGCCGTCGAAGAGAAGCTTCTCCGAGACCGAAGCGACTCTGAGAGAGTTCTTCACCTTACTATCCACGCGCATGGATGTAGCTAGGGCTGCGTCACGTCTAACCAACTCCAGGTTGCCACTGAAGGGCGGAGTTATACGTGGAAAACTACTGCCCCTGAAAGAAATCTCATTGAGGATCATATTCTGGAATTCTTTCTCTTGAAGACGTAATGATAACGCCTCAGTAAGGTGGTCTACGTATAATAAAGCGTCTAAGTTAAGTCTATTAGACATCATTGTCGTTTCCAACGTCGTGGTTGGAATTGACATAGACGGCGAAAAAGATAATTCCCAGTGTTCAGCCTCGCCGTCTTAGACGCATAGGAACTCTCGGTATGCCCAGTTCTGCCAATAAAAATTTATTTTCCTAGAATTGATGAAAGGCAGAATAGAGCATTGCGGACAAGAAACGAGACTAGCATGTTTGGTAGCAAGCTTATATATAGCGTCGTTCAATAATTCGAATGTTCTAATGACATTATTGGACTGCGTCGGCAACTCAGGGACAATGTCCCTGAACCGATCCAAAACTCCGTGTCCAATGATGCTATTAGTCTCTTATCCAGCATCGCAGCAATGTAGTCCGATGGAACAATCTCTGGAAGATAATGCCGGAAGAAATGTATGGCAGCTTCTGTTGTTCCGAAAGGGAAAGCTCGAAATCGTCCGAATCCCTTTTGCCATCCTGTCGGACCCTATGAAGTGTTCGGTCGTCCGTACCTGATACAACAGTGGAGCGCACCGACCCAGCGTCGTCGGATTATTCCTGATCCAACCGAGAATCTGGTGTTTGCTGGGATGCTGCAATAAGCTGTGCTATTTTGGATAGCACGTCCGTCACTGAGGCCTGTGGAGAAGCGGTCTTACGATGCCTTGCCGCTGGAAGCTCCGTGTTCGTTACCCCGTGCACACTTCTATTATGCGAGCGACTGGAGTGTACAGGCCTCATGTCCCTTGGCTACCGGATGGCGTGACCTGTTCGCCGTGGAATCACTGAATGACGAAGCTGGCCGGATACTCGAGGTCACGTAGCCAATGTGTGGTCGTGTGCGCTGCTGTGAGGATGAGGAAGCATTATCGACAGTCACTCGGACTGTCTATATAACGGAGCGTCCCGAGCAGCGGACATATGCTCCGAATGCGAAATGTCTGTACCACAACATCCGGTCCCATATGTTGTTGTACGAGAGAGGGACCTCTCTCGCTCGCCGCCCGGACGGACCTGGACGAGCTAGGAACCGGACTAACAGGCTTCCTCCGATCTCTCCTCTAATCTGTCGTCACTGCGTGTGTACTAAAGTCTATTATAGTGCTCGCATCACCCAAATCTCCTTCCTAGACCGCAACGGACGAACCCGACTGCCGAACCATTCAATGAATGGACACTACACCGGGTGAGCTAGCAAATGTCAACTCCGTCGATCCTACTAGGGACCTCCTAGGCGATTGACGTATTCCATGAGCACTAATTGCCGCTAGCTCTTCATTAACTATGATGACAGAGGCACACTTTTGAAAGACATCTCAGTAATTTTGCGAACAAGAAACCAGACATGCTTGTAAATAGCAAGCATATAAAAATATATATATAGCGTCGTTCAATAAATCGAAAGTTTCTGAGACATTATTGGACTGTGTCAGAACTGAGGGACGATGTCCCTGAACCGAACCAAAAATTTCTGTGTCCACCGACGCTATCAGTTTCTTATCCGGCATCGCAGCATTCTGGTCCGACGAAGAACCTCTAGAAGATGAAGTCGGATGACATATACAGTAGCTTATGTTGTTCCGAAAGGAAAAGCTCGAAATCCTCCGAATCCCTTTCGGCATCCCGTCGGACCGTATGAAATTTTCGGACGTCCGTGCTTCTGCGGAGCATCCCGACCCAGCGTCGTCGGATATTACATGATGCGACAGAGATTCTGTCGTTGCTGGGATGCTGCGATAAGTTGTGCTATTTGGGATAGCACGTCCGTCACCAAGGCCTGCGCAGTAGCGGTCTTACGATGCTTTGCCGCTGGAAGCTCCGTGTACGTTGACTCCCGCATACTTTCTTATGCGAACGTCCGGAGTCTCCAGGCCTATTATAGTGCTCGCATCACCCAAATCTCCTTCCTAGACCGCAACGGACGAACCCGACTGCCGAACCATTCAATGAATGGACGCTACACCGGGTGAGCTAGCAAATGTCAACTCCGTCGATCCTACTAGGGACCTCCTAGGCGATTGACGTATTCCATGAGCACTAATTGCCGCTAGCTCTTCATTAATTGTGACGACGGAGGCACACTTTTGGAAGACATCACGGATACATCACCCTGTTCTTGATCGTCTGAAATAGAGATTGATAAACTAGAGTGACCTAGCAGGGAAAGGACCGGAATGGCCATTTCCCCACTAACATACCGTGACACACGCTTCCCATGTTGTCATCGAAATTAACACATACGGAACAGGAGTTAGTGAGAGTACACTGAGTACATTTATACAATGATTATGAAAGTCAGAGGAAGATTTCCTCTTATTACAATTGAACAATATCCTTTCAATGTGAAAAGAAAACAAAGTCCTAGTACTCGCACCAACCCCTGACAATCAAAATACATAATAACATGATCCATTAACATAGAAAAAATAATTGAAATCAAAAAATTTTGAAAAAATATTTTTTCAGAAAAGCCCAAGTTTCTGAAAAGTAACGTTGAGCCCCAATGGATCCCAAGCCTAAGTGTGGGCAAAAATTTTAAAAATATTTTAAAAAATTAATGCAACACTTACGAACAATAATAATGTATCTAGTAATGATTAAACTAACATCAAGATATTATTTTCAAGAAATCCCCCCTCACACAGAGGGCTGTTGTCAATGTAAACAAGAAGTGTAAAAACACCAGAAACAAGACTCCAGGCACTGATAACCCTGGCCCGAAATCAGTTACCAATAATACACTATCTGATGCAAAACAGAGACTTCCAGGGAAGAAACTGCAGAACATCAGATGGTAGATGCAGAACACTACGCCTAACCACCCATAGGTGAAGACGTAAACATGGGGAAAAGAACAGAATTCATTCTGTTATCCAGCTAAAACGCCCAAGAAATTTTAGTAACAACATTACAGAAAATATGCCAAAAGCATGGGAGAATAGCTAGGGGGGACTTAAAGGAAAGGGAGAGAGGAAAACACTGAACAAGCAGTGTAACTTGATAACAAGAATGACAACAACAGGCTCTTGCCTCGAAAACAGGTAACTTAACATAATTTCATTAAAAAATTTTAAGTTACAGCCCTGATTATTTTCTGTCACTCATTTTTCCTCTCCTCCTTCTATATCCTCCTTAGAATCACCATTTCTCTAATATTTATGTGTCTGGCATCATTTAAACTGAGATTTACAAGCACAAAGATCAGTCAGATGTTAACTGATGAAGGGCCAAACAAAGAATGATTAATGGCGCCAATTTCGGGACGTCCTTGACACTGCGTATGCGCAGTAGAGGTGAAGTATGGAGGGCCATTCAGGACGTGATTTCTTTGGTTTTAGATGCAAATTTTGGGGATTGGGGGGCAAAATTTGTGTTTGGCCCTATATTTTTAAGAGTTAGCACCAGCCATGTCTGGGTCATTGGTACAGTATAAAAATATATGTGTTCTATCGAATGCAACTGGTAATAAGGGCAAATGTTTGATACATATTCCTATTTTCGTGTTTTGAGTTCCCAATAAAACTTATTGGGGAATTTTACACATTACGTATACAGTCCATTAAAAACCCAATCACAGTTTGACAGCTAATTATAACTGCAGACAATCTATAAATAGACTTTCACACTTGACTGGTTGGTAAAGATTGACAGTGACTGCTGGGACTACATTCACTACGTCAACAAACAAGCCAGCTGATTAGTGTTTAATGAAATGATGTTGTTGATAGCATAAATAAAGAGTGGTTTGGCATCTTCAGGACCATAGTGTAAATATCGTAGTGGTCGGGAGCCTTAATGACCAGGACTGGAAGTCTTTTCATATTTTTGATCACCCTAGTAAAGATTCAACTGAGCCTTTCTCTTTGGAAAATAAACTGTTACTGTACGTACAGGCCTACCATACTAACCCGCACACATCTTCTATCTCAACTCCATCTAAGAAAAAAACTGAACTCCCAAATTAAACTGGCCTGTAGGCCTACAGTTACTCAACTGTGAGTTTCCCCAGACGTGGGTTAAATTCACTGAAGCACTGGTAGCGAATTTCCACACCACGGGCAAAATTTTTACTAATACCTCAATCAGCATGCCAGGTAACAAGGAAATTCAAATGAACAACATATGTAGGCTACTGTGATTTTCAAGAGCAACCTCGCCCTTACATCCATAAATGAAAGCCTACTCTGCCAGCTAATGTGAATCAAATTCAATTTACATTACCTGTCAAAGAGTTTATTTTTCCCTTTGCCTGACATCATCAAACCTGCAAGGGGCTTTTGGGAATGTTGAAATAGGCCTTATGGGGGTCGCATAATTTCTTCTGTTTTATTTGGTTCCTTCTTTCTTTTTCTTTGGGGGGGGGGGGGGGGGGGTACACAAAAATTGTGCTATATCTGGGACATAGCTAGGATTTCCTATTGATAGGGGCATAATTTGGAAGGGGGTGGGGGTGGGCAGGTCGATATGTGCCACAGGCATATCCAATGGCCATAAGTCTGAGGTGGGGTGGGTATGGCCCTCCCATTGGTGGGGTTTGGGGCCCTTATTTGTTTCACATTTTTATATATGAAATAATCCAACAAGTTAAAAAATTTATAGTAATTTATATATTTTTTATACTTACCAATGACCCAGACTTAGCTGGTGCTAACTCTAAAATATTTAGGGCCAAACACAAATTTTACCCCCCAATCCCCAAAATTTGCATCTAAAACCAAAAATTACATGTCCTCTATGGTCCTCCATACTTTTACTCAACTGCGCATGCGCAGTGTCAAGAAGGTCTCAAAATTGGCGCAATTATCATTCTTACAACCAGTGCCTGGTAAGCGTTATGTACTCAGCGGGGAGGTATGAGTTCCCAACTCATGGGAGGGCAATCCCTGTCTGGGTCATTGGTAAGTATAAAAAATATATAAATTACTAAAAAAATTTTAACATTTTTATACTGTACCAATGACCCAGACTTAGCTGAATAGTAAAAAGGTTGGAGGGCCTAGGACATAAAGAAAATCCAATAGACTCAACTACATATACAGAATTATCCCCTCAAGGAGAAAGGAGAAAGAGGCTTTACATGAATCTTTCTATTTGCATCAAAACGAGAAAGACACAACACCATTCTGTACTTGAGCACAATAACATCAATGATCTCTATTAACCTCCAGTATAGCCTGTTATGCTAATTATTTTTAAAGGAAAGCCAATAAATAAAGGAAGTCCAGAGAAATGAGACTCTTTATACTCATTAAAAGTGTCCGAGGATTGTATATTAATGCCCGTATGACATGTGACATATACAAATGCTTCACACCGAGCTACACTTTAAAAATATTACATGGATGAGTAAACATTAGCTTTACACTTTAAAATCATCCCGGTACTGACTGGAATTACTGACTCCAGGGGAGGTATTCCTTTGCTTATCACTATAAAGCAGGTGACCTAAGGGAACACCTGCCCCCCCCCCCCCCCCATCCCCTTCCTTGCCCTGGATCAAATACTCCAGAGCGAAGAGGGCAGCAGGACACACACAGTCACTGCCGGAACCGAAAGCCTACACAACTATAGTTGCAACTGTTTAGTGGACGACATTCTGAGCAACAGATAACGGACCTAAACAATGCAGATCTCCAGAAATGGACTCAATATTTCTAAGGTACAAATTCGTGAAAGTGGAAGGCTGAAACCAATATGCAGCCCTCATTAGATCTGTAATAGCAACACTATTAGCATAAGCCCATGATGTAGAAAGAACTCTTACTTCATGAGCTGAAATCTTAAGCACAGACTGCTGAGTTGAAGATATTATCATAAGCAGTACTGATAGTTAATTGAATCCATCTAGCCATAGAATGGACCGAAATGTGGAGGAAGCTTCCACAGCATGTCCCACAACAGACACCTGAGTAGATTAATCCACGGTCTTTGTGGAGATAGATATGGTACCAACAGAATTTTGCATTGAGATTATTTAACTTGAGCAATATCTGCTGAATCAAGCTCGCTGGAGGATACACATATCCTATTATTCCATCTCACAAGATTGATAGAGCGTCTACAGCAAACGCTCGAGGATCCGAACATGGTGACACATATGTCTGCAACTGATTGTTCAGATGCGTCGCAAATAAGTCCATCATTGGCCGCTCTCATTGGTAGCAAATCTGATTGAATACTCGTTTGTTGAAAGTCCATTCTGACGGCAACAAGTGGCCCCTCCGTGAAAGGGAGTCCGCTAATACGTTCAGACAACCCGGAATATATGAAAGACCAATAGGAGAACTTAATGTTCTAGTACAAACAGAAGGATTCATTCTGTTAACTTGAATAACAGAATGGAATGGGTGCCTCCCTGGTTCCGAAAATACGCTAATAGGGTAAAAATTGTCGGACAGAATTTGCACGTGAGCATTCTGAATAACGTTCATCCAATGACGTAGCGCAAGCCAAAATGACATCAATTCTTGATGTTTCTGTGCTTAGGATTAGGAACTACGGATCCCAAAGACCCTGGCATTTCAAATCCGTTGGGCTCAATGTTGCGTCTCAACCTGTTTGACTGGCATCCGTCAAAACTGTAAAACTCAGATCCGGCAATTGCAGTAGAATTCCCTGAGTTAACCACTGAATATCTGCCCACGTCTGAATCTCTTATTCACTTGATTTGACAAGAGGATGTCCGTATCGAGCGAAAGAATCTTCACCCTTCAATTCTGGGTCAGAAGAAATTGGTGCGGACAAGTGCATAGCCGCCCCATTGGAATAAAATTGCGGCAGCTCCGCACAAACCTATCAGTCTCCTGAGATCTCTAGCTGAAACCTTGTCTTGAGTGAAGACAATAGCGAGCACAACAACTGATTAATTTCGCTCTGGGTAATGACAGACGAACAAGAATGTTGTGCGTCTCGAAGCTCATCCCCCGGTGGGTGAATGACTTGGTCGATACCAGATCTGACTTCTCCTCGTTTACTTATGAAACCGAGACGTCGGAGCAACAGAAGCAGATTCTGTACATCGTTCTGAAGCGTTAACTCATTGCCGTACCTCTGAAGAATGTCATCCAGGTAGGCCGATGTTATCGCAGACGAATGAGTTCGGAAATGAGTCATTACCGAGTTCATTATTCGAGTGAAAGCCCAGGGGGCTAGATTCAGACCGAAGCACATTTCTCGGAGCTGATACATGACTCCTATGATGAGGAAGCGAAGATACTTTCTGAATGCCTGATGTACCATGACGTGAAAGTACGCATCTTGAGATCTATGCATGTAGCATAGTCGTACACCCAAATACTCGCTTAGACCGATCGGATGGTCTCCATACAGAAACTTGGAGCCACGATCAGCTTGTTTATCCAGCTCAGATTTATGAGTGGACAGAACAAGCCGTCAGGTTTTGGAACCAGAAAAGGATGGTTGTAGAAACCTGGAAATTCCTGGATTTCTACGATCTCTATCGCAATCATTCCAGAAGAGACTGGACTTCTGATGGAAGCGAGCCTCTTTCCTGCAAACTTGATGGAAGCTGAGTCCATCTTGGACTTCGAGTTAATGGAGGTTTTCGTCTGAAGGACAATTTAGTCATTCCGAAATCACCCCTCGGATCCAAGGGACGTCCGTAATCTACTCCCAAATGATTGAGAAACTCGACAGTCTTCCGCTCAGTGGTACATGATAGACGTTAATCCCATTACCTCCTGGTCCTGCAAGGCTTGCAGAAGGAGAAACCATGTCCTCCACGGCCCGCACCTTGCCCCGTCGACCTAGGGGCGCCTGACCGGATGTCTCGGCCAGTATTACGGCCCCTACCTGAGTCGCTACCCTGGCGGTCTCCAGAGTAAGACCTAGAGGACGCATAGGAACCTCTATAGGAACTTCCCTTGGACGTATTCGCCCCAGAAGTGCCTGTCCTACTTTTCTCCGCTGAATCCGACTCTATGGAAGCGGATTTGAATAGCAGAGAGTCTGAAGCTTTCTTAGTTATCTGATCATAGATTACGGAAAGCTTGCCGTCGAAGAGAAACTCTCCGGAGACCGGAGCAACTGAGTGAGTTTTTCACCTTACTATCCACACGTGTGGACGTAGCGAGGGCCGCATCACGTCTAACCAACTCCATATCGCCACTAAAAGGGTGGAGTTATACGTGAGGTCCTTGAAAGAACTCTTAAGGAGGATGTACATCCTGGAAGTCTTTTTCCTTTGAGACGTAATGATAACGCTCTGGTAAGGTGACCCGCGTACGATGATGCGTCTAAGCTAACCCTGCTAGACGATATTGTCATTTCCAACATCGTGGTTGGAATTGACATTGACGACGGTATAGACAATACTACATGTAGGTCTTTGGCCTGGTCGTCTAGATGCAGAGAAACTCTCCGAATGCTCTGTCCTGCCGTTTCGAAATTATTCCTTGAATTGATGAAAGGCAGATGTAGAGCATTTGCCAATAAGAAACCAGACTTGCCCGTTTAGGTAGCAAGTTATATATAGCGTAATTCAATAGTTCAAATGTCCATGAGACATTTCTGGACTATGTCGGAAACTGAGGGACAATGTCCCTAAACCGATAAAGAATTCTGAGTCCAGTGGCGCTATCAGTCTCTTATCCGGCAACACAGCATTTTTTTGGTCCGGAGGAACAACGTCAGATGATAATGCCGGATGTACTCTACTATTGTTGTACGGTTAACCAGTTTTATACGTCGGTTTCGGTTTTGCTTGAAAACCGAAACCGTGTAACTGGTAAATGAGTACGGTTTCATTTTTTTTCCTAAAATGTCGGGAAGAGATGTTTTCTTTATTCAGTTTGCACTAACAATGTCTGAAATGTCAAGCTTTGTCAGGAAATAACAGTGTCGTCAATGCACGCCACATTCTGGGTGTAAAGGGGATACTTCAGCATGTCCAGATCACTCGAGAATGATGTATGACAAACTGTCAATCACACATCGTTGATGTAAAAATGGGTTGTGTTTTCTGTGAGAATGACAAAACAGACAGCCAACACGCCTACATTTCACTGATTACAGGAAATGCCTTGTGCAATTGGCTTCGTTTTTGAACAGGTTTGTCTGACATAGTCATTCAGTTTAATTAAAATTACTTATCTACAATCTGTTGGACAGTGAATAATATCATATCAGAAAAAGGTCTTGGCATTTCATTGTCGTATTCAAAAATAACATTTGTCACGGGTTTCCCCACCACGTGTTTCGTATGTAGTCTGTTGCCTCCCTTGATGTGCTTATCTGGGAAGAGGTTTCCTTGCAGTCCAAACTTGGGACGTTCCGACCTGAGACGATTTGTCCTGAAGGTTTCGGCCAACTAAAAACACGAAACCGCAAGTTCTTATTCTATTTAGTTCAATATATGAAGGCCAAAACGCCTTGAACCGAAACGTGCCGAGGCCGAAACGTTCCAAGACTGAATCGTCCATATCCACGGGAAAAAGCTGCGTTCCATAATATCGCTGTCAACGTGCCACTGTTGCATTCCCACACGACTAACTTTAAGGGGGGGAACCAAAGGAACAAATCAGCGGTAGAAATAGAAAGTGGAATGGCAAGAGGCAAACGCAAAAAAGTTGCAATATATAACAGTACACCAGTGAATTTGTGAAATCAATTCCGTTGAGCTAATACCATTGTGTGCACGAGGTGTGCGTGTGTGTGTGGTGGGGGGGGGGGGGGGGTACATTGGCAACAGGTATTTGGTAAAGTGGTTCGTTTTGAAGCCCACCCAGCTACAAACAATATGACTTTCCCATTCCAGGCTGACATGAAATGATGGAAAATGTATGGAAAAGAGTCCATACATCAGTTCATTGTCAGGTATGTTAGGATGGGTGTCTAGGTGACCCACTTGGCAACACTTGTTATTATTTGCAATACCTGGTAGTGTCACTTTGTTAAGCTGCCCAGGAGTGAGCACTGAACAGAGCCCTGGGAAATTGTGAATTCGCTGGTTTCAAACCCATGTGTTAATATCAATTCATCATAGACTCGCTTATGCCTGAACTTAAAGACCAGAGGTGAGGGGGGGGGGGGGGGGGGGGGGGGGGGGGGGCAGGGGGGGGGGGGCTTGTGCCTAGAATTGGTGAGTGGTGATATTCAACAAACACTGTAACATTTTATTTTCTTTTATATTATTTTGTTTTGATAATGCCTGCCATTTATACACTTAGCACAAATGCTAGTCACTGCCAATTAAATCATCATTGAAAAGATGACAGTATGGGCATTATATCAACACTACATAGTTTCTGTTGGAAACTGCAGATGTCTTACTATAAAAAAACGAAAACCGACCTATAAACCAAGTTTTTTTTTAAAAACCGAACCGAAACCGAACCGAAACAAGAAAAATAAAACCGCACAACACTATACTCTATGGCAATTATGTTGTTCCGAAAGGGAAAAATACAACTCCTCCGTATCCCTTTTGCCATCCTGTTGGACCACTTGTAATTCTTGGTCGTCCGAGCCTGAACCTGCAGCGGAACGTACCATCCCAGCTTCCTCGGATAATTCCTGATCCGACAGAGTTACTGTCGGTTGCTGGGATGCTGCGATAATTTGTGCTATCTGTGATAGCATGTCCGTCATGGAGGACTGTGGAGCTGCGGTCTTACAGGATTTAGCCACTGGAAGCTCCTTGGACGTTGACTCCTGCATACTTCTTATATGCAAACGTCCGGAGTATGAAGGCCTCGTATCCTTGGCTACCAGATGGCGTGACCTGGTCGCCGTAGAATCCCTGGTCGGCGATGTTGGTTGAATATCACTGGTCACATAGCCAAGGTGCAGTCGCGTGTGCTGCCGTGAGGATGAGGAAGCCCATAGAGCAGTCTCTCAGGACTGTCTATAAAACGGAGCATCCTGAGCGGTGGATGTATGCTCCGACTGAGGAACGTTTTGTACCACAACATCTAGGCCCAGATGTTGTAGTACGAGAGAGGGACCTCTCTCACTCGCAGCGCGGATGAACCTGGACGAGCTAGGAACGGACTAATAGGCTTCCTCCGCACCATCCTCGTATCCATAGTCACTGGGTGTGCACATTGTATTTTATAATATAGTGCTCGCATCACCCAAATCTCCTTCCTGGACCGCAACGGACGAACCCGTCTGCTGAGCCATTCGATGAATGGTCACTGCACCGGGCGAGCTAGTGGATGCCAACGCCGTCGATCCTACTTGGGACCTCTTAGGCAATTGATGTATCTGCATGAGCACTTTTAGCTCTTCATTTGACTGTGACGACGGAAGCACACTTACGAAGACAGCACCTTGTTCATGTTACTCAATGAGACCTGTGGAGCCGCGGCCCTACGTAATTATCCGCTGGAAGCTCCAGGGATGTTCATTCCTGCATTTATATAATATTCGAACGTCCCAACTGGAAAGGCCTCGTGTCCTTGGCTAGCAGATGGAGTGACCTGGTCGACGTGTATTCCTTGGTCGGCGAAGCAGGACCACCAGGGACGTTCAATCCTGCATTTATATAATATGCAAACGTCCCTTGAAAATCTGTGGTCACATAGCCAAGGTGCGGTCGTGTGTGTTGACGTGAGGATGAGGAAGCCAATATAACAGCCACATCAGACTGACTATGCGACGGAGCGTCCCGAGCAGGAGGAGTGGGCATAAGCTCTGACTAATGAACAAACATACAACATCGCGGAGCAAATGTTGATGTAAGAGAGAGGGGGGCCTCTCTCGCTCGCGGTCCGTGTGGACCTGGACGAGCTAGCTACTGGATTGACAGGCTTCCTCCGTACTATCCTCGGATCCGTCGTTGTTGGGTGTGCACATTTGATGTTTTATAGTGCTCGCATCACCCAATCTGCTTCCCTGGATCGCAACGGACGAACCCGGATGCCAATCCATTCGACACCGGGCGGACTAGCGGGCGATCAATGCCTTCGATCCTACTAGGGAACTCCCGGTAATTGTCGTAATACCATGAGCACTTCCCGCTAGCCCTAATATTGCAACAACGGAGACACACTTGTTGAAGACATCACGGAAACATCACTCTGAATTCTGAAAAAGAGACTGATAAAGTAGAGTGACCCTGCGGAGAGAGGACCGGAATGGACCCCTCACCGCTAACAAAATACCGTGACACACGTCTTCAACGTTGTCATTCCAATCAACACACACAGAGCAAGAATTAGTGCGAATACATTGACTATAAGAAACACATTGAACCTGAGAATTAGAGGAAGATATCCTCGCATTACAATTTGAACAATATTTTTTCATCAAGAAAAATATAGACAGTCATATTAATCGCACTAACCCTTGAAATAAAGATACATAATATAATATAATCCATTATAACATTTCGAAAGAAAATAATTTCCAAAAAAAAAAATTTTGAAAAATTTTTCAGAAGAGCCCAAGTTCCCAATGGGAACAATGAGCCCAAATGGATCCCAAAAAAGTCTAAGTGTGGACAAAAATTTTAAAACCATTTCAAAAAATTAATGTAACACTTACGGACAATATTAATGTATCTTGCTATGAACTGAACTGAGCAGAGGACAAGTAATTACTATCAGAAGTAACAGTTGTCAACACTAACAAAAAGTGTACACAACCGGAAACATGACTTCAGGCACTGATAAATATGGCCCGAAGTCAGTTATCAATTTAAACACTATCTGATGCAAAACAGAGACTTCCACAGAAGAAACTGCAGAACATCAGATGGTAGATGCAGACCAAAATGCCTAAACACCCAAGGGTGAGGAGTGAGGACGTAAACATGGAGAAAAACAGAATATTATTCTGTTACCAAGCCAAAACTCCCAAAAAATTTTAGTAATGAACATTACAAAAAATATGCCAAAAGCATGGGAGAATAGCTAGGGGGGAATAAAGGAAAGGGAGAGAGGAAATACTGATCAAACAATGGAACATTCATAGCAAGAATGACCACAACAGGGTCATGCCTCGAAAATGGGTAACATGAAATAATTTTTTTAAAAAGTTATAAGTTACAGCCCTGAACATTTCCTTCCACTGTTTCTTCCTCTCCTCCTTCTATTTCCTCCTTATATCCACCATTTCTCTCATAATTATGTGTCTGGCATCATTTAAACTGAGATTTACAAGCACAAATATCAGTCAGTTGTAACTGAATTGAAGGCCAAACAAAGAATGATAATTGCGCCAATTTCGAGACCTCCTTGACTCTGCGCATGCGCAGTGGAGTAAAAGTATGGAGGACCATATAGGACATGTAGTTTTCGGTTTTAGATGCAAATTTGGGGGATTGGGGGTAAAATTTGTGTTTGGCCCTAAATATTTCAGAGTTAACACCAGCTAAGTCTGGGTCATTGGTACAGTATAAAAATATTATTTTTTAAGGTCATTTTGTCTGAGGGCATTACGTCCTAAGAGCATTTTGTCCGAAATGCATTTTCACTGATGGCCTTATATATGTCTGAGGGCATTTTATCCTACAATAATTTTTATAACACAGGAAGGGGTAATCGGTAAAAGGCTAAATTGAATTGGTGGTGAAGATTTTCCAGCCGACAACTATTTTAAGAAAAGATTATTATCAGCTCTTGGACCTTGGGCAATTATAAAATGGACCTTGGGAAATTATAAAATGATGAAAGAAACATTTGTTTGTGACCAGTTTTCTGACTTAACTGCCTTGTTATTCTTTGTTTGTCGTTACAGTAATAAACTCATAATTAATGTTTATCAGTTTGTGTGCTCTGATGCTATCGCAGAAAAACAGCTTGTGTGCAAAATGTTCTTGGCTGGACCTGTGGTGTCAAGCCATTGAAGGGAGGGTGACTGGGAGCTAGATGCCACCACAAAAGTCACTGCAGCAGCCCAACTCGGTATTAAAATTATACATATATCTTTTGTGTTGGACTGTCCAAACCATGGCATTTGACCCTCATTGAAACGAAGGCATCCTAATCTCTGTTTTGGAAGCAAAAATGATAATCACACAAGTATTTCTTTTTTTGGTCTGCTACTCAGGTTAGTCAAATGATTAGTGCATTATGATGTATAAAAATGCAAAAATAAATATGACAGGCTCCATTAAATACAACTTCTGGCTCGTGATGTTCACCAGCTCTCTGATCTCTTCTTCAGACACAATTCTATCAAAGTCACTTGCCCAGCCTGTAATATGAACGACGTATATTTTTAAGTCCATCCTGAGCAATAATGTTTTCCAACTGCCCTCTTCCCAGTGACCTAGTTCATCAACCACCTGGATTTTTGCACCAACCATAATTTTCCCACTCCAAACATTTATAGACACATTTGTCGAATCAAAGAACTTACAAATACATGTACAATGAGTTTTAAAAAGTTAAAAAATTTATAGTAATTTATATATTTTTTATACTTACCAATGACCCAGACTTCGCTGGTGCTAAACTCTTTAATTCAGGGCCAAACACAAATTTTGTCCCCCCCAATCCCCAAAATTTGTATCAAAAACCAAAAATTACATGTCCTATATGGTCCTCCATACATTTACTCCTCTGCGCATGCGCAGTGTCAAGGAGGTCCCGAAATTGGTGCCAATTATCATTCTTACAACCAGTGCCTGGTAAGCGTTATGTACTCAGCGGGGAGGTATGAGTTCCCAACTCCTGGGAGGGCCATCCGCGCCTGGGTCATTGGTAAGTATAAAAAATATATAAATTACTATAAATTTTTTAACATTTTTATACTGTACCAATGACCCAGACTTAGCTGAATAGTAAATAGGCTGGAGGGCCTAGGACATGAAGGAAAATCAAAAAAACTCAATTATCTATAACAGAATATCCTCTCCAGGAGAAAAGAAGAGATAGGCTTTACATGTATCTTTCTTATTTATATTAAAGAAGAAAGACACAATACCGATCAGTAATTGAGCATAATAATAATCAATGATCTCTATTAACATCCAGAATAACCCTTTATACTAAAATTTTTAAAGGTAAGCCAATAAATAAAGGAAGTCCAGAGAAATGAGACTCTTTATATTCATTAAAAGTGACTGAAGATTGTATATTAACGCTCGTTTGACACATGACATATACAAATGCTTCACACCGAGCTACACTTTAAAAATATTACATGGATGAGTAAACATTAGCTTTACACTTTAAAACCATCCTGGACCGACTCGGAATTACTGACTCTAGGGGAGGTATTCCCTTGCTTTTCACTATAAAGCAGGTGACCTAAGGAAACACCCGCCCCCCCCTTCCCCTTTCCCTGGGTCAAATACCCCAGAGCGAAGAGGGCAGCAGGACAGAGTCACTGCCGGAACAGAAAGCCTACATAACTCTAGTTGTAACTGTTTAGTGGACAATATTCTGAGCAACTGATAACGGATCTAAACAATGGAGGTCTCCAGAAATGGACCCAATATTTCTGAGATAGAAATTAGTGAATGTGGAAGGTTGAGACCAATATGCAGCCTTCATTAAATCAGTAATAGCAATACAATTAGCATAGGCCGAAGAAGCAGAAAGAGCTCTTACTTCATGAGCTGAGATCTTGAGTGCCGACTGCTGAGAAGAAGATAATTTTTCATAAGCAGTATGAATAGTTAATTGAATCCATTTAGCAACAGAATGAACCATAATATCCTTTCTATTAGGCATCAAAAACAGAAAGAAACGCTTACGTCCCTTTCTGATGAACTCAGATCTACGTCTGTAAATACGTATTGCTCTAACAGGACAAAGTAAAGGCCTACGCCCATCAGATGATGGAAGGGCCTTAATAACAATAGGTTCAGGATACTTATTAGGAGCCTGATTCTTAGCCAAAAATCCAACATTGGTGGTAAAGGTAATAGTATTACCACTACTACGGTAGTGAGAATCCTCCACAGATAGTGCATGAAGCTCACTCACTCTTCTAGCAGAAGAGAAGGCTAAGAGAAAAGCTGTCTTATATGTTAAGAATTTGAAGTCCACTGTGTCAAGAGGCTCAAAAGGCACTTCTTTTAGCTTAAGAAGAACCCAGGCCAAATTCCACTTCGGAATTAATCTAAGGGTTCTAGGTCTATTTATCTAAAAATTTCTAACTAACTTAGATAAAGAGACATTAGTTCCAATCATTAAGCTATCATGATGTGCATAGGTATCAGATAGCATAGACCTATAACCCTTAATGGTGATAGGCTGCAGTTTAATCTCATCAAACAAGTATACTAGAAAGTTTGCAATGTCTGGAATGGAAGAATCATAAATATCTACGGAATGATCCCCACACCACTGATGAAAGACCTTCCACTTAGCAGCATAGTTTAGCAAAGAGGAGGTCCTCCTACAGTCAGAAATTGCATCCACTGCTCGTCCTGTAAAATGTTTTCTGTGCAAGAAGGACCATACAACGGAAATACGTGAAGGTTTAGACCTTGCGGATTGTGATGGAGGATGCGCGATTTCCCCTGCGAAAGAAGATCTTCCCGTTGAGGAAGCTTCCTCGGTATGTCCCACAACAGACACCTGAGTAGATTTATCCACGGTCTCTGTGGAGACAGAGATGCTACCAACAGAATCTTGCATTGCGATTGTTTTATCTTGAGCAATATCGGCTGAATCAACGGCGCTGGTGGATATGCATATCCTATCATTCAGTCCCAAGAGATCGAGAGAGCGTCTACTGCAAACGCTCGAGGATCCGGACAAGGTGACACATACGTCTGCAACTGATTGTTGAGATGTGTCGCAAATAAATCTATCATTGGCCGTTCCCATTGGTAGCAAATCTGATTGAATACTTGCTTATTGAGAGTCCATTCTGACGGAAACAGGCAACCCCTCCGTGAAAGGGAGTCTGCTAAGACGCTCAGACGACCTAGAATATGACGGACCGAAAGAATCTGATGTTCTAGTACAAACAGAAGAATTCTTTCCGTTAAATTGAGCAACGGAATGGAATGAGTGCCACCTTGGTTCCGAATATACGCAATTACTGTCGTATTGACGGACACGTGTGCATTCTGAATAACGTCTATCCAATGATGTAGAGCAAGCCAAATCGACATCATCTCTTTGATGTTGATGTGCTTGCTTAAAAACTGCGGATCCCAAAGACCCTGGCACTTCAAATCCGATGGAGGTCAGTGTCGCGCCCCAACCTGTTTGACTGGCAACCATCATAATCGTAAAACTTGGATCTGGCAATTGCAGTGGAACTCCCCGAGTTAACCACTGTGTGTCTGCCCAAGTCTGAATCTCTTGTTTCACTTGGCTTGACAAGAGGATGTCCGTCTCGGGCGAATCAATCTTCACTCACCAATTCTGAGTCAGATAGACCTGGAGAGGATGAGTGCGTAGCCGCCCCATTGGAATGAGATCCGCGGCAGCTCCGCACAGACCTATTAGTCTCATGAATTCCCTCGCTGTAACTTTGTCTGAGTGAAGACAATCGTGAACGTAACAACTGACTAATTTCGCTCTGGTTAACGGCAGATGAACGAGATTGTTGTGTGTCTCGAAGCTCATCTCCAGGTGGGTGAATGACTTGGACGGCACCAGATCCGACTTCTCTTCGTTTACTATGAAACCGAGACGTCGGAGCAATAGGAGCAGGTTCTGCATATCATTCTGAAGCGTTAACTCGTTGCCGTACCTCTGAAGAATATTGTCCAGGTAAGCCGACGTTACCACAGACGAATGAGCTCGGAAATAAGTCATTACCGAGTTCATTACTCGAGTGAAAGCCCAGGGCGCAAGATTCAGACCAAAGCACATCACTCGGAACTGATAAACAACACCTAGGACAGCGAAGCGAAGATACTTTCTGAACGCCGGATATACCATGACGTGAAAGTACGCATCCTTGAGGTCTATGCTCGCAGCATAGTCGTTCACTCGAATGGTCGCTCTGACCGATCGAATGGTCTCCATATAAAACTTTGAAGCCACGATCAGCTTGTTTATCCAGCTTAAGTCGATCACTGGATGGAACGAGCCGTCTGGTTTCAGAACCAGAAAGAGATGGCTGTAGAAACCTGGAGATTCCTGGTTTTCTATGACCTCTATAGCGTTCTTCTTTAAAAGAGACTGGACTTCTGATAGAAGTGCCGTTCTTTTCTGAAAATTTGACGGAAGCTGAGTCCATCTTGACTTCGAGTTAACGGAGGTTTGCCTTTGAAGGACAGTTTTAGTCCTTCTGAAATAACCCCTCGAATCCAAGGGTCCTCCTTAATTGATTCCCAGTTGCTTGAGAACCTCGACAGTCTTCCGCCCAACAGAATACGACAGAGGTCTAAACCATCACCTCCTGGATCTGCGAGGCTTGAAGGAGGAGAAACTATGTCCTCCGCGACCCGCACCTCGCCCCGTCGGCCTAGGGGCGTCTGACTGGTTATTTCAGCCAGCGTCACGGTCCCCTACTCAAGTCGCTACTCTGATGGTCTCTAGAGTAAGACCTAGAGGATGCATAGGAACCTCTAAAGGAACTTCCCTTGGACGAACTCGTCCCAGAAGTGCCTGGCCTACTCCTCTCTGCTGGTTCCGACTTCTTGGAAGCAGACTTAAATAGCAGAGTCAGAAGCTTTCTTAGTTAATTTATCATATATTGCAGGAAACTTGCCGCTGAAGAGAAACTCCCCAGAGACCAGAGCGACTCTAAGAGAGTTTTCACCTTATTGTCCACACGTGTGGAAGTAGCTAGGGCCGCGTCACGTCTAGCTAACTCCAGATTCGCCACTGAAAGGGCGTAGTTATACGTGGAAAAAGCTAAGACTATGGACAGAACTCTTAAGGCCGTCTGTACATCTTGGAATTCTGGTCCTTCAAAGCATAGTGACAACGCTCTAGTAAGGTGATCTGCATATGAAAGAGCGTCTTAACTAGCTCTGTTAGACGGTATCGTCGTTTCCATCGTTGACGAAGGAAGTGACATAGATGGTGGCATGGATATATCAAGGTCGTCTAAACGCAGAGGAACTCTCTGGATGCCCTGACCTGCCGTATCAAATTTATTCCTTTGATTGATAAAAGGCAGTTGTAGAGCAGATGCCGGTAGGAAGGCTGACCTGCCTGTCTTGTTGGCAAGTTTATCAATAGCGTCATCTAATAATTCAAATATCCGAGAGACATTCCTGGACTGTGACAGAAATCCGGGACAATGTCCCTAAACCGATAAAAAAGTCGGTGTCCAGTGGCGCTATCACCCTTCTATCCGGCTGCGCAGCATTCTGGTCCGGCGGAACAACTTCTGGAAGGTAAGGCCGGATGAACTCTACGGTTATTTTATGTTGTTCCGAAAGGGAAATATCTAACTCATCGGAATCCCTTTCGCCATCCTGCCGGACCTCTTGCAATTCTCGGTCGTCCGCACCTGATCCAGCGGTGGAACATACCGACCCAGCTTCATCTGAAACGTCATGTTCCGACAGAGGCTCTGCCGGTTGCTGGGATGCTGCGATGATCTTTGCTATCTGTGATAGCACATCCGTTACGGAGGCCTGGGGAGCCGCGGTCTTACTGGATTTAGCCGCCGGAAGCTCCCTGGACGTTGCATCCTGCATACATCTTTTATGCGAACGTCCGATGTAGAAGGCCTCGTATCCCTGGCTACCAGATGACGTGACCTGGTCGCCGTGGAATCCCTGGTCGGCAAAGCTGACTGTATATGTGTGCTGTCGTGAGGATGAGGAAGCCTTATAGGTAGCCTCGCCGGACTGCCTATATACCGGAGCGTCCCGAGGAGCGGACGTATGCTCCGACTGCGTAACGCTACGAACTACAACATCTGGTCCCAGATGCTGCTGTATGAGAGAGGGACCTCTCTCGCTTGCAGCTCGTGCCGAGCTGGACAAGCTAAACACCGGACTATCAGGCTTCCTCCGATCCATCCTCGTTTCCGTCTTCACTGGGTGTGCATGTGGAAGTTTTATAGTGCTCACAACACCTGACTCTCTCTCCTGGACCACAACGGACGAACCCGGGTGCTGACCCATTCGGTGAATGGACGCGACACCGGGCAAGCTAGCGGACGTCAACCCCTTCAAGTTCCTTTCGGGTAATTGGCAGATCTCCATGAGCACTTTTGCCGCCAGCTCTTCGCTTGTTTGTGACAACAGAGGCACACTTCTGGACGACATCACGGAAATATCACACTGTTCTTGTTCCTCTGAAAAAGAGAGTGAAAGACTAGAGTGACTTTGCGGAGAGAGGACCTGCATGGCCTTCTCTCCAGTAACAACATACCGTGACACACGTTTCCAACATTTGTCATCCCATTTGAAACACACAGAACAAAGATCAGTGCGAGTACTACAGAGAGTACAATTAATACAGAGATTATGAGAATCATAGGAAGATTTCCTCCTATTACAATTTGAACAATAATCATTCATTGTGAAAAAAGGTAAACAATCATAGTACTCGCACTAATCCTTGAAAATAAAGATACATAATAAAACAATCCATTATAATCATTACGAAATAATGATTCGAAAAGAAAAATTTTTTTTTTTTTTTTTTATTTTTTTCAGAAGAGCCCAAGTTCCCAATGGGAACCCTGAGCCCAATGGAACCCCAAAAAGCCTAAGTGTGGACAAAAATTTAAATTCATTTTGAAAAAATTAATGTAACACTTACAGACAATATTAATGTATCTTGCTATGAAATAAGTGATGCAGAAGACAAATAATCACTACAGTACAATCCTCTTAATTGAATATCCATTTTGCCAGTGAAAATTATTCAATTAACAGGAGTATACAATTAACAGGGATTTGGTCAGTTTCCTGTGTTCAGGAGGTAAACTGAGCATTTATTCTATTATATCTTGTTTGACATAGCTCATATAGCTCTGTCAAACAAGATATAATAGAATAAATGCCTGTATTCGATGTAGTGAGGCCAAAAAGGTTGATAAATAAGGGGAATTTGGTGCGTGTCACAGTAATTTTTTCGACATATTACAAAACTTTATATACAATTAACAGGAGTTCACTCTACAACCCATATGCAATTAACAGATCAAATTTTGTACTGAAGATATGGTAAATGGTTTTGTGTTTAAAATTATATTCAATTAACAGGGATATACAATTAAGAGATATCCAATTGAGTGGGCTCCTCTGTATCAGCAGTAACTGTTGTCAATCTAAGCAAAAGTGTCAACAAACCAGAAACATGACTCCAGGCACTGAAAAAACCTGGCCCGAAATCAGTTACCAATTTAAAACACTATCTGATGCAAAACAGAGGCTTCCATAGAAGAAACTGTAGAACATCAGATGGTAGATGCAGACCAAAACGCCTAAACACCCCTAGGGTGAGGACGTAAACATGGGGAAAAAACAGAAAAAATTCTGTTTCCAAGCCAAAACTCCCAAGAAATTTTAGTAATGAACATTACAAAAAATAAGCCAAAACATGGGAGAATAGCTAGGGGGGAATAAGGAAGGTAGGGAGGAAACACTGATCAAGCAATGGTACTTTCATAGCAAGAATGACAACACCAGGGCCATGCCTTGAAAAAAGGCAACATGAAATAATTTCATAAAATAATTATAAGTTACAGCCCTGAACATTTTCTTGCACTATTTTTCCTCTCCTCCTTATATTTCCTCTTTATTTCCACCATTTCTCTCATCAGAATGTTGCTGGCATCATGAAAACTGAGATTTGGAAGCACAAATAACAGTGAAGTGTAACTGTTTTGAGGGCCAAACAAAGAATGATAATTGGCACCAATTTCGGGACCTCCTTGACACTGCGCATGCGCAGAGGAGTAAATGTATGGAGGACCATATAGGACATGTAATTTTAGGTTTTTGATGCAAATTTTGGGGATTGGGGGACAAAATTTGTGTTTGGCCCTGAATTAAAGAGTTTAGCACCAGCTAAGTCTGGGTCATTGGTACAGTATAAAAATATATATTTTCCAGTTGCTAACAACGCTACCTATACATGTATACAGTTGTGACAGCATGTGGTACATGTTGGGTCTGATTATCAGTTGCTCTGGTGTCTGATTGGATGGCGGTAATTAGTGGGTGGGAATTAGCTTAGCCATAGCTTGTCATACCTCATCACTCGGCGGATTAAATCCTATTATTCACACATTTTCAACACATTTTTAATTCAATGTTCATGCATCTTTGTTATATTTATGTATTATAGAAAGAAATTGAATTAATTCATGGAATTTTACAAGTACATTTTCATTTTCGGAAACCTATCTTATGTGTTGTGATTTTTTTCTGGTCGTAAGAACAAGTAAGTAGTTCCAGTGTATCATATATAGTAACCATTTCGGGGTCAGCAACAGGTCTTTAGCACAGGATTTCACAGGTGTTGCTGTTGGAAACGGGGTTGCTAATGGAGTGTACACGTCATAAACAGATTTGAATGAGAGGAATCTGAATGCATGGGGGATATCCACTACAGTTAAAACTAGAAGTCCTGTCCTGAACTGTGCGCTTATCTAGGCTTAATTGCGCGTTGGAATTGCGCGCAATTGCCATATCGAATGGCATCCAAAGCACGGCAGGTTCTCCTGGTTACTCATAGCAAACACATGCAATGTTTCTGCCAATGGACCTCCGGGTTACCCGGAGGTCCATTGGCTGAAACATTGCTTGTGCACAGGCCATATGTACAGAATTTGATAGCTTTACTTGGGCCATAACGCGTACATTAACGCGCATATCAACGTGCTATTTGTGCGCATTTCATGACAGGACTTCTAGTTTTAACTGTATGTTCAGATCACTATCTCTCTCTCTTTGAATAAAAAATGCTGTATGGTTAAGAACATCGCTTTGGAAAGGACTAGAGTTATGGTTCCGCAACTATAATTTGTTACAAAGCAATTTTCTGAAGAGATACAAGTCGGCCTTTCCCCGATTGGAATTTAGAAACATGAATACTCAGAGCCTATTTTCATACTACATTATCAGTGCCCTCTTTTTGGACATTGTCATTAAATTCATTCGTATGATAGTGAGCAAAAGCAACCTGCAGGGTCGCGTGCAAGTGATCCGAAGGATTGCATGCTTCGCAAGCTATTAGGCAACACGTATGTACCGTTTGTATGAACTCACGTATGTACCGTTTGTATGAACTCAAAGCCAAGCTAATCTCAAAGGCATCAACTTCAAATTTTTTCAACAGAAGTGGTACACAAGGTCAAGGACGCTGACATGTTGCGCATGGCAGAAATTGACATTCGCAACTGAAGAAATTATTTATTTATCGAAGAACAATACTACAATTTGGCAGTATATTTATGTGGCTACTAACAGTTCATAATATTAACAATAAATGCTACACGCTATTTGTGAAAAAATAAAAATGAACGCAGCATTTTCCGTAACTTCTTGGATAAATTCCGGAAAACAACGACGCCATAAATATATCTTCCAATCAAAGCAATGATAAAATTATCTTTCAATCAGAGCACTGGAAAATAATATCTTCCAATCAAAACGCGGATAAAAGTAGTTATCTTGAAATAGACAAAACACGTTGCGTGCTGTTTACAAATATTGGGAAGAGTCACTGTGGTCTGGTCCAGGCACAGTTTTTCAAAAGGAAAAAATACATTTTGGGCCTACAATTTTATTTCATAATAACTTGTACAGTGGCAGTTTTCGCTCGATTTTAGGTTTGCCTAAATTTCATATTATATTTTTACACCGTAATCCCATTCAGTCTCAGATATAATGTAAAACTAACACGAAAATAGAAAACTTAACAGAATTTTATCAAATAGAATGGTTACCAAAAGGCTTCTGCGGTTTAAACGAATATAATTGATTTCAGAAGCATCGGTTTAAACAATAATTAATGACTACAGATATCATAATTCTCGTCAAAATATCAGCAAATACGAGTTTGAACCCGTCATTTTTTAAATTCTCAATTTGTAAACAAATGTACCTCACTCGATTTGAAAAGAGGTGCACGCTGCCGTGGAGGTTGGAAGGATTCTTTATCTCATTGACGCTGCTGATTCCGTGTCACTCTGCCTCGGGGTAAAGACCGGGTCCAGTTTCCGGGACAACTCGGCCCCGTTTTGGGCAGACTTGTCCCGCCTTTCCCACATTTTTATGACTTTCTTTTTATTTCAAGAGTTTTAACAATTAATTTATTTGTATTATCAATATGGTTGTGATACATTTTGGACAGTATTTAAAATGAAAGACTGGAGTAATATGAACTTTGGTAAAACCAAGAAGCGCGCGCAACTCACAGTGTTTTTCAAATTATAATGACATAAACTTAACAAAATTTTAAACAGTGTTTAAGGGGTCGACCAACAAAACATTTTGCGTTGTGAACTAATGGATGTACATGCTGTCTTGTAGATTTATTTCCCCCTAAAAACATATCAGACCTACAATATAAAATTGGCCTCGAAACATATTGTCGAAAATTTATTGTTTTTGTTTCGCTGGGGTGCATACATTCTGGAACGGAACTTCTGCTTTGGAAATGGTGATTCGTGGACGTTTGTCAGACAGTATGTCACTTTGACATCTTAGGTTCGTAATAACTGAATGAAAACGACCTTTGCCACAATCCGTCCTGTGCGTACTTTTAAGTTACAACAAACGGACGTGTTGTTGATGCTTTTCATTTGGTAACTTTGTTCCAACAACACGCAGTGTTGGTTTGAAGTGAACAGCGTTTTGCACTTGCAAATGCAAAACAGATAAATCACGTGACAG
This sequence comes from Pictodentalium vernedei, assembly GCA_031216915.1. Taxonomy (NCBI): domain Eukaryota; kingdom Metazoa; phylum Mollusca; class Scaphopoda; order Dentaliida; family Dentaliidae; genus Pictodentalium; species Pictodentalium vernedei. The sequence goes on from CM062297.1 coordinate 164,760,870, forward strand.
AATACTCCGCAGAATCGATCAACAGCGGGATCCCAACAGCCAGCCAGCAGACGATGAAATCCAATGTGCATATATGGGAACATTTAGCTTTTCGACAATTTCTGTCATTTAGTCAGCAAGGCAAACGACAGTTGAATTTGTTTGGAAAAACTTTAATTTTGAAAAGCATGTTCGATAAATTATTCACAGTCTGCATGGAATGATCTAAGGAGAAATCTCACATTACACCGTTCGCTTTTTAGGGGGCGTCATTCGATTTGTTCGCTTCTGAAAACGAGAGCTGGGGTTCCCCATGTTTTTACTTCCGGTTTCAGGTTTAGATTGGATGGCATAGCATTCCTTGGTTTTTCCAATTTCACGTACCCGTTGTCTATTAGGCTTGCTTCAAAGCAGCCCTTCGGGCTGCTTTTGCGCGCGCTATAAATGATCAATCAGTGAGGACCTATTTTTAATGATCTAGAGGGTAAGTTACTGTTCACAGTTGTTCATCATTGTATTACGCTACGTATAGATGACACAGGACTAAAAATAATTAATTTATAATTTCAAGCTGACATAACCGTATACAATTCAGGCTGACCATGGGTATATGGCTAAATCGTGTTAGAAGCCCACAGTAGGACTATTAGGAGCTTATCGGGAGCTATATAGAAGCGATGTAGGGGCTATGATCTGTATAGGAGCCATGTCATAGACCTATCTTCAAATACCTAGACGGGGTGCTAGGTTATATCTCATTAAGGGATTTCCTTGTGGCCTCATATGGATGAGGAGGTATCTGGACGATTCGTCGCGATTGAAGATTCGTCGTAACGACGAATCGTCCAAATTACGATTACGACGAATCGTCTTTTGGGTTTTCGACGAAACGTCCAAGACATGGATCTGTAACACTGAATTATTTTTAAATTTTTGACCGGTTGATTTCAAGGTACTTTCATGTGAGATCTTTTGAAGTAACATCAAAAAGTGTTAAAAAACAAGATGGAACAGCTAATAAAAAAGAGCAACAAAGATGGAAGTGTACAGTGAAGAACATCAGAATTAACTGTTTGGCATCAGTTAAGCAGACAGGAGAAAGGACCACGTCCACATTCGCGCACTTCAAAGGACACAGCTAATGTTAGCGCTTACATTAGGACTGAGGGCCACAATCGCCCATATGCATCAGAATGTACTCTTGTTAAGGAAGCAGCAAACCGTTTGCGACGCGACAAAACGGCGTCCAAAACACCCAAAAGATCACTCTTTTGAGTGGATCAATGAAGCTGTGCCAGAAAATTTTGTTCAGAAAGATATTAGAGTTGGACTCGCCAGGCAAATCATTATTTTTACAGCAGTAATGATAGGTTTATTGTCTAAAGCTAAAACATGGTATGTTGACTCAACATTCAATGTAGTACAGAAAAATTGGGCACATAATATCAACTTGTATGAACTTATAGAGGTGTTGAACAAAGAGAGTTTACTAGTAGACCTTCAGTGCCACTTGGTGTCTGAAGAGAAACTACAAAGGTATCAAAAAAAAAAACATTTAAAAACTATCAGGTGGAAATTTTTAATATATGAGAGCATTACAAACAGAAAATTATAACCCCAAAGGTATTACTGCAACGTGTTGCAGCACTTCACCACCCTCAACAAACATTTGTTGTCACAACCAGCTCAAATTAGCGTTAAAGATTCAAAGTCGAAATCTTCGACGAATCGTCCAAAAAACAACGGAAATTACCGACGAATCGTCCATTGGACGATTCGTCGGCAATTTCCGTTCACGACGAATCGTCCAGATTCTACGACGAATGTGCAATCACGACGAATCGACCAGTATTCGATGAGGATATGAGGGAGTTGAAGTTGAACCTCATTGAGGGATTTCCTTATACCCTCATATGACTACAGGCGAACTTACACGCCTAGTCTAGTCTAGACACAATATGTGGGGAGAATGGGCGTAGTTTAGATCAATGGGATGATTTGAGTGGTCAGACCAGATACAGCAATGAGTTGCTAGGACTAGATCAAATGCTAGGGTGCAAGTAGCCAGAATAGAGACTGCGAAAGGCACAAGCCGGTGATTCTGGAAGAATCCGAGTCAAATAAACAATTGTCGGGTCTATTTGAGTAAATGATTTACGCATCTTGAATGGAACACATCCCCAAAACAAAACCCTTCTATTTGACGCCCCCAAGCTCATAATAACGACATGTCATCAAAGATGGCGATCAGGATAGATAGAACCCGAGGATTCTCGGAGAATTTGAGCCAAATGAGTAATTGTCGGATCCATTTGGATAACCAGATGAACTCCCGTTCAACTGTTCAATCGAACATACCCTCCGAACACACCACAACAATATTTGAAGCTTTCCAGGTTCATAGCAACCACGTGCCGCTACAGACACCAAGATGGCGGTCTCCAGTATACAAAATGGACGGCAGAAACAAGTTTACTCTAAGAACATTGACGCGCTGCGCTCAGGTACTTCGTATCATTATCATAATGGCGTTTCAACATCGCCGCTCACGTGGCCTGCCATAACAACCATACATGGCGTAACTGGTCGTATGAAAATCACGTCACTTCCGAGGTCCTGGAGTGGAGTCCGGCAAATAAGGCATTAAAGGCGCGAGCACTACTATTTCTATTTACAGTCACCATCATTTTGCCCGGCAAAGATTTCGCCGCGTTATTTTTTTCTCTTCTGTGATTTGTTTATTGCCACAGTGCAGTTTGCTTTTTGAAGCAGAATGTGATTCTGTATTTTCATAAATAGTTTATGCTAATAGTTTAACATTGTTATCACCTTACCCAAAACAATGTTCGATGGTGAAAATGAATGTGAACAGTGTTTCTCCGAGGAGTTGCTGTTGGTCCTGCGTGCAGGCTTGGGTCAATTACATCACCAATGTAATTAATTACAATTACAGTTACATTGGAAAATGTCAGTTATATTTCAGTTACAATTACAACTAAAACAGAAAGTAATTACGTACAATTACAAATTGCATGGTAAAGGAATTATTTACATTCTCAATTACATTTTTAGGGGTAAATGACAAGATGAGTTTGTTTGATGCACTTTATTAAAATCATGATTAAAATAACATAGAAACATGATCATGGTTATATTAAATTAACACAACACATAATTAAATTAGGGAAACATAACAAAAAAACGCAAGCACTACTCTATATCGTATTTGCATCGGACCATCATCATATGTTCGAATGTGTCGTCTTTCATTCTGCAGGTCGGAAAACTTTGCCGGCTTTACTAAAGAGACGCTCAGTTGATGGAATGTCTTCATCCCCAGGAATGTCAAAGGCCATCATCATTTTGAATGCGTTGTCGGTGATGAAGTTGGTTATTTCTCGGCAATGTTGTAACACGCTATGACCTCTTCGTATTCGTTACTGGTGTTTTCATCAGTGTGATGGCCTTTGAAACGTTTAAACGCGATCATGGCGGAATGTAATGTATAGTTAAGAATGTAATGTCCAGTTATGCCAATAGTGAAAATGGAAACAGCTGGTTAGTATACATATATGGAATGGTAGGTATATTAATGTGGACTATTCTAATTTCTTGTTTGATTCCGGGTAGTTCATCTTTTGCTAAGTGCAAATAAACTTTGCCAAATAAATGAGCAATGGGTTATATCATTTGTATAGATTCAGAACAAGCAACGTGTGCAGACACCAATAAATTGAATCCAGGACAAAATGCCCATCGACAAAATGCCAATCAGACAAATTGCCCCTGGACAAAATACTCATGGACAAATGCCAATCAGACAAAATGCCAGTCAGACAAAATGCCCATCGATTCTCAAAATGAAATGCAGTAACATAAAGTGAAATAGAATTTTATTTTCAAATGGTAATAGCACTTATTTTTACAACATATTTTCAACCTTTTCACAATATGTCACCAACATGTTCAACATTACGCAACATTTTTACACCCATCACTCTCAATTTATTATGTTTTTGCCTAACATGATTGTCTAATCACATTTATAATTATGCGATAGTTTAGGGAAATCGTTGAAATGTGCCAATATTAAATTATTAATTTTTTTTAGGCCACCCGGATGGCTTTGTAAATAATCACATACAACAAGAAAGCTTTTTCAGAAATAAAGGGAGGAGTCGATGACAAGGGACAGCTTCTATGTCAATTGTCCTCGATGGTGACAGCAGTTATGACACTACCACCCATCTTCCGGTGCACCACCAATAACTGAAAACTGGAGAAGTTCTTTGCAGTCAGTTTTCTTTTTAGAATACCGGCTAGTCCGCGATGAATGCACAACTCCTGGATTCGTCCTTGACGTCGCACACTATATACACTGACAGGACTGGATTTATTCAAGAACCTAAATTCAAGTAATAATGGGGAGTCACAGGTGCACAACCGCGTTAGCAGAAACCCACAAAATGACCCGCAACAGCAAACTCCTTTCCATCGCCTAAGGGAGGAAAGTAAAGGGGAGGCGGTTGAAATGGTTCCAAAGCATTCTGACAACAAAAAGGGTTAGCCCATTCCTTAAAAGCACGAGTGATGGAATAAGACCCTCTAATCTAGCTAAAAAACCGGCGTAGTAGTGATAGGACTGGCACCGAAGTGAGAAAGCCGGGCTGGTTGAAACTATCCGCTCATCCTTTCCAGGGGGAATGAAATGTTCGGCACAAGGCATACAATTAGACTGGAAGATATTACAGGGGAAGCCCCCACCCCCACCCCCACCCCACCCTTCCACACACACACGCTATGAAACGGCCTAACCTCCTAAAGTTCAAGAATAACGGGATGGATACATCTCGCGCAGAAATATTGTGTCTCCATACGAGGTCCATCAGTCCCCGCAGAGATCAGAGGGTTAACAGTGCTTAAGGCCAAAGTCCAACCGTTGGATGTCATGCCTCAATAGCTGGGTTAGGGCACCGAATACAATAGAGGTCAACAGGCAGTGGATGGATACTTTGGAGAACTATTTCCCGACAGCAAATCAAGGTCACATTGATCAAAGTGATGTGCCTGGAGGGCCTCCCTGGTCCGATCCGGATAGGTATCCCCCCCCCCCCCCCCAGTCACACTTGAAGAACTGAAAGCTTTGAAAACCAGCCAAACATCCTATTCGAAGGTCGCCGAACCCTGTAACATGCCGAGACGCAGAACAAGTCCAGCAGAGATTTAGGGCAATATTTTGAGTGCAACCAGAGAAATGTGGCTCAGATTCATGTTCGACAGATGCAACAAACGGACGATCCACTGAAAAGTAATGATTACGGAAGCATTCCAAATTGGGATTCAGGAATAAGAAAACAGGAATTTCCCGATTATTCCTACACTGACAGGCCACATGGCGTGGCCAAGCCCCAACACTCGCGCGTCTCACAGCAGCCGGCCCAGAGTTATCATTCAAAATTAGTACCCATTCACCCACGAGGGCTTCAGTAAGTGAAGCCTGCTCAGGGTATTCCCGACAACCGGGGCAACTCATCTTCATATGAAGCTAAACTGCTAAGCTGTGGAGCAAATCCACGGTTTAGAACATCTCGTTTTCAGAGAATCACAGTGCCTTTACGCGATTATAGGAAAGTGGACCAGATGACACCAGGAGACGAGACAGATCCAGCGCGGAACTGTGAAAGTTTCCGAAGCGCGGATTGTGAACCAATTCAGACAGCACAGCTGGTGACCACCCAAATAGAAATGCCGGCCAACGTGAAGGCATTGCAAGACCCAGGAGGCTACTTCTGCCAGCAAGTCACACCGGGGCGTACACTCGACGATACTTTCAACGATAGGAGCTATGGAACAGCATACCCAGAACGTAGCTAGGAGCGCGAATGGCTGGCACACCACTGGTTTATCCGGGAACAGACCCAAGCATCCGGGTGCCGACCAGGCAAACTACTCCTGTTACTCGAAGACAGGGAGACAGCGATTCCAAAGCCAGGTCGCATCCTTCTCGATTTCCAAAATAGGTATACCAGACCTGGCCTTGATAAACCTTTTAAACTAAGTTTACAGTGAAACTAACAGAAGCAGAAGCAAGTCTTCGAATGGTGTCAAACTGGGAAACCCAGCGAGTAATTCACATTACTCACTCAACGAAATGCAACCAGACGTATTGCAACTGTTTCTAGAGTTGGCAAATCGTTTTGGTTGGCCCGATCTTCCTGATACCGCTCAGCTGCGGTTTCTGCAAACCAGACAACAGAAAGGGGAGTCATTCGAAGAGTGGCCTAAAACAATCCTCCATTTACGCACAGTGCTTACCGCCAATGCACCCCAGGGTTTCCAAACCAACAAACCATACTAAAACTTCGCCAGGGTTGTAATGATACACGAACGACAGCTGCGGCCATGAAAACACCAACCGCAATACAAGAAGTTATTAATAGAATTCGCTGGAGTCAGTGTAACTCAGCAGCCATCCACGGCTTAAACTTACCTCACCGCGAAGTACGCTATGTGGCGTCCGACACGGATAACGACAGCAGCCCAACAAGAGAACCCCTACTGCTTAAATCTGGAGGGTGGGGTGGGGGAGGGAGGCACAGAATACAACAGTCACAGGATTCAACACCATCTCCTAACCAAAAGCGAGAAGGGGATTGATCTGCATTCGTTGACGGCTTACACTTTAGAAACTAACTTAGAAAGCCTGCTTTCCAAAATGGGTAGACTAACTTCCACAGTGGAAAATGTGGCTTTCAGACAGGATAGACCAAAGGGCCCACCGGTGGACGAGGAATCCCGAGGTGGAGGACGAGCAGAGGAGTAACACTACCCATTCCTTTTGAAAACATTTTTTTCTGTGTGCACTCTACATTTTGAATGTATATCCACCATCTTGGTTTTTGGAGAGGGATTGTTTTGACAGGATTTCTCGATATACTCTATATAAATCCGACATCTTGAGGAGGGGATTTTCTGACAGGAACAGTGTTATTTTCTCATTGAGATCGCATTCTTCTACTCGACTGTTCGCAAGGCTGATGGACTGGTCCACGGGCATCCTCCATTTCATGGCACACTAATTTCGCCTTGAGTTCGCGACCCTCTACTCCCATGTTTATAGTGGGTCGGGGTCGGGTCCTTGAGCACCTCTTGTTTTAAAGCACCAATTCGTCAATTTAACACAACTACATCAGGGCTATATGTACATTGTTCGTCGAACGCGCTAACGCGGACGTATGACAGACAAGGGGACTAAAACAATTCACCCAATAGAGAGACCCATCCAGCAAATGAGGTGAAATCAAAAAGAATAACGAAGGAAGTGATCAGAAAGTGTGATGCCGTTGAGTACGGCGTGCAATATTTGAGCAAATGCAAATGGAAAGATCTCCCGTCAGACACAAATACACGAGTGAAAGCTGATGAATTGGACAACGTTGCATGCCTCGAAAAAGAACAATTGTTGAAATACATGGGGACCCTGCTTCAAACCACCAGTAGTGCAAAGTGTGATACACGAAAATGATAGGCCTCCCTATCAGAGAGATATTCGTTTCTATTGCCAGGTTGAAGGCGTATTGAGCACCCAAGATGAGTCAGAGAGGATTATATGAGATCGATGCCCTGAGCTGGCTTTTTCGCTGCAATACCAACCCCCACCTCATTTTTTTCCTATTGACTAACCTTGTTTTCCATCCATCAATTGGCTAAGTTAGGTGTATAAATAATCTACAAACATTTTTTCTCCATTGTTTTTTTAGTTTCTGGTATATTAATATCTGACTGAATAAAGGCGATGGCAGGAGTCATCAGCTTCGTGGGGCGTGGGATAATTATGAAGCAGTCTTTGACTGAATGCTGGAAGATTGGGAGGGAGAGCGGGTGGGGGATAACCGGGCAGGGGAATGACCACCAAGCGATCCATCCAGTGCTCCTCAAAAGCTGGCGCAACTTATAGTCTGTCTAAAGAGCTCGTAGTTCTAACACCAGGGCACCAGTTTCTATTGTAATCCTCGAGCACTCTTCCCCTGATAAAGCTACTCCCCTGCTTCAGTGCCCATTCTAGATCTTCGGTCTCGTTAGACTAATTCTCCATTAGTTTCCTCGCCTTGTCTGAATATTAGAGTTCCATATATGGTCAAACGTGGTTTTACGCTATCTGCTGTTTGGGTGATTTACCAGGTAATTCAGGTAACTTCCTCATATATAATCTACATGTAACCGGCACCACCCCACCCCCACCAGTTCCACTGACCGCTTTCAATGTGGCTGTGTCACTTGACCCGGTTATCCATCGGCCCGCAATCTGAGTGTCATCCGAAAAGGACTGACAAAGTATCATATCTGGAGTTTCTCCCATTAAACTAATAGTATGCCTTTATGTAAGACATTGTTGGAAAGGACTCTTAGAGCCCTTTCCAACAGCGTGATATAAAAGTATTTTATAAGTAACAGCAAGATGTTGTTCTTTCTTAAGAAAAGATTAAATCAGTCGTGCAAATCACAAATTTATGCGCACTCTTAGCTTATTTTTCCGCTACACTTCGCTGTACCGTTTATTATGAAAGAAGAAACAAAGATTGCTTTTATGGTCATAAAAAATCGGACTCGGGTTTCTTTAGTTTGTTTTAGTATCTGCCTGAAAATTGTTTTCTAATTTCTAACAAATAATGTGCAGGCAGGTAAAATAATTTCGTAACCAAACAGGAGGGGTCGGGGTGAGGGTATGGAAAAAGAGTTGCAGACCCAAGGTGGAATGTTTTGGTCTTGAAATTTTGTCGACCCACCCACACGACCCAAGGTGGAATGTTTTGGTCTTGACATTTTGTCGACTCACCCACACTCGGATGCATATTTTTCCATTTGACACCTAACCCCTTGTGCCATTGAAAAAAATTAAACATGACGTTCTATGTTCTGTCCCCTCTCCTGAAATGAGCTAAAGTTTTCCACTCTCCCGAATTCAAACTCGTATATCAATAGAATTGCTCAGAATGATACTTCTACCTTTTTAATCGACTACAATAAGTTCAATATTTTGTCCCACATGTCAGGTGTCCAGTTTCAACAACAGCAAAGCACTGCGAGTAGTATATCAAATGGTTTTCGTCCCTGATCACCAGGACCCAGGGCAGGACCATGAGACCATAGTCACGCACGTGGGCTACCATGGCAACCCAACAAGACGCTACTGGGTCACGTGACATGACGTGTCCTGATGATCAGGGACGAAAACCACATGATATACTACTAGTGTGGTTGTTATATCAATACTTATTCATAAATTACATGTTCATTGTACTATTCCCGATGACAAAGAGAGGACAAAATCCTGCACAGCTCCACAGATCCACAGTTAACTGGTTAATGAAGGATACTATGTATGGTTAACCGCTTACAAATGACAAGTCAACAACCGTTTAAGGCACTTTTATGTCACTAACATAACTGATAACTCAATTTATTACTTTTCAAAGTGTGATTTATTGGAATTTCCGGGTTTGATTATAAACGATAACTTCACAAGTGAATTATACAATCAACAATTGGGTCATGTGTCCGTGCGCGCAAACGAAGACGCTTTGCCGTGGGTGCAATGGGGACTTCATTGTGCTTTTTTTTTGGTTTTTTAACCCTTTACCTAACTTGAAAAGCAGACGACACTTGCAAAAAAAATTCTTGAATAACTATTATTTTCATTTTTTGTCTCAAAAACATAGGTTATGACCCCTCGACGAGCTCGTTCCAATGAGGGGTCATAACCTATGTTTTAGAGACAAAAAATGAAAAAATAATGAAAATTAATTGGCGATTTTTGAAAATAGCGCTGGCCGGTTTTGGACGTTACGTTAGGTAAAGGGTTAAATAATATAATTATCGTTAATAATGAAAAGTAATAAACAGAGTAATCGCTTGACTGGTCTGGTTACGTGAAATAATTCATTCGAGGCGAGGGACTATATTGTAAAACACTTGTGCGCATTCGCGCACTCGTGTTTGTACAACGTCCCTCACCTCTCATGAATTATTTCACGTAACCAGTCCAGTCAAGCGATTACTCTCTATTTGGTTTAAACAATAGTTTAGTCTTTAAAAATGTCATATGTAACAAAATGTATACAAAAAGTAAAGAAGTAGGATGAGATATCTTATATAACATTTGTTCAACAATGTAGAGTAATAGAATAACAGAGGGATTTGACAAAAATCTGAAAGCTTATGTGCGTCATCTCCCTCTCTATTTAATCATTTCAAAACTTGTTTCTAAAGAGACTTTCTGAACAAACGTGACCACCTAACACTCAGTACACTTGAGTTTTTTAAAATTTAATGTATTAAAACACATACACTGTTATTATATTTTCTTTGTTGCTTATGTGAATAATAAGCTTTTGAGTGTTGGGTCTTGTTGGAATTTCCAGAAACCAGCCAAACTACTACTAGTCGAGGGTATGCGCCTGTATGTGTATACATTTCTTTACATAAAATACAATTATCCGTGAAACCTCAAAATAAAAAAAAAATTCTTAATTTGTTTTATATTTCTTTATATCATGAATTCTTGCATATCACCTGATATCCCTCATTGAGTTTGCATTTCGAGAATCCAACAAATGTGAACTGAAGCAAAATTTGTAAAGTGCAGAATTTCATGCTTCAATCTATATTTAAAATGGAAATGAAAGCTTACATCAGGTGGGAATATCGGCTGAGTGGCGGAGAGCTCAAAGGATTTCACTTATTTTTTCTTTTCTTTTTTCAAATTACTCTTCCTTCATATATTAAATTCATATCATTCCTGTGGACAGACAAAGAGAAATAATAAAAGCTAAAGCCCACTAAAGTAGAAAAATATTTGATAAATCAATTAAAAACCTTTTATGAAGGGGTGGGTGTCTGAAATTGTGTGGAAAAATATTGCAGAAAAAAGGCTTTTCGTTAATAAAAATGTTCAGATGTGCAGAAAAAACTCCCTCTCTTTCAAGATAAACTTGCAAAAGAACAATTTGAATATATTAGTGAGATGTGGCACAGGGCCCAGAGAGTTCCCTGGGACATACCTGAGTTAACGTTTTCTTCATTCGAAAATTAGACTTCTGGAGCTACTCGCATTTTCCTTTCCGTGAGGGACATGGTGAGCCATGTGTGTAGCGGTTCTCTAATTCCGTGTTGCTGTATTTTATGGAGGAGTCTGTCGTGTGAGACTGTGTCGAATGCTTTGGATAAGTCCAGCATGGCCATGTTTGCCTTGTTCGTATGGTTGTAGTATGTCATGGGTTATGACTGTATGCAAGTTGTGTTTGACAGGAGTAACCGGATCTGAATCCACGCTTCAATGATGCTATTACTTTGTGCTTTTCCAGGTGTTTCAGCAAAATTTTGTCTGCAAGATCATGTGTTCGAGTAGCTAATGTGACATTGAGCTTAGGGATCTTGGCCTATCATTTTCTGCTGCGTGTTTATCTCCCTTTTTGAATATGCAGGATATATTTGCGTTGAGCCAGTCGTTTGGTAATGTACCATGAGCTTTTGAACTCTGAAATATGGTGGACATTGCAGGGGCGAGGTGGTTTGCAGACTGTTTTCGTACTGTGTTTGGAATATTGTCTCATCGCTGGATCTCATGTTGCGCCACGTCGCGGTACATTGATGGCGCCACGTATACTGTCATAGTAGACCACTTGAGCAGCAATGCTGTGACGTCATTGCCATGGTGATGTATGGTGTTAGTGTTGGCGTGTTATTGGGAGTAATACGTGCTTCCGTTGTTCATTTCGTTTACTGGAAGTAGTCGTCTTGCTTTAGTAGCAGCACGTAGGGAATAGGGATGCGGACCGGACCGGACCGCCAGTGGTGGTCCGGTCCAGGGTAGAGGTGGTCCGCTCCGCTCCAGCCCTAGGTGGTCCGATATTCTTGCCTGGACCGGTTCCGGACCGGTCCAATCATTATAAAATACCTTAAATGAAGTGAAATGTGTTTAAAATCATACTTTCGGTAACACCAAATTAAGATTTTAACACATTTGCTTTATTTAAGATATTTTATAATGATTGAATTGGTATACGCGTTTGTGTTAAAGAAAGCATCAAGTTACTGCCATCTGACGGACAAGCTTGTTAATTCTGTGCATGTTATAAAATACATTGTATGCACATTGTGGAAAGGTGTAGTGTATTTTGAAATATTTTTTCATATCCATCATTATAGAGAAGTTGGAGAGCGAATAAATGTGCTTACATTTATTCGCTCTCCAACTTCTCTATAATTCTTCTCTATCACTGTGGAGTTTGTAGTTTACGTTTCCGCTATCCTGCTCATGCTATGTGTCATATAGCATGTGGAGGATAGCGGAAACGTCAACTGCAGACTAAATGTTATTAGTGCTGAAAGACTTGGAGCATTTGCACTATCTGTCTTTAACTTCTCCAACTTCTCTATCACTGTGGAGTTTGTAGTTTACGTTTCCGCTATCCTGCTCATGCTATGTGTCATATAGCATGTGGAGGATAGCGGAAACGTCAACTACAGACTAAATGTTATTAGTGCTGAAAGACTTGGAGCATTTGCACTATCTGTCTTTAAGTTCTTAACCCTTTACCTAACATGAAAAGCAGACGACACTTTCAGAAATAATTCTTGAATAACTAATTTTTTTCATTTTTTGTCTCAAAAACATAGGTTATGACCCCTCTTTGGAACGAGCTCGACGAGCTCGTTCCAACGAGGGGTCATAACCTATGTTTTTGAGACAAAAAATGAAAAAAAAAAGAAAATTAACAGGCGATTTTTGAGAATAGCGCTGACCGGTTTTGGCCGTTACGTTAGGTAAAGGGTTAACCCCGTAATATCCTATATGATATATAGTATATGATTGGGTTATTACCCAAATTGCCCAATGTGTCAGATATAGGCCCAAATGTCGAGAACATGGTAATTGTATAAGCGGTTTCGTAATTTCAGACATTGTCATTTCAGAGATCGCAGGTTAAAGGGGATATTTCTGAAAACGCTTATTCGTTTGTTCGAGGATCGTTGTTTTTGTCTTGGATGCAAGCTGTCATGCTAGAGAAGATGGCTGTATGAATCGCGTTTTGGAAAGTGTCCCGCTAAACATCTAACCTCTAAAGCGGCAATGTCTGGCTTTATAAAACGGCTTATTGTAATCGATAATGTATATTGTAGACTGCATCGTCGCTTCAGTTGCCCATTTGCCCCAACCAGAATAAGACAATAACTATCGTCTCATATTTGTGTAATCTGCAATGCATAATTATTGTAGACTGGTCACCTGCCAGTGTGCAATTATAAACAGAAAAATAATTACAAAACACTTGCAATTGTTAACTTGTTGCATCATGTTGATTGCTGATTGTCACACGGGAGTCACATAAACAGTAAACGCAATACACATGTATTCCTTGTCAGTCGGGCATTTCATAGGTTTTCCAATCCTTCTTTTTGGTCGAGACGCTTGCAATTTCCGAAGTTGCACAAACTACGCATCCGTAGGTATTGGGGAAGGTGGCGTTTCCCAACACTGTCATGCAAAAATGATAACTTAGCTACTGTATCGATTAATAGACGATTTCGTATTGAAGTAATAATGTATCCTGTAACACTGAACAAGAACTCACTTGGCACACTCGTAGCAACTACACACATCAACGTTTTCACCAATTCAGACATGTATGGAAGCGTATCTTTATGTAACTTCCACCAATGAAGTGGGTTAGTATTTATCCCAGCGCACGGTAGGGCATTGTACCTATTTATTTCTGTCATTGCGATGTCTGAATTGCTCGAATTACGTGATACGTGTGCCCCAAGCATGGTGCCAAGAAGACGACCAAGCCCTTTCTCTTCGCTTGGTGTCGGTGCTGTCGGATTCCCAACACCTGGCACCACAGAATCACTTCCACAAGTATCTGATGCCTTAGCTTTTATACACCCTATTAGTCCCGTAAGTTCTGGTGTCACATTTGCCTCAATAGTCGATCTCGCCTCCAACTGGTGACCGAAAGCACGGAAACGAGGGTCCACATATCACCTAAATTAATGCCACTTGATTTTCTTCATCTTTCATATCGAAGTATTTGTTCATCTTCAGTTTTGCTTGCTCCTTGAATTTCTTTTATTCCGGGCGGGTAGTTTACTTTCGTTTCCATGGGTTGGTTGTCTTGACATTGAAACAGCTGGTCCAACCGCCGATATTGTCACATACGAAGAGGAACTCGTGCAACTGCCACCCAACTTCAGTGGGGAAGTAAGTGGGTTTTGGAGCATTCCTGTGTGGTAGGGTATCATCTACAATGGAGGTTATAAAGTTCCATAGTCTTGACAACATTAAATAGGTTGAGTGCCATCGGGTACATACATCTTGAATGAGTCTCAATGTCTTAAGTTTCTTTTCTCGTTGTACAGCCTCCATTTTATCAAACAGGACCTTGCTCTCGCGGAAATGCATTACCGGTTTCTTACACCGGTCTATGGCTTCAGTTACTCGCCGCACATTAAGTCCATCTTGTACAGCTAAGTTCAAAACATGGCCGAGGCATGGAAATCGTTCAGCATGTAAGAAGTCTCTGCAGCAATTGATGTTCGAACTGACATTATCAGTAGTATGTCATGAGCGTTTGAGGACTTATTGGCAGGATCTCATGCAGGATCTCATGTGACATCATAGTCAGCCATCCGTTTTGTGACGTCATCCCTATAGTGATACGTGGTGTTAGTATGCATGCGCAGCGCGTGTTGTTATGGAGATACATGTTTCCGTCGTTCATTTTGTATACTGGAGGCCGCCATCTTGATTTCTATAGTAACACGTGGTTGCTATGTTAAATCACGGAATCCAACTTAACGGGATCGCTAGGAATCTCAATTACGGAATCTCTTATATAGCCTGTCTATATGTATACAGGGGAACTGAAGCAATCAGATTCATCCTTGGTCGATGTTATAGTCGAGACTGAGATCGGTATAGCTAGGAAGTAGTGTTACAAGTCAATATTAATGGATGATAGTTTAGTCAATAGTACTGGTACAAGGCCGCAATGGAACAAGACTGTTGTAGAAGCTAATGATAGGACAGATAGACCATAGTCAAGTAGTG
Organism: Pictodentalium vernedei; assembly: GCA_031216915.1. NCBI lineage: Eukaryota > Metazoa > Mollusca > Scaphopoda > Dentaliida > Dentaliidae > Pictodentalium > Pictodentalium vernedei. The sequence continues at coordinate 164,775,961 of CM062297.1, forward strand.
GCTTTGGTGCTTTGGAGATAAGATGGAAGCCGTTAGTAAGACTACATTAGACCTTATTGAGGGATATCTCATGACCCTCATGGCCCCATACAACAAAAAGAGATTCTCCAAAAGGTATCCTCGATAGGTATCCTCAAATAATACAATACCAGGCCATAGGTATCCTCAAATACCGAAATGAGGCTAAGAGGGATAGTAAATTAGGCCTCATTGGGAGATTTTTTCAGGGCCCTCATGACCCCAAAGAATTGAAGCTAAGAGGGATGGTAAATGAGGCCTCATTGAGGGCTTTCTCATGGCCTCATACGACAAAAAAGGGATTCCAAAAATGGGTTTCCATGGGATATGGCTGTTAATTACCGAGATGAGGCTAAGAGGGATAGTAAATTATACCTCATTGAGGGATTTTTTCATGGCCCTCATGGCCTCAATCGAAATGAGGCTGAGGGCCATGAAAAAATCCCTCATTGAGGACTTTTCTCAAAGACCTCATGGCCTCGTACAACTAAAAAGGGATTCCATAACCAGAGACGTTTCACAAAAAGGGATTCCATGGGACGTGGCCATTGGATATAGAGGTGATGAGAATCGGATAGGACTTCGTTGTAATAAGGGGAGATAACTCTTCATAGAGATTACGGGCCCTGGACCGCGGACCGTACCGGCTTTTTGCAATACGGTCCGCATTCCTAGGAGCACGTTACCACAATACGGCGAGGTATGTTGGGGGTAAGTTCTATTCAAGAGCAGAATATGTAATTAGCGAAAAAAAACGACAACTGTTAATTTGGCTCTGATTGTCACAGAATTTTTTTTTTCTATTCATATCTGGGGTATATGAGTGTAATTGTTGCTGTATGGCCTCAGATAGTGTGTGGGGTCCCTCGATGTATTGAGAATACGACGAGTTACCACAAACAACACAACAACGATTTAAAATTAACCCAAATTAACTTCTAGTTTGTGTTCCTGTCTATGTTCTATGTTTGTAGTGCCGTTTTGACCGTTGCCAAGTAGAAGTATCAGACTACTCTTAAATTGTTCATGAAACTGTATTATAAACTTGGATGAATGGACCGATGTGATTGAGCCTAATCAGACTTGGTCTAAGACAGAGGACCAGACTGGTACAGAGATAGCTGGCAAGGCTGTAGTATTACAACACGTAAGTAGTAATGGCGGAAGACTCTTCTACAGGACAGTTAATGGTAGCTACTGTGTAGGTAAGCATGAGTAGCAGAACACTATAATATTAGATGAAGACAGTGGAAACTTATCATAGGACAGAGAGTGGCGACCATAGATGTCGGTAATAGTGGTCTAGGACCTATGAAGGTCATAGCATGCCACAAAACGGAAGCAATACCGAAAGACACTTGACTTTTTTACCACACAAAAATGGTGGCCATGTTACAAACCAGCTTGCGTGGTAGAACACTATAGTACAGGATGGAGACAATGGAAGCTGATCACAGGACTGGCAGCGGTGGTGATGGATAAATCGACAGTAGTGCTACAGGAATTCTGAACACCACAGGATGCCACAAGTCGGTAGTAATAGATAAGTTGGTAGTAGTGGTGTGAAGCCATAGCCATCCATGGATAGATATCCTAAAATATATCCTTGTATGGTACATCACTATGTAATAATCAAGAAACACCCACACTATTTACAACTACGTGCTACTCTGATAACCCCAAGCTGGTAATTAGAAATTGGGATTCCGGAATAATTCGATCCAAATAAGCAGTTATCGGGTCGTTTTCGGACATTAGATATACTTCTATTGAATTGAACATGCCTCCAAACATAAGCCCGCCCTATTGTACAGAACTTTCTGTTACATGACCACGGGTTATCATAGAAACCAAGATGGCGGCCTTCAGTAAAAAAATAGACGACGGAAACACTTGCCCTAACAACAAGTAATGCACATACGCACTAACACCACGTACGGCCATGATAGTGACGTCATAAAATGTCAGCTCACGCACGCTACCAAGGCAACACGCGTGGCGTCAACAATGCCCCGCGACATGACGTTACATGAAATCCCCTTATGAGATTCCCAAATACTGATCGTCTGGACCCAGACAGACATACTACTAAAGCCAATTTCGGGGGTTACGTCATTCATATCTACCACGGGGGAGGAGGAGGGTGTGTTTGGTTTGAACCTTCCCTCCCCATCATTCGTCAACTTTACAATAGTTGGAAATTCGAAGCCCTAAAAGCTAAACTGGAAAAAGTTGAAAATTGTAGATTATGCGCAAGTGACATTTCTCCAAATATATCTAGAATTTTGCGAAAATATGGAGTTTTTAGACAAAAAAGAGTGAAAGTCCTCCAAATATTGTTTAAAAAATAGGAAAACCCCAACCCTCAAATATTAATATGTAGTTGGAATTTGTGACCACCGAAAGCCACAGATAATTTACAGTTGGAGATCGTGGGTCAAAAAGTTGAAAAGCCTGACAGGAGCTTCTTGCTGCTTGATGTTCCTTCCGGTTACTCCATCTGCCGGTGGAGCAGAAGTGACGTAATAAACAAATAACGTTTGGTGAGAGTGCGACGACCTTGCTGACAGCATTATTTTTTTTCCTTCCAATGTGGACCAACAGTGACTGCAGGATTATCTTCACTGGGTGCCAAAATCTGTCTGAAAACACCGTACTTGACAAATATGAAATCTGTCAATACGAACTCGGTTATAAGTTTCATTTGGAAAGTGGGACCAAGTTTGTTCATTGGGGTTTAACGACAATCTCAACAGTCAGTGCCACACCATGTCGGACAGTTTTGCTGGTGGTGGATGCCGAAGTACCCGGTGACAACCGCCGAGCAACTGCAACCGCCAGACTGCCCAACGTTCTAATCCGGCAAAAGCCGAGCTTGCAGTGGTTGAAGAAAACTGCGCCATCGAGGTGGCCACCACGTGGGCATTCACCATTGAGAAAGTGTCTTGCCCAAAGACAGAACGCTGATGGCGCTGGTCAGGATCGACGCTTCAACCACTCAATCTTTAGGTCTAAAGTCCAATTTTTTACCAACAAGCCGCGACTCACCCTTTGCGAAACCAAGTGACAATTTCACAAACATCGTTTTCAAACGCTTCTAGCCTCACCTTAAGAATTAACGTAATCACGCACCCATCAACGATAAATAGGAAGGACAACAAAATAGATCAGGGAAGTTAACGGAACATTTGATCAATATGATATAATTGACAAACCGCTCCGTCTGTGCTGGAGGAAAAATTACTAATGAATGCGACATTTATTCGCACACCGCAGATCAATACACAACTTTTACAATAGCAATGTATTTACTGTAACGCTATGGAAATGTGTCAACAAAACAGTGGCGTCCCGTCAATGAATTATGGAGCACTGTCACATTCAGAGGACAACAATATAGCGGAGTTAATCTGGCTCCGTCCAACGTGTCATTTGATCTTTTTCGTCAAAGGAATTAAAATATCCTGACACCTGAAAACATTTGTTGCTCTTAGTGACGTTATGTACTGGCGGCTGTATTGTTGAAATTAGTTCTTTTGTGTGGGTGTCTTTTTTTTCACTCCTGCACAACACTTTTAATCGGAGGAACTGCCTTTTTCAGAAATTTGTATTGTTGTCACAGTTTTAATTTTGGTTAAGTTGAGAACAGAGGATGATTCGTTCCTGACAGAATCCATACACTCAGAAGGTAAATGTTTAACCTCATAGCTGCGCTTTCATTAGTGAATTTACAGATAAATGTAAATGTGTCTAGCAACCAGGCGCGTAGCCAGGATATCAAACTTGGGTGGGTGGTGGTGGGTGGGGGGGCAAGAGTAATATCTAGGGGGGGGGGGCTAGTTCAGATTGCTGAACTACTGGGGGGGGGGGGGGTGTTATAGAGAATAGGATACGCAGCATCATCCGTGTCACGTAGCGGTTAGATGGGGCGAGCAAAAGGGAGGAATCTCCCCCAGGCTAATAATGAAATCTGAAACAAATAAACGCAATTTCCTTGACTCCGAGTCCGTTTGTGTCCAGAATTGATAAGTTGCGAAAGGCATCAATAATTAGGCCACATCCCATTAGAGGAGCATGGCTGAATTTTTTTTTTGGGGGGGGGGTGGGGGCATGTGCCCCTCAGCCGCCCACCCGGCTACGCCACTGCCGGATACTCTGTTAGCCGACCGATACAGACTCGTTAAAAACTTGCATAGACTTCTTTATTACTTCATTTTATTTACAAAAACGCGAACCCATGACTGTTACAATTTTAGATTGACGATTCTTAGATGCACATGCCCAGGGGCGTCGTAAAGATGACCGATTGAGGGCGTAAACCTGATTTGTCCCGTCTGTGAAGGCTCAAGTCCCGACTAATCAATTATAAAAATTATAATCACCTTGATGTATTATTAGTACCTAACGCATTAATTTCCCACCTCAATTCAAAGTAAGGAGAATTACTCTACCTGTTGGACAACGATACTCAGTTCACAGGGAAACTGGTGTTCACTAAGAAAAATCTCACAAAATGCTCTTCTTTAGCGATAAAAGGAAGCAAAAAACCATTAGTGCATACTTATTATTTTTAGATTATTGTCTTCAGTCTCCATTGCAGATTACTAAAATAACACGTAAAAATTTCGACAGATATTCAAAAAGGTAAGAAAATGGACTTAAACGCACCTGGGGTCGACTATTTTTGTAAAATTTACTAATGTTAAACACGATTTATAGGACCAATTTTCAATCCAAAAAGGAAGCAAAATAAAATGACGCAATAACTAACATAAGCATAGCAAATAAAACTAGAAACATTGAACTAAATGGACATAACACGTAAAATATTGTCACTTAACCTGTCCGTTGTGTAATAAATGTTTAAAATATTTTCTCCATAGGCCACAGTGTTAAAATTTAGACTCAGTTTTTTTCCGAAAGATGCGCATGCGCAGTCAGCACCGGACGAATTGTTGGGAATGTCCAACTACATCATCGAGGCATGCCTTCGGTGAAGGCATGCCTCGAGGATGTAGTTGGAATATTAGTCAGTCGGGATTATAGTTAAAACAATTCTTAACCCTTTACCTAACATGGAAAGCAGACGACACTTGCCAAAAAAATTCTTGAATAACTAATTTTTTTCATTTTTTTTGTCTCACAAACATAGGTTATGACCCCTCGTTGGAACGAGCTCGACGAGCTCGTTTCAACGAGGGGGCATAACCTATGGTTTTGAGACAAAAAATGAAAAAATAATGAAAATTAATTGGCGATATTTGAGAATAGTGCTGGCCCGTTTTGGCCGTTACGTTGGGTAAAGGGTTAAGACTTGTTGTAAATTTATTAGTTTAAACAATATTTATTGGAACATATTACATTTGATGTATACAGAATGGAATACTTGTACAAAACTTAGTATTATACAATATTACACAGCATAAGAACAGAGAAGATCTATTTTAAAGGAGGGATTCGACAGAAAGCTTTGATCTTATTTGGGTCGTCTCCCTCTAACGAGTAAACAAAATTTACATGTAGTAGTCGTGATGCAACATCCTATTCAATCAACACGCAAGGAACCGGTACTCCAAATTGGTCGTGCTGGGCCACCAACAGCTCTAATCGGGCACTACAGGCCCTAATCTGTATGACCGACTATGTGTGTGATACAAATCCAAAGATTCCAAATCTAGCCTTTTTATGCCCCCGACTTGAAAAGTTGAAGGGGTATCTAGTGGAGACCCCCGTCCGTCCGTTTGTCCATCCGTCCGTACCAACATTTTCCCTTGTATCTCAGCCATGGCAACTCCGGTTCTAATGATACTTGGTGTTGTGATAGAGCATCATGGGGGGGGGGGGGGGGGGGGGGGGGGGTGACACATGCGTAGCGCGAGTTTCTTCCACACATTTTTCCAGAGTTATGGCCCTTTTCACCCTTTCGACTTGGAAAAGTTTTTGCGGATCGGGGGCATTGACCCACTCATTGAGCTGCCCTCTTGTTTAATAAAGTACACGGTTACTACACTACTGAAAGTTTGCTAAGTACCAAGTATATCCAACTAACTGTTTTACGTTTTAGTTGAAATATTGTAATGAAAAGTATATATATTTTTTATTTAATTAATGATTTAAGTACAGAAATTAAGATTTTATTTGTGCTTGAATTTAGTTTTTAGCTTTTGAATTCGATAACCATGAAAAATGGATATTATTGGTAAAAGAGGAAATTTTTCAATTTGCCAAAAAGTTGACGAAGCGAACTGGTATGGGTTCAATATCGAGTATGAGACCCATTGCTGTTAATTACAGCTTGACAACGCCTTCTCGTGCTCCCAATCATGTTCCTGGTGGTCCTTTGTGGGATGTTGTTCCATTCTTGGACCAGCATGACACCAAGCTCCTGGACACTTCTTGGCTGGACTGGACGTGCTGAAATTGCAAGCTGCAACTCATTCCAGAAATGTTCGATTGGATTGAGGTCGGGGGATCTTGCTGGCCAGTCCATACGCTCAATCCCCTCCCTCTGTCGATACTCCCCGACGGCATGGGCAACATGAGGACGGGCATTATCGTCCCTGAGAATGAACCTATAACCCACTGCACCTGCATACAATCTGACGTGGACATCCAGAATCTCATCAATGTACCGCTGTGTAGTCAATGTACCACGTTCAAGGACGCAGAGCTCTGTACGTCCATCCCTGCTGATGCCAACCTGGCGATGGGTAGCCCCTTGCTCCACCATCCCTACAGCTCGCATTATTTCTGCTTCAGACAAATATCTTCTTACGTTTGCATTTGCCATATTCAGTTATTAAATCACAAGGGTTTGTGTTGAAATGAAGATTGAATACCCTACACATGTCATATATATGTAGACAGTACACGAAAACATCTTGAAAAAATCAAGGGGTACATGCTTTCCATGACTGTCACGAAACGTTTGCCTGTCAAGAGAGCTAATGTAAACACTGGGGACCATCTCAATATATTCCTCAGTCACATCCACCAAAAATATCGCAAATATGTCACAAGCAAATTTCACAATGATGTGTCAAATATTTGGTGCTTAGCAAACTTTGAGTAGTATAGTTAGCGGGAATTGAAATCCTAGACTCCAATCTTGACGAAAACTGCCCCTATAGGGGAAACAGTATTGGGGTGTGGGGGGGGGGGGGGTAGTACCTATAACGCTTTATACCTAACGTAATTGCCCAAACTGACCAGTGCTATTCGCAAAAATCACCCTTCGACTTTCAATATTTTTTGTTGTCTAAAGCTCGTTCCAGTAATGGGGTATAAGTTATGTTTTTGACGGAAAAAAATGAAAAAAAGTAGTTATTCAAAGAGTTTTGTTTGTAAGTGTCGTATTTGGTAAGGCGTTAACCCCCCATAACGATGCTCTTTCACATATCTATGTTTCTTAGTGAGTGTTTTCTGACAAGGAGCCAGAAACTACCGAAATTTAACATGACGGTCGGCAGTGTCGTGGTAAAAAACGTGACGGACTGTCATGTCTTTTACGACAGCATTGCCGATTGCCTCGTCTGTAGCACCGACTTTTGTTACTCTAGCCACGTTTGTTGCAGGTCATCACTTTTGTTTCCGAAATCGCCCCTTTTGTTACAGGTCACCACTTTTCTTTACAAAATCGCCCACTTTTGTTACAAAAACAACTCACGACTTTTGTTACAAAAATCAATAAAATTGCACGTGTAACAAAAGTCGGTGCTACTTGTTGCACCGACTTTTATTACTCTATATATCCACTTTTGTTACAGGTCACAACCTTTGTTGCAAAACTCTCCAACTTTTGTCACAGCTCACCACTTTTCTGTCAGAAAACGTCAGCTTTATTACAAAAGACAATTTACGTTAAATAAGTTGAATAATAAAAAAAAGTATTCGTAGTATACCGAGAATAAATGGAATCGTTTCTACGTCCCATCGCATAATTCACGTTTTTGGAGTGATGATACTTTGGAAATCATATCATCATATGTTGGTCTATCGTAATGGTGTGTTTTCATTAGATTTTATGATTAAAACTTACCCATTTACAATACAAAACCACCTTTGTTTTGTGTGTGTTTCTCCCCGGGCACTTCGGATTCCTCCACACGCCCGTAATGGTCTAGCCACCTCCCACCCACCCCCGAGAATATCCCCGGAGAGTACCCCCTAGATAATCCTCCATATATTACTCCCACACTGCGGAAAAAAACCCAAAGTGAGTACCCTTCAGGCATACTACCTTTGGGGAGTTCCCGCGTTCTGTTACAAACACAAAGCTCACCACTCCCGTAGAATTCCCCGGAAACTTACCATCGAGACCCCCCCCCCCCCCCCGGATTTTTTCCCTAGTAAAGATCCACTTGTGATACTACCCACCCAGAGACTACGCCAACCCACCCCAACTCCTGTTCATATGTAACAGCGAAAGTCTTAAACGAGATATGACCAAAGCTGAAGGCTGACAAATACAGTCATACCACGTAAGAATATCGTGTTACTTCTTCGCCAAGGGATTATGGAAGCGTATTGGTGCCAACAAGTATAAAAAAATGGATGTCTTAAGTCCTAAAGATGAGATATTATCTCATCATTAGGAGATATTATCTCATCATTAGGACTTATTATCTCATCATTAGGACATATTATATCATCATTAGGGCATAATTATCTCATCATTAGGAGATATTATCTCATCATTAGGACTTATTATCTCATCATTAGGAGATATTATCTCATCATTGGGACTTATTACCTTATCATTAGGACTTTTGTATTTCATCATTAGGAGATATTATCTCATCCTTAGGAGATAATATCTCATCGTTACGAGATATTATCTCATCATTAGAAGATATTATCTCATCATTAGGACTTATTATCTCATCATTAGGAGATATTATCTCATCATTGGGACTTTTTATCTCATCATTATGAGATATTATCTCATGATTATGAGATATTATCTCATCATTATGAGATATTATCTCATCATTAGGAGATATTATCTTATCATTAGGACTTAGTATCTCATCATTAGGACTTATTATCTCATCATTAGGAGATATTATCTCATCATTAGGACGTTTTATCTCATCATTATGGGATATTATCTCATCATTAGGAGATGTTATCTCATCATTAGGAGATAATATCTCATCATTACGAGATATTATCTCATCAGTACGAGATATTATCTCATCAGTACGATATATTATCTCATCATTAGGACTTATTATCTGATCATTAGGACATATTATATCATCATTAGGAGATATTATCTCATCATTAGGACTTATTATCTCATCATTAGGACTTTTTATCTCACCATTAGGAGATATTATCTCATCATTAGGACTTATTATCTCATCATTACTATATCTGATCGTCCTATCCAGTGAAGAGTTAAATGTCTTCACATTCTCCTCGTAATGACTAGAAGGTTGTGGAGGGGCATGGTAGGCCAAAATGAAGCGCTGAGGGAACAATATTTTACAGGTTGCAGATAAATGCTTTATTCCCCCACCCCCACTTCCTTTCACCTCATGCTGGGTTAACCCTTTGCCTAACATAACGGACCAAAGCCGACCAGCGCTATTCGCAAAATAACCATTCAATATGCATTATTTTTTCATTTTGTGTCTCAAAAACATAGCTTATGACCCATCCGGGGAAGAGTGCGTTAAGCTCGTTCCAATGAGTGTTCATAGGCTATGTTTGTGACGCAAAAAAATTAAAGAAAATATTTAGTCAAGAATTTTGTTTACAAGTGTCGTCAGCCTTTCGTTTTAGGCTAAAGGGTTAAGATCGTCTATTCCCCGTAGGTGAACGTCCAGGGGAACGATAGTAACTTTCCCTGCCAACTTGAGAACCTGGGTACTTTTTGAAGGCTAGAGAGTGTAAGAGTAACCATAGAAAAATGACCCGACAAATATTAGAGTGAAAGTACATGAACCAGTTCAAGGGGTTTCAAGTATGAACATATATAGTGTTCCAATTTTGCAGGAAGGTGGGGTGTCGGGGTGAGTCCCCCTCAACAACGCCACAGAGTGGTGGAAATTTAACTGTTCACCGAACACGACTAGCAGACATTTTAGCTGAACTTTGAAACCAGTTGTCCACCAAACTCCCTCGTAACTCCTTTCCAGTGACTGGAATGGAACTGAACCAGCACTACAAAATTTAACTAGGCCTCATTTCAAGAAACCCCAACTGTTAAATATCTCAATTAGGCCTGTTAGTCGTGATGCGCATGATTGAACGCACGTAGCGGCGAGCTGTGACCGATCATAAGAAGGGGTATCCCATTCTCGTTGGTGGGGCCAGTTTTCCTGGGGAACATTTTGGAAAATGGAAAGTCAGTGAGGTTCTTCAATGGCTTCCTTGTACAAGGGCTCAATTTTTCCCATCAAAATACTCCTTGTTTCTGACCTGGAACAAACGTCATAGCCATAAACTAGGAATAGAAGATATCTCCTAATGATGAGAAGATAATAAGTCCTGATGATGAGATAATATCTCCTCATGATGAGATAATATCTCATAATGATGAGATAATATCTCATCTACTATAAAAAGTCCTAATGATGAAATAATATCTCGTAATGATGAGATAATATCTCGTAATGATGAGATAAAATCTCGTAATGATGAGATATTATCTCATAATGATGAGATAATATCTCATAATGATGAAATATTATCTCATAATGGTGAGATAATATCTCCTAATGATGAGATAATAAGTCACAATGATGAGATAATATCTCCTAATGATGAGATATTAAGTCCTAGTGATGAGATAATATCGCCTAATGATGAGATAATAAGTCCTAATGATGGGATAATATCTCCTAATGGTGAGATAATATCTCGTAATGATGAGATATTATCTCGTAATGATGAAATAATATCTCCTAATGATGAGATAATATCTCGTAATGATGAGATAAAACGTCCTAATGATGAGATATATCTCCTAATGATGAGATAATAAGTCCTAATGATGAGATAATAAGTCCTAATGATGAGATAATATCTCCTAATGATGAGATAATATCTCATCATTAGGACTTATGACATCCATTTTTTTATACTTGTTGGCACCAATACGCTTCCATAAGGGATGAATGACAGTGGATTTGGGCTTGACAGAACCCTACCAGAAATTTACTAAAATGGGTGGGATGTTTGGAATGCGTGTTAACCGGTAGAGTTAAATGTCCCATCGATGTGTGAGATTCAAATGAGTATTTTGTGCTGAATAATATACTATTGCCAATGTTATATGGCTTATTCTTGTTAATAAATAAACCTGAAACTTAATTAAGCACCCCCTGTTTTTCGCAGTGGTGTTAATAGAAACGGTTATTACTTTTATGCTATCTTTCAGGTCGCCAAAAGTGTTTGTTTGCGGAAAGAATGGTCTATTGACAAATGAAATACAACACAATGATGAAAATATCCAGTATTTTAATGGCGCTAATTACACATATCTGTCACTAATGTTTTTAATGGTAAAATGTTTTCTCGGTTGGGCCCTCAAGAAGGATAACCGGGTTTGCTTTCTGTTCTCCTTTCTGGCGATTGGCCCGGATCGCCTGGGTTGAGCGAATATGAATCCCAAATGGGTTCATGTTTACTCAACCCAGGCGATTTGGTTTAGTTCTTGACCCCGCCGATTTTAGAATGTACATTAAAGTAATAACTTATTTGTTTCCGGTCCGTGCATTGGGAACGTTCCACTCAATTTGAATCCATGAAGACAAAAATAAAAAGGCAATGATGTCAAGAAAAAGAAAATTGTGCGGGATGGCAGGAAGACATCCTCTCAGGGTATGCCATCTCCGTGCAGTGTACACTCACTTTATAATTTGTTTTATTTGTCTCACATTGTATATCTGTATGCTGCAAAATAAAATTTCATTCATTCATTCATTTCTCGACAAGTATGGTGCTGGAACGATCCATAATGAAATAATGCCGGTAATTACTGACAAATAAATGTAATTTGTGATCTGAACTCAATAGCAGTATCTGACGTCAGAAGCGAGTGTAGCCACCACGTGCCCGAATGACAGCCTGAACCCCCCTCTTAATGCTACCAGTGAGCCCTCTGATACGGTCTAGGGGGAACTGCTGCCACTCCTCGAGGAATGCAGCTTCCAGATGTGCTAAATTCTGTACGAGCGGATCCCTTGCTTGCACACGGCGTTCTAGAAGGTCCAAGAAGATGTCGTCTAAGGAATTCAAATCGGGGTTCATGACCCGCCAAGGTAGTGTTGTAATAGCGTTGTTCTGAAGGAATGCTCTCACAGCATGGGAACAATGTGGTTTTGCATTGTCGTCCATGAATGCAGGGGGAGTAGTCAGCGGGTGGTGTCAAAATGGGGCACGACAACCGGATTGAGAATGTCCTGGACGTACTGATGACCATTCCATTTCCCACGTACAGTCACCACATCAAGTTTACCATCATGAGAGAGGCATCCCCTGACATTACTGATCCTCTACCATAAGGAACAGTAGGTCTGGTGTTTCTGGGCACGTAAATAGTATTTCTATGCCTCCACTCTCTCATGCGACTATCTGTGATGTGAAACATGAACCTACTCTCGTTTGACCAATGGACTCGCCTCCATGTCCTGAGATTGCAATGTTGTCGTGCCAAACGTCGTCTTTGATGCTCATCGGACAGAGCTGGACGCTTGATGATCCTTCTGGACCTCATTATTATTTATTTATTTATTTATTTATTGGTGTTTAAGGTCACATATTTCTGCACAATGGCTAATCATGACCACCACAGTTTTACGGGTGGAGGAAGCCGGGGTACCCGGAGAAAACCACCGAGCAACGGTGAGCAACTGTCAGCTCCCCAACATACTTACTCCACACAAGCAGGATTAACATTAGTTGAAGACAGGTTCACCATCGACGTGCAGTACGCCTTAGTACACAATGCCACCGTGTACCCACGTAGGCAATGGGTTTGAAGTGTCTTACCCAAGGACACAACGCGGTTGCCGTAGGTGGGATTCGAACCGAGGACCTCTCGTCTTGCAGCCTGCCCCTCTACCTACTGAGCCACCGCGTCCCCTCTGGACCTCATACCCAGTGCTTTGAGACGGTTTCGGACAGTTTTGTTACACAAACGCCTGTTGGAGAGCCAAAGGCGTTTCAAAACCCCACTTGAAGCAAAGGATTCACGCCTAACGAGGCATGTCAGACTCCGATCTTCCCGAGGAAAGGTCTTTTGCGGTTGTCCAGACCTTGGTCGGTCCTTAACATCGTTGGTTTGTTGTTGTTTTCGGACATGGCTGCTGATGACAGAATGACTATAGCCAAGTTGCCTTCCAATATCTTTGAATGACATGCCTGTTGCACGTACGATTTGCCATCTTAGTGCCTCTGACAGTCTTCTCCTTTCCCTATAAACATTTCTTGTTTTAAACCCAGATATTACATGTGCCTATAAACATTCTCCAGTGAACAAAAACAATATAATATTTAAGAACAAACAGTAATATATATTTAAGAGGAACCAATGTACAAGTTTGAAGTGTAAAACTACTATAGTGACGCTCCACATTACGGAGGAAAAACAAGACACGAGACAGTTAAGTAAAGTACGCTAATATTGATGTTGTTAGAACCAGCTCCACAGCTTGTACCAACGAAGCCCAGATCTGGTTTGTTTCATACAACACTTTTTAAGTTGTTCCTGATCATGATTGTATTTTATTGATACATTTAATTTTTTTTTACTTTTTTGAACGCTGTTCTAAGCAAAAGGATATTACACTACACTGCACAGGACTCATCGTATCAATTTAACAATGTAAATAAAATATCTGTCAATAAAATCATACAGACATAGATGTCATGGGAACGAGCGCAATGTGTCCATCTGGACCTCCTGCGAGATATTTACACGGTTCTAGTAGCTATTTTTACTCTACACCAGTATCTAACAGAACCCCAAAGAAAAACGTGTACAGACACAGCCAAATACCCACGAGTGCACGAAAACACATATTCACACATAAATACACACAGTCACAGGGGGTATAGGGGCGACTCTCCCTGGGGGGCTTCTTTCCTGGGGGTACTCATTTAATGACTAAAAACAAATACATGTAATGTATTGCTTTGAAAATATTGATGTCACTCTACACTATTCTTTGGGTGGGTCTAGTACCATACGCACTTACGTGAGTCCGAACGAATAAATACACCACTAACTTTCACAAATATATTTTGGTATAAATCGGCGATCGTCAGTGATCATCGGCAGCATTACATTTTTGTAGGACCAGCCAGTGCATTCAGACAGCATTGCTACGCAATTAGTGCTAACAAAAGTGACTTTTGATACAGTGCGATTTTATTGATTTTTGTAACAAAAGTCGTGAACTGTTTTTGTAACAAAAGTGGGCGATTTTGTAACAAGTGGTGATCTGTAACAAAAGTGAGCGATTTCGGTAACAAAAGTGGTGACTTGTAACAAAAGTGGTTAGAGTAACAAAAATCGGTGCCACACACGTCCAATTTCCATAGGACTGGTCCGACTCGCATATGACCACACTAGCAACCGCCCGTGGTAGTTTTGTGACTATACTGAGGTATTTGAACACGCCATCTATTGGGCCATAGTACTCTGTCCGACTACTGACTCCGAGGCCAAGAATGTTTTCAGTGAGGGGAGAGGGAGGGTGGCACCCCAACCCCACAATCACCAGGATCGATTTATGCCCTTACTGCCGCTCAAATTTCATTAAGTTCAGCATTTTGCCTTAAAAAACATTCCTTCCTCACTGGTTATCGGGGGCATAAAAACTTGTGCATTTTGAAACATTGCTTTGACTGCCAAAGATGTACAAAATTTTACTCATAGACAGGTCACCTTGACCGTTGTCCAATTGAGCTGTAAATACAACGTAGATCAGAACACTTCTCGATCAATTTGTGTGACATGTCGTCACCAGAGTGCTAGAATGTTCTATGTCCCCGATGGGTCATAGAACATTCTAGCACTCAGGCGACGATGTATACTCTCTATCGCTTCAGTTGTTGCTGATATATTGTGTGGATATCCATTATATGGACAACAGTGATTCTTTTAGATATCCACATGGATCGTTTATGGGACACTTAACACCACCCCTTGGAAACTTACTAGCCGCTGTGGTAGTTAAGGGTACATGTAGACCAACTTCAATTTTTTTTTTTAACCCTTTACCAAACATGAAAAGCAGACGACACTGGCAAAAAAATTCTTGAATAATTAATTTTTGTCTCAAAGACATAGGTTATGATCCCTCATTGGAACGAGCTCGACGAGCTCGTTCCAATGAGGGATCATAACCTATGTTTTTGAGACAAAAAATGAAAAAATAATGAAAATTAATTGGCGATTTTTGAGAATAACGCTGGCCGGTTTTTGGCCGTTACGTGGGTGAAGGGTTAATGAAAATATTGAGGATTCATGTTTTACATTTCATAAAACAAAATATTATTTTGCCTCAAAATTTCCCGCTGGGTCTTCTTCCCTCAAAATTAAACGCTAGGATATTTTTCCTGGAACATCTTTCCGGGGGATATTGAAACTGATTGAGAGAAATTGTGAAGAATACTTCTCATCAAACCCAGTCATGGATGTGGTGAGGCAGTCATGGCTGGATTTGATGAAAACTCCACACACATATTCCTAAAGAATTTCAACAATGAGTTCATAGCCGTGCAGTAATCAATGTGTTAAATGAAACATCAAAAGTTTATTTTACTTCTTAATCAACGGAGGCTGGGTGACTTCATTTCTAACACAGAATCGCCGCTTGGTTCTATTTTCCCTCTGAATGCTTGTCTTTTGGTGGGTACCATCTTAGAGCGTTTAGGATGCTTAACCTCTGTGGCACTAACCTTGTGCATCGATGACGAAGAGTTTGTTGATTAAAAATAATTTTCTGGATAAATATATCCAGTTGACAGAAATTTTCGCTAAGGAATTATCAATATCCATGAGTAATAACTTATTCTTTTTGTTATATCCTGTTTGATTATTGGAATGTGCACCACGCGAACCTCAATCGTCAAGTCCTTCTTATAGTAACAAATAAGGGAAATGTTTCTGTAAATGCAACCCTCTGTTCGCAAAGGCTCAAGAAAGGAAATTCACATATATATATTACCATATGTAAACATTTTAGTGATTTGTTCCTGTTCCATAGTGATGAAAATTGCGGTACCCCTGAAGATTGCATCTTTAGGGATGATTCCCATTTAGGATTGTGATGCAACTCCAATGTAAAGACGGATGACTCTACATGCGAAGTCCCCGCTTGTGTGGCACTAACCTTGTGCTTCGATGACGGGTAGTATAAGTTTAGATGAGATCCATGAGGGGGTTCGGTATGGTTTTATCTCTAACTATAATGAGAAACTCGATGCCAGTTGGAAGGATGATGAGACCGAATCTCCCTTTAATTACACACATGATTGTAAATATATGACTTCTGACTTTCGTCAAAATTATACCTCATAAAAATCAGATTTTGACACCTTTTAATCGAACTGTAGAAGCCTCAAAGACAATTGGGATGATCTTAATACCTTCTCCTTGATCTCCAAAATAAAGATAATATTTTCGACCTTATTGGACTAACAAACGTTTTTAAACTGCAGGAAAACAACTTATTCCCTACCTGGTTATTAGGTTTTCAGATGATGACGGGTTTTACTAACCTTACTGGATAGACGTCGCTGCATGATTGTCCATGATGTGTTAAGATATGGTGTTTCTCCAAAGACTGAAGTGAACGCTCCAGTTTGTCCATAGTGACTCGCTATCCGTAGCCAGACACACATTCCTTGCTGTGTTTGATGCGGCATGGTTAACCCTTTCCTTTAACTAACATGAAAAGCAGACGTCACTTGCAAAAAAAATTCTTGAATAACTATTTGTTTTCATTTTTTATCTCGACGAGCTCGTTCCAACGAGGGGTCATAACCTATGTTTTTGAGACAAAAAATGAAAAAATAATGAAAATTAATTGGCGATTTTTGAGAATAGCGCTGGCCAGATTTGGCCGTTACGTTGGGTAAAGGGTTAACGAGTATGTGGCTGTTAGAATAATCAAACCAATAAACAAATAAAGATTTGATTAATTTAAATAATTAAATACTTGATATCAATTAGTAACCTCCCCCCCCCCCCCCCTCCCCCTGGATCTCATCTCCTAATATCCACTCTTCCTCCATACTTGATGCGCATATATATAACGTTTTTTGGAATTGTTGATATTGTGGTTGAGCATTTATGGTTAGGCGATTGGGTTGCGTAGGCTTGGGATCGACTCCCGTCAGGGCCACCTTCGGAAAAAAACGTTACAGTTTTCAGTCCAGTTGCGCGGTCCCATGACAATGCCTGGTGGAATTCATGTTTGACATATGCGATGTAAATTAAATTCAAGCAGTTGCATCTTCACAGATCTTCCATTAATTGAGATTCCCATGTTTAAAAGCTGGGATCATTGATCTTTACATCAGTTAACTGTTCCAGTTGCATCTAATGCTAAGGCAAACGATTCACGGGTAAATCTCACTATAAAATACAGGCTTCTTCTAAACAATTATGAATCAACACTGTAAACAGTTCCAATAATTGTCAGTTCTCGAATATCGGTCTCGGGTGGGTTGTAAATGTGAACTAACATACTGGCTGACTGATGGTGTGTGTAGAGCAATGATTGATAAGAACAGAAACGCATGCAACATTGCTGCTGAAAGCCCGTAAAACAGTACTCTTTTACACAATAGAGTATACTACAGCCATTTTTTCACTGCATAAAATGTATATTTTCCACTACTATACTCGCCTGCTCCTCCATCCTTTATTGCATCCGTGAATGCAGTGAGGGATGAATGAGTGGGTGAGTGATTGTGATGAGCAAAGGCGGTTCTGGAAACAGAAATATTTTGCACAGCCCGCCCTCGTCCCGAACATCGCCTTTAACTGGTTGAGGGCTAGATTATTTTTGGTGGTCTGAATTTGTTATTCAAAACCTGTTTTATTACAAATTATTGGAGAGTGCCCAGAGGCACTCTCCAATAATTTGTAATAAAACAAATTTATATTAACAAAATATTTTTTGTGCTTGACTGAATATGAAATATAAGCAAGGAAAGTGTTGGCTTTTGCTCTGGTATCCTCATGTTTTGAAAGCCTTGATAGTGGCTTCTAGCACTCAACCAGTTAAACAATTGCCTTTGAATTTGAACTCTTGCGTCGTTGTTTTGACTATACTGAAAGTTGAATTTGTCGCGTCTATTATTTCCTTTATTTATTTTAATCATTACATCCCATTGATCTCTATTATCCGTCGATTGAGCCTTAGATCATTGATCAGATCAGTAATCAAATCAGTCCTCGTATATGATCACAGCAGGTACCTGACATCTTGTGACCCCACATTAATATTTCCGTTCGGAAAGCCGTTGTTATTTATTGTTCTTCAAAAACAAAATTTCAGATAATTAACATGTGTACTTTATTTCAGACTGTCTTCTCTACATCTCCTCATAGTCATTGCTGCCCAACCTTTGAAGTAACAAACTGTTGCATAAATGCGAAAATCACCTCTGATTTCCATTTTTATGAATACGATTGTTATTGGAAGTTTAAATTGTCGAGGTTTGTCCTCCGACACAAATAAGCGCAGGGACATTTTCTCACGCTGTAGGGATAAATTTGATCTCTATTGGTCGACACCCACTCCTGTAAGGAAATAGAAGAAAACACCTGGAAAAGTGAATGGGGCTATGAAGCTGTCTTCTCCTCTCACTCAAGTTCTAGTAGGGGGTAGCTATTCTGTTTAACCCTTTACCCAACGTAACGGCCAAAACCGGCCAGCGCTATTCTCAAAAATCGCCAATTAATTTTCAAAATATTATCATTTTTTGTCTGACCCCTCGTTGGAACGAGCTCGTCGAGCTCGTTCCAACGAGGGGTCATAACCTATGTTTTTGAGACAAAAAATGAAAAAAATTAGTTATTCAAGAATTATTTTTGCAAGTGTCGTCTGCTTTTCATGTTAGGTAAAGGGTTAAGAATACATTTATGTATCAAGTTCATAATACAATAAGAGATGTAGGGAGGAAACTACCTTATTCTTGACATCACGATTCAAGATCAAAGACTTACTGTCTCGGTATTGTATGGCCCCAATGAAGATAACCCCACTTTTTTCGACAACATTTTCAACCAAGTTGAGAGCATTGGCAATTGCTGTATTCTTGTCGGAGGCGATTGGAATGTATTTCAAAACGACACCCTCATTACCGTAACAGGGACCGATCAGGACTATTTAAAATACGCTCTAGCATCGGAGCCTATTTTTTCAATTCATGCGCCAGATTTCAATTTACGGAGTCGCACTGCTGTTTGTAACACACACTGAAAGTATGTAATAGCTCTCATCATTTTCATTTAGTACACTACAGCAAACATTAGCCTATTTAGGCACCCAAGACTTGATCAGAAACCACAGTGAAGATTAATGCTTGGTAATTAAGACTTGAAGTATTAACTTAAGCACTCTACAACAATGATAAATGATAATCATATATATAATACATGTAAGAGTGTCTCTCTCGATTATCCATCGAAAGACTATCAAAATATGATCCGAGAAGTTACGCGCTAACTGAGAAGCCTATTTCTGAGATTTAAGAGCCAGGTCCTGATGTTTCAGAACCAAATACGCACTGGCGCATGCCCAGGTCGGTCCCTGGGTAAACTACCTACATAAATATAACGTTAAAGCAAACGAAAAGATTATTTGTCTAATGGATAAATTTGACTTGTGTGATGTTTGGAGGCTGGAAAACAAAAATTTAAAGCGATATACATGGAAAGGCCCGGGCAATAAAATGGCTAGATCAGACTATTTTCTCCTTTCAACAGATCTACAAATCTTTCATCAGATGACGGACATTCATATACGCTACAAGTCAGACTAGCCGTAGCCCTGTCCTTTATTAGTCAACCCAGAGGGAAAGGCTTTTGGAAGTTTAACAAATTTATTATAGTCTTCTGAACGATCCAGAATATATTACAGTAGTAAAATCTGTAATCGCAGAGACTGTTATTCAGTACTATAATAACAACAACAATAATAAAAATAACAGTAACAATAATAATAATATTAATAATAATAATAATAAATTATTGCTATTGATGATCAGCTATTTTGGGAAACTCTGAAACTAATGATTAGAGGCAAAACTAGTGTTTACTCAACCCTGGTAAAATTGAGGAGAAAATTAAACTTATGAACTCTCGCACGGATGAGGGAGATTTGTTAGTTATTCCCGAAATCATTACCCTTGATACCGAACTCCAAACAATTAGAAATAAAAACACCTAAAGGTATGATCTTAAGAGCCAAAGCAAAATGGAAGGTTGAGGGAGAAAAACCAACCAAATACTTTTGTAGCCTGTAAAAAAGACACTACACCAAAAAGATAATATCCAAATTGGTAACTTCTATAGGTAGTACCGCTGAAAATTTATCTGAATTATTAAATGAACAAAAGATGTTTTACGAAAATTTATATACCTCAAAGTTAAACTCATCTAGTATTTGCAAGGACAATAACCCTTTCTTTGATAAAACCAATCCTTTTTTACAGGATTTGGATGATGAGGAAAGCAATTCTTTGGAGGGACTTCTAACTAGTTCTGAATGTTTAAGAGCCTTGAAAGCAATGAAAAATAATAAAACCCTTGGGTCCGATGGTTTTACTGTAGAGTTTTATAAATTGTTTTGGAAAGATACTGGCAACTACCTAATCAACTCTCTAAATTATGGGTACAGTGTTAAACAGCTATCTAATCCACAAAGAACTGGTATCATTACCTGCATTCCAAAACAAAACAAACCAAAGAAATTCATTAAACTAAAGCTGGCGGCCTATCTCTTTTATTAACGTCGATACCAAAATTGCTTCCACAACCGTCAACCGTATTAAAATGGTCTTACTTAAACTAATATCGGAATCCCAGCTTGCGTTTATGAAAGGGAGATATATTGGAGAGTCCTCAAGACTAACATTTGACCTAACTGAAAAATGCGAGGAAAAAAAACATGGCTGGAATACTTGTCCTAATAGACTTTGAAAAAGCATTTGATTTGCTCGAATGGTCATTCATTGACAAAAAACACTGAGGTTCCTTAATTTCGGTCCTTCTGTTATTAGCTGGTTTTATACCTTTCATTCCAATATTTTCAGTTATGTATTAAACAATGGTCACTGTTCGGAAAAGAATAAACTTACAAAGAGGAGTGAGGCAGGGCGACCCCCTCCCTCCCTACCTTTTCATTTTAAGTGTGGAGATATTAAGTGTCACACTTAAATACAACCCGGATATCAACGGCATCAAGATAAACTTATCTGAATACCTCATAAGCCAATATGCAGATGATTCAACGTTATTTTTGAGTCATGATGGACATTCGTTAAATTTAGCTTTAGAAGTTGTTACCTCTTTTGCTCAGCAGTCGGACCTAAAAGTTGATTTTGATAAGAGACAAATTATATGGATCGGATCGAAACGAGGGTCAAGTGAGGGAGTCTCTACGGATCGCAGTGTCCAATGGAACCATAGTGGGAAATTTACGATTCTAGGCATTTCTTATGACCTGTTTAGTGAAAATTTCATAATAAAAAATTTTCTCGAAAAAATACAAAAAGATGGAAAAACATTTAATGGATTGGTCGTTTAGAAAACTTAGTCTAATATTGGAAGAACTACAGACGTAAAAACACTTGTTGCACTTCCACTGTTGATACATTGCCTATCGGTTCTACCAAATCCACGTGATAATATGTTAGATACAATACAGTCACTACTATTTCAGTTTCTATGGTCTGGAGAGGGTGAAAAGATTAAACGTAATATTCTAATGAACGAAACAGAATGGGGGGGATCAGGTTTCCAAACATTCGGTTATACAGCTACTCCTTAAAAAATATTTGGATTAAGAAATGATAGACGCGAAGATAATGGCACTTGGAAAACTCTTATTCCAGACATTTTTGAAAAATATGGCGGTTTCAGAACATGGTTTTTACACAAAGAAGGGTTAAAAAAGGTTAGGGAGCACTCAAATAGTTTTTGGAAAAACACCTGGTCTCTTTTAGAAGACAAGTCTCCGACAGACTTTAAAGAAATCTGCCCTCAACCCATATTCTATAATAAGAATATAAAAATTAATAATAATCTTTTTTATAATCAAACTTGGTGTGACAAAGGTATATTTTTCTTCTTAACGACCTCTTGAGTGAGAGCAGGGGTTTTCTCAGCTTTCAAGCCTTCTCCACAAAATTTAACATAAAAACACCCTTCACTGTTTTCTAGGGCATAAGAAATGCCATTCCAAAACGATGGCAAAATGTTATTAAACACCATAGAAAATCAGAGTTGTCCAGAGCACACCGATAGACAAATTAAAAGAAACCACCTGGTAAAACAAAACATTTTATCCATTATTCCTTCAACAAATGGCTTCGCTCCCAGCCCGGTCTCAGGAAAAATGGAACAGACTTTTACATATCGATTACGAAGCTGATGCTTGGAGTTCGATATACAAATGTGTTTTTTTAACAACCTACGATACTTATTTCCAAACTTTGCAATATGTATACAACTTTTAATATGAATAAAAAATATTTAAAAAAAACCCCAAAAAACATACTGCCTGAGTCAATTGCAACATTTTATGGGTTGCCGTTAACTCAGTTGGTCTCCGAGCATTTAAGGCTAGGCGATTGTTTGCCGTAGACCTGAGATCGAGTCCCTCAGGGCCACCTTCTGCAAACGTTACAGTTTTCAATCAGTTGACGCGGTCCCAGGACAATGCTTGGTGGAATTCCTGCTTGAGTTTGCTTGACATAGACGATATAAAATTAAATTCAAGCAGTTGTATCTTCACATATCTTCCATTGACCCTTTACCCAATGAAAAGCAGACGACACTTGCCAACAAAATTCTTGAATAACTAATTGTTTTCATTTTGTCTCAAAAACATAGGTTATGGTCCCTCATTGGAACGAGCTCGACGAGCTCTTTCCAGAGAGGGGTCATAACCTATGTTTTTGAGACAAAAAATGAAAATATAATGAAAATTAATTGGCGATTTTTGAGAATAGCATTGGCCGGTTTTGGTCGTTACGTTGGGTAAAGGGTTAATTGAGATTCCTGTGTTTAAAAGCTTGGACCATAAACCTGTATAACAGTTATTTGTTCCAGTTACATCGAATGCTAAAAGCCAACGATCCACGGGTAAATTTCACAATAAAATACAGGTCACTTGAAGACAATTAATTTTCAACACTTCAAACAATCCCAGTAATTCAGTAACTGACAATTCTCGAATATAGGTCTCGGGACTGGTTGTAAATGTGAAGTCACACACTGAGTTAATTGCAAACTTTTATGGGGTCGCCGTTAGCTCAGTTGGTATGGTGGAAAGCATTTATGGCTACGCAATTGTGTGCCGAAGAGCTGGGATCGACTCACGTCAGGGCCACCTTCCAAAAAAACGTTACAGTTTTCAGTCCAGTGGCGTCGGGTCCCAGGACAATGACTGGTGGAATTCCCGCTTGACATTGGCGATATATATATAATATATGTAATAAAAAAGGGTCTCTATTCCGATAAAACAAATCTATTTCAAGTGTGCTGGAATCTGAGAGATCCAAGAGGCCAAATCGAAAGAAATTCGTCTAAATAAAGCTCAAACAACACCAATATTTTTTAAATACATACACACAAATATATAAAATATAGGTGTTTCGAGGGGGGGGGGGGGGTAATTTATCTACTTCACCCTTTCTTTGTGGCCACAAACTCCAGTCACTGGTGTAGTCAGATCATCTTATACTTTTCGACACAAGGTGACTCTGATTGTCGAAAGTGTCGTTAAACCCCAATAAGTAAATAAATCTTATACAAGTGGCCCAACTTAACGGTCTAATTCTACCATTGTTATACACGTTAATCAAAATATGCAGATAAAATCGCTATCCAGGTTTTCTTTATTATTTGAATAATAAATTCATGTTTTATTCTTTTTAAGTTTTTTTTGCTTGGAAATGTGACCCTTCAATCGAGACTGCTACGGTAGGAAGCCATGTGCTGTGTTCCCGAGGTAGAAGCGGTGAAAAGTTTCTGAACCCATGTAAAACGTTCTTAGCTAGGGTCGATGCGCTCGTGTTAGGTAAAAAGTTAATTATAAATCAGTCAATCTGAATATACCTTCTTGCAATGTTCACAACTTTTCTTTCCATTATATCTCCTGTCATGTTCCATTGTAGTACAGCCGCCGTGGACTGGTCACTTTCCACGGATGCAATAATATTGGATTCCAAACACTAATTATAGGAATAATCATCAAAACTTTAATCAATAAAGCAGGGTGCACGGTGGCGTTACGGTAACCGGTTCTCGTCAGATCACTAAAGTCAAGCAACGTCGAGCCCGGTTAGTCATTGGATGGGTGACCATCTGAGCGATCGATTCGGACTCCCGCGTTGTGTCCTTGGGCAAGGCACTTCACCCCGATTGTCCACACGGGGGCACGATGACGCTGTGTACTAAGGCGTACTGCACGTCGATGGTGCGAATGTCTTCAACCAATCTAACCTGCCTGTGCTGCAGTGCGGAGTTACGATGTTGGGGAGCTGGCAGCTGCTCGTCGCTGCTCGGTGGTTCTCTCCTGGTACTCTGGCTTCCTCCACTCGTAAAACTGTCACCGACACGATATGACCCTGGCTGTTAATGTGTCGTTAAACCCTAATTAATAAATATAAATCAATCAATCAATGAAGCACCAGGTACAACTCTGGCCTCCTCCACCCGTAAAACTGTCACCGACACGATATGACCCTCTGGCTGTTAACGTGTCGTTAAACCCTAATAAATAAATATAAATCAATCAATCAATGAAACAACAGGTTCAACCCGGTGCTTAAAATTTTGCTGATGAGGATTTTCGTACCTGGTAAGCGCATGCCTGGACTTAACTGCCCACGCGTAGAATTCGACCAGTCCACGGCGACCGTACTGTTTATTCAAATATTTAGGTGTACCGTATTCAATGTACTTGATCCTATATATTGCAGAATAAAATATTCTTTCATAAATCATTCTACCAAGCGTATTTCCGAAAAAGTTAGAAAACTGGGGTGATTCCAACTTTTTGTGTGTAGTATATATTATATTCAATGGCAGGGGCGCCGGAGCCGCCCCGACCAATGTTGGGGCAACAAATTTGCCGATCATGATACTTTTGTGATCGACCTTCAGCCGAACCTCATTCATATCAAATAACTAGGCTATGATTTTTTGATCTTGTTCTGGCGGATATCCAAAAATTACGGTGGCTGGTTTAGGACCTAGGAAATATTTTTTTTATCTCGTGCGCACGAGATACTAAGTCGTGCGCACGAGATAATAAGTCGTGCGCACGAGATAATTATCTCGTTCGCACGAGATACTAAGTCGTGCGCACGAGATAATTATCTCGTTCACACGAGATACTAAGTCGTGCGCACGACATAATTATCTCGTTCGCACGAGATACTAAGTCATGCGCACGAGATAATTATCTCGTTCGCACGAGATACTAAGTCGTGCGCACGATATAATTATCTCGTTCGCACGAGATACTAAGTCATGCGCACGAGATAATTATCTCGTTCGCACGAGATACTAAGTCATGCGCACGAGATAATTATCTCGTTCGAACGAGATACTAAGTCGTGCGCACGACATAATTATCTCGTTCGCACGAGATACTAGGTCATGCGCACGAGATAATTATCTCGTTCGCACGATATACTAAGTCGTGCGCACGACATAATTATCTCATTCGCGCGAGATACTAAGTCGTGTGCATGACATAATTATCTCGTTCGCACGAGATACTAAGTCATGCGCACGAGATAATTATCTCGTTCGCACGAGATACTAAGTCGTGTGCACGACATAATTATCTCGTTCGCACGAGATACTAAGTCGTGCGCACGACATAATTATCTCGTTCGCACGAGATACTAAGTCATGCGCACGAGATAATTATCTCGTTCGAACGAGATACTAAGTCGTGCGCACGACATAATTATCTCGTTCGCACGAGATACTAAGTCATGCGCACGAGATAATTATCTCGTTCGCACGAGATACTAAGTCGTGTGCACGACATAATTATCTCGTTCGCACGAGATACTAAGTCGTGCGCACGACATAATTATCTCGTTCGCATGACTTAGTATCTCGTGCAAACGAGATAATTATGTCGTGCGCACAACTTAGTATCTCGTGCAAACGTGATAATTATCTCGTGCGCATGACTTAGTATCTCGTGCGAACGAGATAATTATCTCGTGCGCACGACTTAGTATCTCGTGCGAACGAGATAATTATCTCGTGCGCATGACTTATTATCTCGAGCGCACGACTTAGTATCTCGTGCGCACGAGATAAAAAAAATATTTCCTAGATCCTAAACCAGCCACCGTAAAGATGAGGAGATTTTGGGGGCTACTTCTTTAGTATTCCAACCGCTTCAGAAGCGGTTGGAATGCTAAAGAAGTAGCCCCAAAATGGGTCTGGGAGATGTCATTTTTGAAACATTTTCTGCGGGCAGGGCCGGATTTACGAATGGGCAGACAGAGCGGACGCCCAGGGCCCCCACATTTGTGGGGGCCTCCACAGTGAAGTTCGTCTTTCGAGGAACATAATATGACAAAATTCCCTGCCAAATTGCCTTTGGCAATTTGACAGAGAATTTTGTCATATCATGTTTCTCGAAAGACGAACTGCATGCACTGTCATTTTTTTCTCCCCCACATAATCGATGGCAACAATTCTAAAAAACAGGGGTCTGGGTGTTATGGTCGGGCCAATGTTTGGGCCGTTCCAGCGCCCCTGAATGGGGTACTTTTCATTTATGAATGGAGTGAATGCTGTTTAAATACGCAGAACAAAATACAAAGAACAACTTATGCTGCCTCAGTAAATTTGTCAAGCGTAAAACCTTTTGCTCGGTGATCTGTCTATCAATAATAGATGTCTGTATTACATTTTATGATCCGACTTCACATAAGTTGCTATTCAAACTTCAAAGTCAATTTTGATCTTTTGATTTTCGGTTTTGCGTAACTCATTGCAAAAGGCAGACGAACATTTGGTACATAATCGACCCATAAGAACTGCATTCATTGATTTTTAATCGATGTTAAGTGCATACACATCCTGCAATCTTATTATCCGCGCCTGCAGGAAGTTGAGCGACGAGGGTATATGTAACGTTTGTTTATCTTTTTGTTTGCCTGCGTCAATAGTCGTTCAAGCGGCAGCCGTCATATTTTGCAGCACACGAGTTGGGCCGGAGATCTTTTGATTCGCCAATCTCCAACAAGCTCATAGGTTAAAGGTCAAAATCAATATCACAATCACCCGTCTTGCTGTTTTCCTGATTGTATATATCTGTGTGCTCGCAAACAAGTCGTTTCTGAGGTACTCTGATTAAGGGCCTATATAAGTAATGAAATTTTGTTTATTTTGAAATTGTCACCTCTCATATTCCTTAAATTCAGATTAAATACACACAAATTATACATCAAAATGAAGGTTGGGATGTATAGCATACGAAACACATATGTAATCAACTCATAGAGTCGACTGTGGGCACCACTGGTTCCTGGAAGTCTGCTACCGAATTCGCACCAGAACTGATAATAAAATAATATTTCATCAGAACAACTTGTGGCCAAATGTGCTTCATATATCCAAGAACAAAGCTAGGCATTCACAACACTTTCGAATATAGCGATAGGTCTGCATTTTGGAAAAGGACAACACTGTCTGCATTTTTTATTGAAGATGGTTTCCATGCTCGACAGACATGCGCAAATCACTCGTTACCACGAATTTCCATCAAAAAAACAAATTCGTAATTCTAAGAAATACCAACAGGTATCATGATACCTTGCATTGAATATGGCAACTGTGCAATCTCTATCTAATAACAGTATACTGTATGAAGGCGATCTTTTTCATTATTTGATTTTAGACGGCGTTGTTTTTACATGCTTTTTCTGTCCGATGACGTCGACCGGAAATCGAAAGTATACTCATACGTAAACAAAAGCAAAGGCTTTGGAATTTTCTCCAATGAAGCTCTGTGACCGTGTTTTGAAGAATTTTTATTCCCTAGTTTTGTTCTTGGATATGTGAAGCACATTTGGCCACAAGTTGTTTTCGTGAAATATTATTAAATTATCAGTTCTGGTGCGAATACGGCAGCAGACTTCCAGGAACCAGTGGTGCCTACAGTCGACTCTATGAGTTGATTACACATGTGTTTCGTGTTCTATACATCCCAACCTTCATTTTGATGTACATTTTGTGTATATTTAATTTGAATTGAAGGAATATCAGAGGTGAGAATTTTCAAAATAAACAAAATTTCATTACTTATATAGGCCCTTAATTTTACTGGTCACTTTCCACGGGTGGGCCATATTTCAACGCACGCAATATTATTAGATCCAAACACTAATTATAAGAATAATCCTCAAAATTTAATTAATGGAACATCAGGTATTTCCCCGGAGCTTCATTAATTAAAATTTTGCTGGTGATTATTTTTATTATCTGGGAAATTCATGCGTGGACATCATTGCCCACGCCTGGATTACGACAATTCCACGATGACTGTATGTGCTGTATTCCCAATATTACTAACAAGCTAACGTAATAATTGTATGCTCGTAGTATGGTCCTGAAATATCGCCCTAGTTTTTAGTGGTTGTTATTTCGTTAGTGTTGTATCAGGGTGAGAAATAAGTGCGGGAGCCGGGGTTCGAACTGTCGACCTCTAGCACACCAAGCGACCGATTTACCACGAGACAAAGAGATCCGGACCAACCAGACTGGTTGGTACCTGGCCTTTATATCTCGACCGCTACACTACTGTCCCCTTCTTTTGAGATTCACTACATGTGAATCTCGCCCAGGTTCCTCCCGCAGAGCGGTCGAAACACCCGCCGTGCCACCAACTCCTGAGGATCGTACGACCCCTCAAATGTAACAGGAGGAGAAATAAGTGCGGGAGCCGAGGTTCGAACCGTCGACCTCCAGCACACAAAGCGACCGATTTACCACTAGACTAAGAGCTCCGGACCAACAAGACTGGTTTGTAAATAGCCTTTATCCCTTTACCTAACATGAAAAGCAGACGACACTTGCAAAAAAAATTCTTGAATAACTAATTTTTTTCATTTTTTGTCTCAAAAACATAGGTTATGACCCCTCGTTGGAACGAGCTCGACGAGCTCGTTCCAACGAGGGGTCATAACCTATGTTGTTGAGGCAAAAAGTGAAAATATTTTGAAAATTAATTGGCGATTTTTGAGAATAGCGCTGGCCGGTTTTGGCCGTTACGTTGGGTAAAGGGTTATACCTCGACCGCTACAGTGTTATATCGACAGAGATATCAGACCGAGGTAATTTCGTATGAGCCCGAGACCGAAAGTTGAAGGCTGATATGAAGTTACCAAGGACTGGCATCACGGCGTTGTTAAACTAACCTCGTAATAACCTCTTTATTTATAACAAATAATTACAAAGTGTTCTCAGATATGTTACGGTTTTCTGACAATGTAGTTGTTTCTCATTCTTTCAGTCCGAAGTTTCCTCTTCGGAAACTAATTTAGCTCACTGAACGTCGCGGCCTTCCCAGTGGAGATGTCGAGACGTTCAGAGAGCTGAACTATCTCTTCCACCCCAGGAAGGCCTACATGTTAGAAGTTACGGGATGTTTAGTTTCTGGATTCGATGTCACATGAGGCGACGTGAGAATAATATTAGGCGAGGCGTTATTATAAAGCCAGCCTTTTTTTTCTTTGCACACTGATTTCTAAATACCGAATACCACGCTGTAATTTTTTCCCACAATGCAACTATGGGAATTTAACCAAATCACCGAGCTATGTCACGCAAGATAAAATTTAAAGTTCAAGTTGTACTATGGGAAAAAATTGCATCTTGAAAATTTAACATTTAGATATTAATATGCAGGGGATTAATATTATTAGCTCAACTTTGGCGAAGCCAAATTTGAGGTATTGTCATGGCCCGTCGTCCGCCTGCCCGTCTGTCGCGCCGTCAACACGTCTCGGTCTAGAGGCCGTATTTATGAACCGATCCGTACGAAACTTCTTGGGTACCTCTATTATCACCGTGGGACGAGAACGAATGTTTTGGGGTCCGGTCCGAAATTCAAGATGGCCGCTGGCAGCCATTTTGTACAAAATTAGGTGCACTCGGTTTTTTGCGCAGAACTTCCATATCAAAGCTCTGATTTGAATAATTTTTTGTATCAATGTTTAGTACCATGGGATACATCACATATAATAAGAGTTTTTTTCTCGTGCGTAAATTATGCAAATTAGACTAACTTTGATTTATTTAGTGTTACTTTCAGCACTGTAAGTGCAAATGCCAATACGGCTCGTGCTAGAGGCCGTATTTATGAACCGATCTGTACGAAACTTCTTGGGTACCTTTGTTATCACCATGGGACGAGAACGAGTGTTTTGGGGTCCGGACCGAAATTCAAGATGGCCACTGGCAGCCATTTTATACAAAATTAGGTGCAATCAGATATTTGCGCAGAACTTCCATATGAAAGCGCTGATTTGAATAATTTTTTGTGTGTATGTTTAGTACCATGGGATACGTAACATATAATACGTTTTTTTTTCTCGTGCAAACATTATGCAAATTAGATGAACTTTGATTTATTCAGTGCTACTTATACACAGTAAGTGCACATCATAGTCATACGGCTCGGGCTCGGGGCTGTATTTATGAACCGATCTTCACGACACGTCTTGGGTACCTTTGTTATCACTTTGGGACGAGAACGAGTGTTTCTGGGTGCGGTTGTACTAAATACAGCAAGTCCCTAATAAGTCCCTAAGTCCTGAAGTCCCTAAGTCCCCTCGGATGCAAAATACAGCAAGTCCCTCAAAACACACCGCTACTAGCTTCAAAAATTAAAAATTAGAAACTTTATCATAGAACTGCATGTTGACTATTTATTTTTGTTTTAATTTTTTTTTTTTTTCAAATTTAAAAGCAGTAAATGCTTCACAATCTTTTGTTGTTTTGAACAGAAGTTCCGGTGATCTCCGAGTCGCGTGTGTGTAAAATAAAAGTACAACTTTTTAAAGAGATGCTTTTGAAATTCCTTCTGAAAATGTTTTTTTTGATACTTTCTTGTTTTATTTTTTATTTTATTTTTTCATTTCTTTTTTCTTTTTTTTTGTTTGTTTAATTGATCATGTTTAAAGAAGGTCCGCCGGCTTGAGCACTCTAATATTTTACCTGTTCAAAACAAGCTCGTGCATAAGTTCAATCTGTCTGGCTTTCATCCACAATAAAATATCTTTGTTCCGACCCCGGCTGCTAAAAGTGCAGATAAATAAATAAATAAATAAATAAATAAATAAATAAATAAATAAATAAATAAATAAATTGTTTAAGCAAAACTAGTCGACGCATGTCGTAACGGGTCAAACAAACACCGAATAGCAAGCTTGCTTGAAAATAATTTACTAAAATCATCATTGAGAAGTATGCCTTGAAAATTACAATTTCAGTAAATAATGTAATAAATAATTATAAATAACGAAACTGCCAACCCGAATTTCCGAAGTGTTTGTTTATAAACATTCAAAAAAGTTCCGAATTTTTCGATGAAAATGCTGGATATATACTTAATAATTGCACATAATAAACAAATTTGACAGTCCTTTACAAATTCATGTCTGAGGTTAAATTTTGTGAGCGCTTTACATGATAAATGATTATGTTTTAAAGGGACTTGCTGTAATTAGTACATGAGGGGACTTAGGGACTTAGCGACTTATTAGGGACTTGCTGTATTTAGTACGACCCTCTGGGTGCGGTCCAAAATTCAAGATGGCTGCCAGTGGCCATTTTGTACCGAAATTAGGTCTAATCAGTTTTTTGCACACAACTTCTATACGGCTCAGCTAGAGGCCGTATTTATGAACCGATCTTTAGGAAACTTCTTGGGCACCTTTGTTATCACCGTGGGATGAGAACGAATGTTTTTGGGTGCGGTCCGAAATTCAAGATGGCCACCAGCAGCCATTTTGTACCAAAATTAGTGCAATCAGTATTTTGTACAGAACTTCTGTATGAAAGTTCTGATTAGAATAAATTTTTGTATGAATGTTTAGTAACATGGAATACATCACATATCATAGGGTTTTTTTCTCGTGCAGAAATTATGTAAATTAGATGAACTTTGATTTATTCAGTACTACTTATACACTGTAAGTGCACATGTCACATATGGCTCGGACTGGAGGCTGTATTTATGAACCGATCTTCACGAAACTTCTTGGGTACCTTTGTCATCACCTTGGGACAGGTACGCTATGGGAACAAATATTTTTGGGTTCAGTCAGACCCACTCTGGGACTCAAAGATTTCTTTTCTAGTTTAGCATCTAATTGTCACCCACCTTTACAATACTTTACTTATACATTTGTTACAGGCTACGGTCAGCATTTATGTACAGACGGTCACAATACTTTATATGTAGCTTTGTTATCGGGTCATTACCTAGATGTTTGTCATTGCTGTGTCACATACTATACATGTACAAGTTGAGCTGCAGTGTCATTGACACTTTCATTTTATTTTCCTCACACGCAAGGCTTTTGATATCTTGTATGGTGACAATAAAAACAGGTCAGTTTTTCGTGGTGTCAACTTTCATTCCAAGTTCTCATTCTTATCTTTCCTTATTCATTTTCTATTTCAGATCTTCGAATGAAAATGAAGCTTCCTGGAGGAGGTACTTTTCTAATGATAGTCATTTTCTTAACAGAACGTAAGTAATTTTCTTTACCCAAGCAGAATAATGCCATAGCAAATTTGTTGAATAGCCCTGTGCCCAAAATAACAATCTCATCTGGTCAGAACTTGGCTTATTCACAAAAATCGCCAAGTAAAGTTTATTATTTTTACAATATTTGCCTCAGAAACATAGTTTATGGCCCCTTATTAGAACGAGTTCATGGAGCTCATTGCAGGGGGCACGATGGCGTCGCGGTAACCGGTTCTCGTCAGATCACCGAAGTTAAGCAATGTCGAGTGCGGTTAGTAGTTGGTTGGGTGACCATTTCAGCGACTAATTCGAGCTCCCGCGTTGTGTCCTTGGGCAAGGCACTTAACCCCGATTGCCTATATGGGGGACGGTGACGCTGTGTTTAAGGCGTACTGCACGTCGATGGTGCGCATTTCTTCAACCAATCTAACACTGCCTGTGCCGCGGTGCAGAGTTCAGAGCTACGATGCTGGAGAGCTGACAGCTGCTCGTCATTGCTCGGTGGTTCTCTCTGGGAACTCCGGCTTCCTCCACCCATAAAACGGTCACCGACATGATATGACCCTGGCTTTTAAAGTGTCGTTAAACCCTAAATAAATAAATAGAGCTCGTTGCAATAAGGGGTCATACAGGGGCGTGGCTAGAGGTTTCCGATTGGAGGGGGATGTAGGGTAACCACCTCCCAGTCCCTCCCCCTATAGTGTAAATTCACTACCGAGAAAGATTTTGAAAGCCATGAAAAGGGGCATAAAATTGATTCTAGTAACTGAAATACCAACACATTTATCAGGTTATTATTATTTGGTATTCTTCTGGGAAATGAATATGTGCTAAATAAATGCCCAAGCTTAGAACTTTGAGCAATTCACACTGTCCTAACATTAATCAGATCTTATGCAGGAATGATCAATTTTCGATGTTTTATCATTTTGTAACTGTGATGGAATTAACACAGGGGTTATCTCCTAAAACTTAGACATCCCATAACTTAGACATCCCATAACTCAGACACTCAGTAAAAGTAGTTAATTATGTTCACCCACTATTACAATGGAATAGACTGATATTATATTAATGAAAACAGGTTTATCCAAACAAGAGAATTACCAAAGAATTGATTATTATTTGTTAGTAAAACTTGTTCACACAACCAAAACATCAAATAAGTTGTTAATTATTATCATTATTATTATTTATCATCTAATCAAGATCAAACAGAACATGTTTACAGTGAACTCAGTTATGTTATAAACGCACAGTCAAAAAAGTGCTTATATAAGATGCCAGACTTTACTTGGGAATCATATCCTGAAAATGGCTACTGTTAAGAAAGTTGAGTTTGTAATGTCACAGAAGGGCACGCCACAGGTACTTTTGGACGGCTGCAGATATAACAGAAATAAAATAAGACAGAGCTGCACTCACTGGAGATGTATACATTCTACTTGCAAGGGAAGGTGCACCACCGTTGGAGACTTTGTCAGAGATTTCTCTGATCATTCACATCCCCCAGCAGATAGTAACACTGTGAGGTTTATCAGCACAATGAGAAAGAGAGCAAGAGAAGAGACTACCCAAATGAAGTCCTTATATAATGAAGAAATAATTGGTAGAGACCAAGTAGAGTTACTGCCATCTTTTCCATCAATAAGTAATGCCTTGTATAGGCACAGGCAAAAAAACATACCATCACTTCCCAAGACAAGGGCTGAGGTTAACCTTGACGGCACATGGTCTGAGACTTCAGATGGACGTCGTTATTTACTTTTAACTTATGGAGAGGAAGAAAAGATGATTGTCTTTTCTACTGATGACCAACTACAAGCTTTGCAGTCTGCTGAAACCGTGTACATGGATGGTACATTTTCATCATGCCCCGACTTATGGAGCCAGGTTTACACCATTCATGCAATGAACGGGACCAGTTCATATCCACTTGTGTTTGCTCTTCTACCAAACAGGCAGACATCAACATATACAAAACTGTTCAGGCAGCTGAAAGCTGAAATTCAACAGAGACTGAATAGACCATTTGTCCCTAGTCGTATACAAACTGATTTTGAGATTGCTGCTATTCATGCGGTTACAAGTGAATTTCCAGATGCAGATGTGAAAGGTTGTTTTTTTCCATTTCTGTCAGGCCATTTGGCGCAAAACCCAAGAGCTTGGGTTGTCTGTACAATATAGGGAAGACACAGCTATCCAGTCCTGGATTAGAAGAGCAGCAGGACTTGCTCTTCTTCCACCAACGATTGTCCAAGAAACTTGGATAGACGCCATGGAGTCAACCCCAAAAGTACCTACAGCAACAGATTTTAATGACTATATGGTCACAACATGGGTTGATGATGATGCAAGATTCCAAATCCCTCTTTGGAATCATCATCAGACAACAGGTCCCAGGACAAACAACCACCTAAAAGTTTTGGGAGGATACCAACACAGGATAACGATTTTAGATGATGTGATTTTCTTGAAGTGCATTTCGAGAATTTTTTTTATCACGATAAGTAAACGTTCTATAGATATCTCGTACCGATTGACATGATGTGTTCTTCTGAAGCTCGATATTGCGTATACTGTAGTTTTAAATAGTAACAGTTAGAATTTTTGCCGATTTGAAACCTAGTTGGAATTTTGGGAAGTAAAGGAGACATCAGCATTTCCAAGAATCTCTAAAATCCAGAAAGATGGAATTTCCAACTATTCCAACTATTCATAACTTGCCCTCCACATTTCCAACTGTAGGAAATTTTGGCCAAGATTGGGGGGGGGGGGGGTGACCGCCCCCACCCCCATGTCGCCATTTTTTCGGGCTCATAACTTAAGTTATGTTTCCGAGGCAAAAAAATAATATTTTGAATTGGAGAAGATACCTCTGTTCGAATATCGTTTGTTAGTCGAGTTAGATAAAGAATTAACCAGTTTCAAAATGATGTTTCTCTATCTCAATAGAACTCGTGGAGGAAACTCCGCGATATGATAGCCGCATCTGGTGTACTACACAACCCACAGGTCAGGTACTCTGTCACCTCCAGAGCGGTCAGATTTCTAAAACGTCATGCTTGTGTGTACAGGCAGTCAAGACCTGAGGTAAAACCGTTGCCAAAGTACTTTAATCATTGTCTAAAAGACTTTCTCCAACATGACATGTTCAATCACCTGTTTTGAGATGTCAAAAGTGCTAAAATTGGAATTACGCCATAAGGCCAAAATTGTCATGCCCAGGGTCTTCGCGGAGAAAATCGAGTGCGGTGTAAACACGTACCGACTGACTAATGTCGCAGCAACATCATCTAGGCATGTTTTCGTCGAAGTCTGGATTATAGTTAAAAATTCAAGGCTTCTTGGAAATTTATTAGTGAATAAATACATATTATCATGATAATGTGCATGTCCTTTGATTTGTATCAGATTCGAGGTGGTGTCCAGAATGGGATCTCAACGAGTTGGCTTTGCCAGCGAGTTGTGATCCCATTTTTGGACACCACCGAGAATCTGATACAAATCACAGGACATGCACATTATCATGATAATTCATTTATCTAACAATTCTGTCACATAAACAGATTAAATTTTAACCCTTTACCCAATTTAACGGCCAAAACCGGCCAATGCTATTCTCAAAAAATCGCCTATAATTTCCGTTATTTTTTAATTTTTGGTTTTGTCTCAAAAACATAGGTTATGACCCCTCGTTGGAACGAGCTCGTCGAGCTCGTTCCAATGAGTTGTCATAACCTATGTTTTTGAGACAAAAAAATGAAAAAAAATTAATTATTCAATAATTTTTTTGCAAGTGTCGTCTGCTTTTCATGTTAGGTAAAGGGTTAAATCATTTTTGAACATTTTGGGGACATAATGTTCGGTAGATCTCCGAAACGCACATAGAATATACCCATGTGCCTGTTATGATAGCCCGTTGCACTACAGGAAACGAGTCGTCTACATGATACGGAATCAGAATGAATCGTCTATATGATACGGAATCGGAACACATTAAGTGATACGTGCCGTTTCTCGTGGTTTTCAGGCCAAAATCTATATGATTGTTAGATAAATAAAATATACGTGCACTTGTCGTGACGTCCCAGCATTGTTCCCTCCACCCGCTACGTTCGATACATCTGATATATCGATGTATCGAGCGTAGCGAGGGGAAACAACACGGCTTGGAGTTTAGTATTGACACAACTTCTTATTTAATTAACACGCGCCGCAAGGTACACCAAATTGACCCCCCCCCCCCCCAATAGCACGAATCGGATAATGCGGACATTCATTTGTATGACGGACTGACTGTGTATTTGATACAGGAGAAAGTAAGGAGATGGATGTTCAAAATTAGTAATTATTTCAGGGACGGAAAATTATTTTATATGCCACTATAACATGAAGCGCAAGACACTTAAACCCCGATTGTCCACATGGGGCACGATGGCGCTGTGTACTAAGGCGTACTGCACGTCGATGGTGCGCATGTCTTCAACCAATCTAACCCTGCCTGTGCTGCAGTGCGGTGTTACGATGCTGGGGAGCTGGCAGCTGCTCGTCGTTGCTCGGTGGTTTTCTCCTAGTACTCCGGCTTCCTCGCCCATAAAACTGTCATGGTCATGATTAGTCATTGTGCATAAGTATGTGGCCTTAAATACCAATAAATAATAATAAATAGCATGAAGCACATGCAATTAAAAGATTCCTTGGGTTGATGAAGTCAATTGTACAGATCATTTGGAGGCTCTGCACACTTACCTTGCTTGGAAACTAATAAAAAAGTGACAAATTTTGTATATGTTATATATCCGTGTCTGTCGTCTTAATAATCTTTTTACCTCTTCTTATTAAGGCACCCGGTCATAATTTGTGGACCTCCCTGTCATTCGTCTTCTAGTGCAGCTTCTGATTGGCAGGTCCAATGTGCCGGTTGCCGCTCGTGGAGACGCCCGTAAAAGACATTTCACGCAATCTTTTTCTGTGATGGGGGTCCACACTGTATCTCCAACATTGTTTGAGACCAATGGTGTTAGGTAGCGTGGAATATTATCGCCGCGCCTGTTCAATAGCTGATGACATTATCAGGTCACTGAATAAGCTGCATATCGGCTACAGTCTCTGAGCAAAAGCTATGAACCATCTGCATTTTGCAGTGCTAGCTGCATGTTTGTCTTGAATGACATTCTCTCTCTGTCGTGCTTAAGAAGAATGACTTAGGGTTTCCGTAAGCGGATGTTTTCTAGTAGCCACTCCATTGTTAAGGCGATATGCATGTCGGATTTGAGATATTTTTCATTTCTAGTCAAACCCAGGAACTGCCTTTTATACCAATGATTATTCGTGGTGTTCTGTCTGAGATAATTGTTACCCGATAAAGAATGCATTTGCGATCTTACCATTGATCTGTCCACAGTACGTATATTATGTAACGATTTCATGACAGTTTTACTTCCTTTTTATGTGGATCATGTGTCTGAAATCTTTCTATACTATATTGCCTGCCTGCCTGTCTGCCCGCCCGCCCGCCCGCCCGCCCGCCCGCTATAGAAATGAAAATGGGGCCACCCCGAGTGTCCAAATTGGGTCTACTAGGAGTACTTTTTATGGCAGAGGTCATCGTCAGGTTTAAAAAAGTGTGTGGGGTGGGGGTGTAGGAGGGCATCAAAAGTTATGACCAAATTATTTTTACCGATATATGTCTTCAAAGGGGTCTACTAGGGGTACGTTTTTATCAGGAATCTAATGGTGAGGGTTAAAAAAGTATCGGGTGGGGGTGGGGGTGTAGAGGGGCACCAAAAGTTACGACCAAAATTTTTCTCACCGATAAATTTTTACCAGGAATCTAATGGATGAGGTTTAAAAAAGTGCCGGGGTGGGGGTGGGGGTGTAGAAGGGCACCAACAGTTATGACCAAAACAAAGGGGTCTAGTGGGGGTAATTTTAATACTCTCTTCAGCCCGAGCAACGCCGGGTAACCCTGCTAGCAAACAATAAAATATTATCTGATTGTAAACAGCTTTCAAGACATGTTGTTTCTGTTATAAGGACCATTACTTCAAAGCTCTCATGCTATCAGTTTAATTCTGTTCGAATTCTTCATAGAATTAGACAGGTGCCCCGTGAGCTTGCGTTTGTACATGACAATAGTTCCAAAACGATTACAGCTGGGCGGTTTTCCGGTTCGGTTCGGGCTTTTGCGGCAAAATGAAAAACGGGCTCAATTCCTTTATGACATGTCTAAACACAGTGGACTTTTATCATAAAGCATTTTTGTATGCACGTAGCATCAGATGTGCCACTGTATCGTAATTACATAACTGTCTAAACAAACCATGTAGTCTTTATGTCTAAAGCATTTTGTATGCCGTTACGTGTACATGTCCTTGACAACATTTACCTCAGAGATTTTTACCAAGAAATAAAGTTATGGGAGGAGCAGGGAGGGGCATAGGGGATGGTGGCACTCTTTTGTTAGTACTCATTGGACACCCCAGTTTGAACGTCCCCCAGCTTTGGGCTGGCCTTTGGAAGGGG
This sequence comes from Pictodentalium vernedei, assembly GCA_031216915.1. Lineage (NCBI taxonomy): Eukaryota > Metazoa > Mollusca > Scaphopoda > Dentaliida > Dentaliidae > Pictodentalium > Pictodentalium vernedei. The sequence goes on from CM062297.1 coordinate 164,815,500, forward strand.
GGAGGAAGAGTCCAGGGCTTTGGTGGGGAGGGACTGGGCTTTTAGAAGGGGGAGCCCACATACAGGAAAGGCTAAAACAATGTGGGAAAGCCTTAATAGGTTATACATAGCCCGGGTCCCTTTAGAGGGTACTAAAATGGGCTTTGGGGCGGGATAGCCTAAAAAATAGGGTACGTACAGGGCGGGTAGGGTGAGGGGGCGCCTAAAAATAACCTAGGCCTAGTGTGGAGAGGGAAGGGGAGAGGGAGAGGGGAGGGGAGGCCTAACGGATTTGGGCGCCGGGGTCAGTGACCCCGGTCATGGTCTGACCTCGAGGTCCTGGTAAAGAGGGCAGATCTCAACCTTACATACAACCTCAATCAGAATTTCTACGGCAGTTACATCTATTTTTGAATTTATTGAGTCAGGAGCGTCTCTGGGGGGGGGGGGGGGAGGGGTGGGGGTGGTAAGGCAGTGCTGGTAATTCATCCTTGTTTCCTAGGAAAAAAAATTGCTGTGGAAAACTGGTGGTTCTATGGCAACTGCTGTGAAGCCTGTTCGGTTGTGTAAACATCATCGGGGTGGGGGGGGGGGGGGGGCGCAGGGCATAGTCTCAATTGTCATGTATATGTAGTATGCGGTGAAGTGAAAACTTTCAAGTAACTTTAACATGTGAAAGTAGTTCGAGATACATGTGTATATAATCACAATCAATGTGCAGAATCTTTCACTCAATTAAATAATGCCAATATCATGAAGCATGTGAATGCTGAGAAAAAATCTTAGAAGTAAGCAGGCGACTTGCTCAGTATGTATGGTATGAGTGAAAATAAGATGCTGCATGACCACAAACTAAGTATCTCACTGCTTCTGTATTGATAACACTAGAATTTGACATCAGTTCCTCGAAAGCTCTGTAAGAGCTTTCCAGAAACTGATGTTAGATTCTAGTGTTATCAACACAAAAGAAGCAGAAAACATAGTTTATGCTGCAATTTGTACTGTAAATTGTAAGATTAGCAATACAGCGTAGTGCAACCAACATGCTTTGATTCCTTGTGTAACCTGGAAGTTGTGCAATTTCTACCACTACAAGACTTTCTGAAGAAGCCAACCTCGGCAGTATTTTTGCTGTGGATATTTTTCGTTTCCTCGGCATTTTCCTCGGCACTGCTGATTGCTGAGGGCGAATTACCATGGCTGGGTAAGGGGTGTGCCCCCCGTAGGTTTTTCAGTCGGGGCACTTTCGTCTGGATTGGGGTCTTAGTTACGGATTTGCACTATAGGTAGTAATCGGTCGTGCATGGCGGATACAGAGTTTACCAGTACGGTGCCGATTACGTCACGACTACGCCATGTATATTTTATTTATCCACAAATAAATTTCCAGTAACTCTTAAGGGGTTTTTTTTTAACTGTAATCCCGAGTGGCTAATATTCCTGCTACATCATCAAGGAATGCCTTCGACGAAGGCATGCCTTGATGATGTAGCTGGAATATTAGTCACTCGGGACTTGAGCCATCACAGTTAGACTTATATCTCCCATCCCGAGCTGGTCATCTTCGCTCCGTCTCTGTGTCAGGTTCAATTTATTTATTTATTTATTTATTTATTTATTTATTTATTTATTTATTGGTGTTTAACCGCGACAGTTTTACGGGTGGAGGAAGCCGGAGTACCCGGAGAGAACCACCGAGCAACGGCGAGCAACTGTCAGCTCCCCAACATACTAACTCCACACAAGCAGGGTTAGCATTGGTTGAAGACAAGTGCGCCATCGACGTGCAGTACGCCTTATAGTACACAACGCCACCGTGCCCCCACGCGCGCAATGGAGATGAAGTGTCTTGCCCAAGGACACAACGCGGTTGCCGCAGGTGGGATTCAAACCGAGGACCGTCAGGTTCCAGAAAATGCTTGTATGTTCAACTGGGTGTTCTCGATTAGGGACCTGCGAAGCTTCGAGATCATACAGTCGATTCGATTTCGAATATCAAGTTGGTATTTGGTTCGCTTCGAAATCGGCTTTCCGTTTCGATTCGTTTCCCTTCGAATCCTTTCACTGGAATATAGCTTCTTAGAATATATATCAGTCATATTCGTCGTCTCGAATTTCAGATGGAAATTGTACATAAATAATGCTAAATGGGCAGACATAGTGTAACTTCCTCTACATTAATTTAAATTGCATCTCACTCTCGAAAGCCCTTAACCCCTTACCCAACGTATCGGTCAAAACCGACCAGCGGTATTCTCAAAAATCGTCAATTATTTTTAATGAATTTTTTTCAATTTTTTGTCTCAAAAACATAGGTTATGACCCCTCGTTGGAACGAGCTCGGCGGGCTCGTTCCAACGAGGTGTCATACTTATGTTTTTGAGACAAAAAATGAAAAAGATTAATCTGCTTTTCATGTTAGGTAAAGGGTTAAAAGGGCTGTTATATCTTTATTCGGGGTCGTCTCGATATGCCGGCAGCTATTGTTTCCAGTAGTACGGTCAGTAGGTTGAATAATCCGGATGATCAAAGGATTACCTCTTTATTCATAAATTATGTTTATTTATTTAAAATGTACACCGGCTCCAGCCAGGCAAGCTTGTTTCAATCCTTTTTCTTGGTGTTTGTTTAACAAAAAGCTTGTTCCAATACCTTCTGCGCTTCGTCTGGTTCAAGAAAATTTGAAAGTGTTCAGTTAGGAAAGTTATATATAGAGAGAGAGCTAGAAATCCGCTATTGTATATTGTGACTGTCGTGTGATTGTTGTTATTGATGGGGCAAGGAGCGGGTTTCTTTGTAGCCAACTCTCCACACGCAGAGTTGTGAGGCAGTCCTCACAGACTCAATCCTAATGAATAGCGAGGCAATCCTCACTTGCTCCACTCCTCCATATCTTTATTTGAGAGAGATAGAAATCCGCTATTGGATATTGTGACTGTTGTGCGATTGTTGACATTGATGGGGTGAGTGGTCGGTTTCTTCGTAGCCCACTCCCCACACGCAGAGTTGCGAGGCAATCTTCACAGACTCAGTCCTAAAGTACTCGATGAGTAGCGAGGCAATCCTCACTAACTCGACGCAATTTAATTCTATTGTGTAATTTTAATTTTCCAATCTATAGTAGTAGCCTAAATCCCCGTAGGGCCCCCATGCCGCCCTACACTACTAACGTTTGTAAAACGTTCAATCCGACGGGCTTATGTAATGGACAGTATTGGGTAAATCGATGCATCTTTGGATGATCGCCTCACCATGCACAAGGGATAAATACAGGAAATGAAATATTTCACCAAATACTAAAATACTGCGCAAGTGTATTTTAGAGAGAGGGTTCTGTATGATTCTTGGGGTTCTGTGCTGTTCGGGGAGGTGGGGGGGGGGGAGGTAGTGGGGGGCCTGGTATTTAATCCCCGTGGATTCATAGGCAAATAAAGTTAATCGGGTCGCAACACAGACACTCGGCACAAGCTGAGAAATAAAAAAAAAATGATATTCGATAGCAAAGCATTTTTGAATCGATGCTGTCGTGCCCCCATAATAGAGTATAAATATTAACGTTAACCCTTTACCTAACATGAAAAGCAGACGACACTTGCAAAAAAAATTCTTGAATAACTAAATTTTTTCATTTTTTGTCTCAAAAACATAGGCTATGACCCCTCGTTGGAACGAGCTCGACGAGCTCGTTCCAACGAGGGGTCATAACCTATGTTTTTGAGACAAAAAATGAAAATATTTTGAAAATTAATTGGCAATTTTTGAGAATAGCGCTGGCCGGTTTTGGCCGTTACGTTGGGTAAAGGGTTAAGATATAATTTTATTTCGATTTCTCAGCTTATGTCGAGTACCTGTGGGTGGCAAACGAAATCCCACATCGTCCATGTGCGCTTTAGGCGCGCTGGAACTTTTCATTCAAAAACTTAATGGATGTAATCAATAAAAAATTAACTATTAATAATAGACTAATGGAGGTGACAACACTGCACATAATCCAATTAAGTACCATCAAGACAAAGGATTAATAACACCTTCGTGCTCACCGAGGAACTTCCGCAAAGTTACTTACTGCAATTCAGGAACTTACTGCAGTTCAGGAACTTACTGCAAATAGACTGACTCCACCTGCACCAAATGCTAATTCCAGTCACACCAATCACACTACCACTGTTGGAAGCACATTTAAAGTTTCCAAACAATCTCGATGATGAGCTGTTGCTAGCGGCTAGTCCTGTGCAATACACAGTACGGCCAATTCACGCACTCATTTCTGTTTCTGAACTGTAACCCTCACTGGGTGATATTTCAGCTACATGCTTGATGATGAAGTTAAAATATTTTATCTCTCGGGACTTGAGCTGTCACCGTCACAACAAATCAGGTTTACATCACTCTCCTTTCCCAATCGGTCACCTTCCAGACATCACTGATTCAATTCGAGGTTCGATTTCGAATAGGCTAATAGACCTGATTCGATTCGAGATTCGATGTATGATTCGCGGGGCCATACTCTCAATTGGCATTTTATTATATGTATACTGCTTTCTAAAAAAACCCATCTCGAAATTTGGAGGCACCATAGATATATTATACTCCCATGACTTTGCTTTGTTCCATTGGTTTTGAGTGTCCACATTCATGCGGAAAATTCATGATACTGTGGGTGGGTGGGTGCTAGAATGCCAAAAACGAAAATCTAGTCCTACTTACTATACACCTCTACCCCACACCCCCCTCTTAAAACGTAATTTTCAAATATTCCAACATTTTATCTTGAGCCAAAATTGTGATATGTTCTGAACCATCATGGGGTACAGAGGTTAGAAATGTTTTTTCTTTAGTTGTTCAATTTAACCCTTTACCCAACGTAACGGCCAAAACCGGCCAGCGCTATTCTCAAAAATTGCCAATTAATTTTCATTATTTTTTTCATTTTTTGTCTCAAAAACATAGGTTATGACCCCTCATTGGAACGAGCTCGTTGAGCTCGTTCCAATGAGGGGTCATAACCTATGTTTTTGAGACAAAAAATGAAAAAAATTAGTTATTCGAGAATTTTTTTTGCATGTGTCGTCTGCTTTTCATGTTAGGTAAAGGGTTAAGGAGGTGAGCAGCCTGACAAAGTATAAAGACTCTGTTCTGTATTTTACACAAAGAAAGAAAACTTTTTCGGTGAACGGACGAGTGGCCTTGAACGAGTGGTACACATGTACCATCTCGCGGTTAGTTTTGAAAGAGTGACAAAGAAAGAAGAGTCATATGATTTGTAGCCGTAGAGACACCAGTTTATGATAGTAAATAATGGTTTCACCATCACTATTTTGATATGAATGTGTTTATATGAGCAAAATGTAATTTTTATTCAATAATTTCAGATGTATTCGGAACAACGTATAGAAGTCTAACGACATCAAGTTCATGGAGGACGCTGAAACATCCCACTGGTTCCAGGAAATACTCCGAGTATGTATATCGCAATAAATAAAGTCTTATTTCCAAACCAATGCCAAATGTAAAGGAGAATTGTTTTTCCCCCACTCTTCACTGTTAAAATAATTTTACATTAGAAAGATCAAAAACAGAATATTTATTTAATTAACTAAGCCTAGAATAAATAAGTATTTATTTCATCTTAGAAACATACAGATATTAACATAATTGTTTGAACTATGCCATTTATCATAAATATATAATAAATAAGTGTTTATTTCATCTTAAAAAATACAGATATTAACATAATTGGTTGAACTACCTATACCATAATCATAAAAATACAATAAATAAGTATTTATTTCATCTTAAAAACATACAAATATTAACATAATTGGTTGAACAATACCATAATCATAAAAATGCAATAAATAAGTATTTATTTCATCTTAAAAACATACAAATATTAACATAATTGGTTGAACAATACCATAATCATAAAAATACAATAAATAAGTATTTATTTCATCTTAAAAACATACAAATATTAACATAATTGGCTGAACAATACCATAATCATAAAAATACAATAAATAAGTATTTATTTCATCTTAAAAACATACAAATATTAACATAATTGGTTGAACAATACCATAATAATAAAAATACAATAAATAAGTATTTATTTCATCTTAGAAACATACAAATATTAACATAATTGGTTGAACAATACCATAATCATAAAAATACAATAAATAAGTATTTATTTCATCTTAAAAACATACAAATATTAACATAATTGGTTGAACAATACCATAATCATACAAATACAATAAATAAGTATTTATTTCATCTTAAAAACATACAAATATTAACATAAGTGGTTGAACAATACCATAATCATAAAAAAACAATAAATAAGTATGTATTTCATCTTAAAAAAATACAAATATTAACATAACTGGTTGAACAATACCATAATCATAAAAAATACAATAAATAAGTATTTATTTCATCTTAGAAACATATAAATATTAACATAATTGGTTGAACAATACCATAATCATAAAAATACAATAAATAAGTATTTTTTTCATCTTAAAAACATACAAATATTAACATAATTGGTTGAACAATACCATAATCATAAAAATACAATAAATAAGTATTTATTTCATCTTAAAAACATACAAATATTAACATAATTGGTTGAACAATACCATAATCATAAAATACAATAAATAAGTATGTATTTCATCTTAAAAACATACAGATGTTAAAATAATTGGTTGAACTATGCCATAATTTCTAGTTTATGTTCTTTCTTTAGAGGGACCCTGATGAAACATCCACAGTGAGAATCTTGTTACACCATGTCTTGTTATTTGAGGTTTTGAAAGATGAAAAGCTTATACGGTTATGCTGGATTCTTTTGAATTTCTGTAATGTTTCTTTATTTTTGTGTCTCTCTTGAGGGAATCAGGTGACTTCGTACCTCTGCAACCTCGGACTAAGGGACTTTGGCCCAATTCGGTGACTTCGGACCACAAAAAAATGTGATTTTGGCCCAAGTGACTTCGGACACAATGAAAGTGATTTCGGCCCAATTTTATTGGATAGCCAACGAGGTGATGTCGGATACACTTCATCATTTTGGTGAGGTGATTTCGGACTTCCCAGGTGTTTTGGACGTATGAAATTAACTCTGATTTAAAATACGATTTCATAGGTCAACAGCTGGAGTTATAGGCTATAAAAGACAACAAACAGGATTTATATAACAAAATTTTAGAAGTATTTATTAATTTCCAACCAGAACACAGATTATGAACAAAAGTTTTACATTATCATGTTTTACATTCTCACTCAGTTTGACATTGTGCACCTTTATCTCATTCTGAGATAAATAAGGAGACGTTGTGAAATAATCAATTACAAAAGTGTACATAACAACTAACAAGAGGTATCTAATGGTAAGTATAGTACTCATAGTAGGGGAACCTTGTGAAATACTTTAAATTACAAAAACTTGACACTCAAGCGGCTGAACATTCCAAATTATCAACAAGGTTTCATTATATTGTAAGTATCATTAGATACGCGTATCTAATGATTCTTGGAATAGTAAGGGAACGTTGTGAAATACTCAGTTTGAAAAATATACATGTCAACGGGTGGCCAATGGAACTTAGAAGAGTATGAAAACTTGAAATGTCTGCGTCTACGAGTGACGAGGATTAACACTGAACAGCGGTAGAACATTCTAAATTATCAACAAGGTTTCGTTACTATTGTAAGTATCATTAGATACGTGTATCTTATGATACTTAGAATAGTAAGGGAACATTGTGCTAAGTACAGTACTCTAAGTAAGGAAACCTTGTAAAATACTTTTAAATTACAAAAAGCTGAGTCAGCTGACACTCAAGCAGCTGAACATTCTAAATTATCAACAAGATTTCATTACTGTTGTAAGTATCATTAGATACGTGTATCTAATGATTCTTGGAATAGTAAGGGAACACTGTGAAATTCTCAATTTGAAAAATATACATATCAACAGGTAGCTAATGGAACTTAGAATAGGCCTAGTGAGAAAACATTGTGAAATATTTTAACATACATAACAAATATTTAAGAATTGAATGCAATTTTTATAATCTTTATTGGAGTATGAACGTGTGGGAATGGGTACAAATTATGTATGAATCCCAAAGGGATTCATACAATTTGTACCCATCCCACACGTTCATACTCCAATAAAGATTATAAAAATTGCATTCAATTCATATAATTACATTCCGTAACTGATTAAACTACTTTTTACCAAACAACAAAGCAGAAAGACGAAATAAAACATGTACGAACGAACGAGGCGAAAAACCACCTTCACACAAAAGATAAAGCGCACAACTCTGGGTTGAGCGCCAGTTTTCGGCATTGACCCAAATTTGTCAAATTGCCGTCTTTCGCAACGAAACTTGGAATATTCAAAACAAGTTATTTTACATATTAGTAAACTATATTCACTGATCACGCTAAAGGCGCTAAAAGTTATAAACCCGCCCAAACACCTCCCGAATTACATTCTGTCAACTGCGCTCTACCATAAATGCGGGTCAAAGTTCGACCAAATGTATTCATTGGAAAATGAATTACATTTGGTCATGACGTTTTCACCCAGCTGACCAATGGGAATTGAGTATTTGGACCCAAAACGTATAACTACATTAGCAATGTAATTATTAATAGATATCACTGCCAATATATATATAACATTATAATGATCATATTATGAAGAAGTTGAGTAACTAAAACGGGAAATGAGAAGATGTGACAGTCATGGACGTAAGACACAGTTCAATTATCAGTGAAAGGAATTGTTAGATTTGCTATCTCTATTGTGGCCTCGATTGGGAATAATAATAATAATAATAGGACACGAGAATTAGTATTATAAATTACTGATGAACTAAATACTAACTGGTGTTTGCTTATTCTGGTTTGAGTTCTCTTGTATTGGTGATAGAGAACACTGGTTGTACTTCCATTGAAGTGTTAACTGTCCTTTGACTGCAAGTCGATATTCTGCCTGGCTTACATTAGTTTGATGCTGCCACCGACCACAGTTTTCATATTCAAGGCCTTGTTGTCTAGGTCTGACTTCCTGATTAAAGTGAATACAAGAGTTAGCAATGTCGACTTCCCTAGTTGTAGTTTTGAATGAAATGATGACCAACTGAATGAATGAATGAAAGGTTTCAGCGTGCCAAGGGTGCAGGGACGATATGGGATTTGAAATCCCTTGCGACCCGAATAACTTTCTTTGCTTATGAATCCACGAGAGTCGGAAGCGCCGCGGAGAGAAAATAACCTTATTTGGTTTGAGTGTGTGCGTTGGCAGTAGGATACTGGGGTAAGGCACTTAACCCCGATCTTCTTCTTCAGATCCACCAGTCCGAATACTTTCATATTTGGTATACAACATCTATGGGGGAGGGGGGGGGGGGGTCAGATTCAAGTTTGTACAAATCAGGTCCCTGAGTTAGTATTTGGGCTCTCTATTGAAGTCCAAAGTTTAACTTCATACAATTTGAGTAAATTTCTTTAAAAATCTTCTTCAGCTCCAATAGTCAGAATCTTTTTATGTTTGGTATACAACATCTATAGGGGGGGGGGGGGGCGGGGGTCAGAATCACATTTGTTCAAATCAAGTCCCTGGGTTTATATTTGGGCTCCCTATGAGAGCCTGAATTTTAACTTGGTGCAATTTGAGGAAATTTCTTTAAAAATCTTCTTCTTCAGATCCACCAGTCAGAATGCATTCATATTTGGTATACAACATCTTGAGGTGGGTCAGTTTCAGGTTTGTTCAAATTGCTTACCTGGGTAAATTTTTAGGCTCTCTATGGGAGCCCAAATATCAACTTAGTGCAATATAGGGAATTTTTTTTTAAAAAATCCTCTTCTTTGGACCCTGTAGTCAGAATGTTTTCATATTTGGTATACAACATCTCTAGGAGGGTCCGATTCAAGTTTGTTCAAATCTGGTCGATGGGTTGATATTTATCCTCCTGTGGGAGCCTGAATTTTAACTTAGTGCAATATGAGGAAATTTCTTTTAAAAGTCTTCTTCTTCAGATCCACCAATCTGAGTTAATATTTTGGCTTCCTATTTGAGCCCAAGGTTTAACTTAATGCAATGTGAGGACATTTGTTTAAAAACCTCCTTGTTCAGATACACCAGTCAGAATTCTTTCATATTTGGTATATACATTTGTAACATCTCAACAGGGATCAGATTCAAGTTTGTTCAATTTGAGTCCCTGGCTTATTATTTGAGCTCTCTATGGGCAGGGTTGGGGGGAGGGGGGGCAGGGGGAGCATGTTAGGTTCAGGTTTGTTCAGATCCATAAGATTTGCCTTTGCATGGCTTCATTCCTTTGTACTGTTGATGAACCATGTCTAACTGAATGTGACCCCAAACACTTCTTTGAACCACTTTGGCCGGTGAGCAATTAAGGCCCCTTGTGGCCTCTTGTGTTATTTCAAGTGTTTGATCAGTTATATTTGCCATGCTTACTTGAGGCACCCAAGGGGTCTATCTTGGCATGGACAATTTGTTTTAAATGAAAAAAATATTCTTCTCCAGAACCACCAATCAGAATCCCATGCGGAACGGTTTTCAATTAAGTGCAATATAAAGGAAATTCTATAAAATTCTTCTTGAGATCACTAATCATATTATCAGAATCTTTTGATATTTAATAGTGTGGTCAGACTCTAATTTGTTCAAATCAAATCCCTGCGTTCATAGTTGGGCTCCCAAATTTTAACTTAGTGCAGTATGAAAATTTTTTTTTTAAATTCTTCTTCTTCATATCAACCATTCAGAATCTGTTGATATTTGGTATACAGTATCCTTATGCAGGTCAGATTTACGTTTCTTCAAATCAAGTTTCTAGGTTCGTATTTTGGCTCCCAATGGAAATCCAAATTTTAACTTAGTGGAGTATGGGGAAATTTCTTTAAAAATCTTCTTCTTGAGATTCACAAGTCAGAATCTTTTAATATTTGGTATTCAATATACATAAGAGGATGAGATTCAAATTTGTTCATATCAGGTTGATGGGTTTATATATAGAATATATCCATAGTCACTTGGTGTACCAAATGTTCACCACGAGTGGTGAATATTTGGTACACCTAGCTACTATGGGTATATTTTATTTACACCATGATGATCAGATTATTAACAGTCGCTATTATGTTTTCTCAATTTTCTGAGCAGCAGCCATACATCCATGAGAATTTGTTTTTGTTTACATGAACATCATCGGTGGGCGGTACTTCCGCTGTCAATTTTATCACCAAAATGAAATAGAAAAGGAAACAGGGCCTTTTCATTATAATAAGATAATAATATACTATTTTGAGTTGTGGATGCTTTATTAACATGAGACAATGCACGTTTGTTAATTTTTGGTGTTTTATGGGGTAAACTAATTTAAAAACGTAATAAATAATTGCCACTTTCATTTCACTTTTTGCGAGGCGATGTGCGATAAATTTAGACAAGTTCGCATTCAGGTCGATGTCACCAAAGGTCATCTTGAATGTAGTTCCAGTGTTGGTGTAAATTATGGTGTATAAAGCTAAAATTTGTCATAGGCTTTTCATATATAGTAGAAAAGGTAATCATGGTATAAATTTGGACTACCCTTGGGCACACGAAACTTGATTTAGGGCAATATGAGGGGAATTGTTTAAAAACCTCTTTCAGTCCCACAGCACATAATCATTTGATATTTGGTTTGGTATTCAGCATCCTTAGGAGGAATTAACAGTTATTAGAATCTTTTGATGTTTGGTATTCAGCATCCCTAGGCGTATCCAATTCAACTTTGTTCAAATCAAGTCCCTGGGTTCATATTTCGGTGCCATAAAGGAAGTCCCAATTTTAACTTAGTTCTGTATGAGGAAAATTGCTTAAATTCATCTTCTTTAGATCCACTAGGCAGAATAAAGTTGATATTTGGTATGCAGTGTTAGTAGGACTCCAATATTAAAGTTTAGCCAAGGCATTGCGCTCAAATAATTTTTTTTTTTTTGAGAGGGGTGGGAGCAAGGGGTACTAGAGGGGTTTGAAATTCAACATTGAATGCCATGGAGGATTTGTTTTTCATTTGTTTAAATAATTCTGCCCCAGACCTTTAGATCAGTCTAATTTGGGCACAATGGCAATTTGAATGTGGCTTGCATGGTTGGAGAAAAAGCACTGGTATTTTCTTCTTCTTGGCGTCTGTTTTAGGTTTTAGGTCCCCGTCTTAAAATGATAGTTTACAACCCCTTGTTATAGGTCTTCGCCATTATCACTGGTTCCCACCACCCTTTGACGTAAGTTTTCTCGACTAACTCGAGAAGGCTTCTTAGTTTCCCAGTGTCAAACCAAAGGCCTATTTGAATGTAAGCTAAATTACGCATGGCGTTTACTGAGAAATGCCACAAACATGAATATAATAGAGCTCAAGCTTTAAGTACATGATCATATAGAATTCACCACAGAAAAGCAATCGCCATCGACCATGTTGTATTCGACGCTGCCGAGGCCGATTGGTTTTCAGTGGCAAACTCTGTGGGTTTTTTTTAAAAAGTATTTATCTTTTGCATTGTTTGATTCGAAGGTAAGCTGTAAGCTGTATTACAAGCATCAGGGAAACCTGACTAAATTATATATTGCCGAAACACTGCAATGCTTTGCAAAAAGTTTCAAACTTCGCATAATTTGGGCGTAATTATCTTATTTGGGCACAACATTTACCGTTGTTGAGGTCCATTGGCTGAACCATTGCTTGTGCACAGGCCATATGTACAGAAATTGATAGCCTTACTATGGTCATAACGAGTAGATAAACGCACATATCGACATGCTATTTGTGTGCATGTCATGACAGGACATCTAGTTTTAACTGTATGTAGAGTGCATTTTTCGCCTCACCACTTCCCACACTATAAATTGAGATATAAACCAATATGCTAGTTATTGACTGAAACTATTTGAATTGTTGACTTTGTAGTGCCGTAACAGCAGCAATAAACATTTCAAACGAACCTGGCTGATAGGGCTGATACCTCACTTTTATCACATGTTTTCTTGGAAAAAACCGGTCACTGGTCATAATGCACAATAAGTTGAAATGAACAGTTGTAGTTGTAATAGTGTTTATAGCAATGTATAGCTACAACTGTTGTACAGTTGTAGCTACATCACTACAAACACTGTTACCGCTACAAGCCAGTTACATCTCAACTCAGAACAACACTCAATATAAAATAATGTGATCAATTACAATCTGTAAACATTGATGGCTATGGCCGAAGTATATTCGAAAATATTCAGATTTCCGATTTCGAATCAAATCGAATAATGAATCAAATTTTGAATTTTCACAGGAGCCTAAGGTAATCTATTTGTTTATTTTTATGTAGCAATGAGGATATACAATGGACTATTCGTACATTTGGTTCCAACATGAAAGTTATGATAGAACTTCAACAGATGCAGATCGAATCATCTTCCGGTTGTTCTTGGGACTCATTACAATTTTATGACTGTGAGTACAGTAGAATATATTACTGAACATACAAAGAGGTTCAAATTCTTGGTCTTGGATTCAATAGGTCATCTAAACAAATATAACCGTGGGGAATAACTGTCGGTGTCTGTTGTGTAACTCTGGATTTGAACTGATGACTCGGAGACAAATTAAAGATGATAACAATTTAATATTGAATGTGGTATTCCAAATGTCTAACAGCGACAAACATTTAACAACTGGTCTTGTTGGATATCAGAACAATATCACCGTAATAATAGCTCGTGGGATTTCCCAGTAAAACGAAGTAGAGTAACTTTTGGAAATCCAAACTATAACTGAATTCTTACTTGTGATCCAGGCTATATATACAATATAATAAATGCGTCATATAATAATAACTCTTTGGCCAGCCGCTGATTTGTCGCGGTCCTCATAAGAGAAGGCCATCATTCCCCCTGCACCCCACCCCCTCTTCCCCTCCTCTCCTCCCAGCATTCAGATATAAACTGCTTAATAGTGTCCCTCACTTCCTCTTTTTCAATTTCTTCAATAAGCATTCCTACCCTCTCCCTCGTGTCCCCCTTCAGCCATCTATCCTTTGTTTCTTCACCCCACTTCTGCATTATTCTTCCAGTAAATTTCATTCTATGAGGTATATACTGTGGGCATTCCAAGAGAAAATGTTCCAGGGTCTCCACTACTCCAGAGTGGCACATTTGGCATTCCTTTTCCCCATCTCTCCCAATTTTTCCCCGAAGCTCCAGTGATCTTGATCTCAGTTTGAACAGCAGTGACCCTCCAAAGGTGCCATCTAGGTACTTCTCAAAAGCTGGCTTTTCTTTATATTGTAACCCCTGCAGTGATCTTTTCACGCTAACCCCTGCTCGCCAGTTTCGATTGCAATCTTCCATGACTCTCTCTTTGACAAACCTTTTGCCTTCTTTCATTCCTACTTCTATGTTTGTGACCTCTATAGAGTAATTGTCCATTAGTTCCCTCACATGTTTTGACCACCCCGTTTCTATATTAGAATTCCAAATGGTATCGAGCATCAATTTGCACCACCGGTTGTCAGGCAGGTTTCTCAAGTAGTTAAAGTAACACAGTTTTCCCAAATCTACCCTGTCCTTGATTTTCATCCACCCAAGCTCCCCCCTTACTGCTTCCAAAGCTGCAGCATTACTCGACCCTGTTATCCATCTGCCGGCATCATTTTGAGTATTTTCCAACTTCTTAGTAACGGTTTGGTTTAATGGAATCACGTCCGTGCCATACGTTATACTTGGTAAACCCACCCTCTCCCACAGTGTTTTCCCCACAAAGACCTTGTTGAAACTATTTTTCCCTAAAAGTTTTAGTTGGTTCAGAATTCTTTTCCCCTTCAGAATCAGTTTGGCTGAGTAATTTCTGTACACCCCTCTTCCCGTTATATTTATGCTTACCCCTAGATACTCATACTCTCCCGTTTCTCCTACAGTGATTTGTTTGCTTTCCCCTTCGGGGATTGAGAACTCCCCCACTCTCCATCTCTTCGTCATATCTACCTTGCGTCCAACGGGTATTACCTTGCTTTTATTTTCATTTAGTTCGAGCCGCCAAGTGTTCCCATATCTACCAACAATTTCCAGCAGTTTCTCTAGCCCCTGTTCAGTTCTAGACATTAACACCATGTCGTCCGCAAAGAATAAGCCTGGTATCTTTATGTCTCCAACATTTACCCCCTCCGCACTCTGAATTAGTTCGTCCCCTAAATCTTTAACATACAATGCAAACAAAATCGGTGAAAAGATACACCCCTGCTTGAGGCCTATATCCATAGGGACTCGTTTTGTAGTGATACTCCCTAGACTGAGTTGGCTTTGCACATCTGTATACAGTGCTTTCATGATTGCCACAAAGTCACCCCCCAGTCCGATGCCCTCGAGCTTTCGCCACATACCTTCCCTCCACACTCGGTCGTACGCTTTTTTCACATCTAGAAATGCCAGAAACATCTTTTTCTTTTCAGCCTTTGTTGATTCTATCAGTTGGGTGAGTGTAAATAGGTGATCAGTGACTCTTCGTCCTTTCCTGAAACCATTTTGAATTTTTCCTAAAAAACCTTTCTCTTCTATAACTTCCTCTAGTCTAGCGTATATGACCTTACAGAATACTTTTCCGATGTTACTACTAACTGATATCCCCCTATAGTTATCTAGAACTTCCTTATCCCCCTTTTTGTGTATGAACGACACCTTACTTTCCCTCCACTCTCTGGGGACCTCTTGCTTTCGCAGAGCCAGGTTGAAAAGGTTTGTCAGGACTTCAATAAGTGCCTCCCCTCCATTTTTGAGGAATTCGTTCGGAATTTCATCAGTCCCTCCCGCTTTACCATTTTTTAATTTCGAGACCACGTTCCGCACTTCTTCTGCCGTTATTTCGCTACATACACGATTGGATAGGTTCTCCTCCACCAGTGTATTTCTTTTTGGTGGGGACCCACTGCCCCATCGCCTATCGTTTATCTTTTCCCAGTGCTTGACTAACTCTGAAGCGATACGGCCTTTATCTTCTGTACTTTCCCCATCCACTTTGATACTCTGCACACTACTTTTCCCCCGTTTATTTACCCAGTTCCAAAATACGTTTGAGCTCGAACCCCCCGTTTTCTTTATTGTTCTGGCAAGACTGCAATTGCGCTCCTTCCTATTATTATTCTTTATCTCATTCACCTTTTTCCGTGCCAGTTCATATTCTCCTTTCATTAGTCTCGTGTCATTGTTATCCACCCCTTTAAGCTTCCTACTTCTTCTGTAAGCAGCGCATTTTACCTTCCTTTCTTTTATAGCCTTTTTCAGTCCCTCGTTAACCCTGTATCCAAGCTCTCTCGTTGGGACCCTCACCCTTCCTATACAATCCTTCCCTGCCTCTGTTAGGCTATTTACTATGCCATCTGAAATACTCTGGACATTTGCATCCCTAGGTATACATTCAAGACTTGGTTTTAGTTTTTCCCGAAACTGCTTCCAGTCGGCTCCTTGTTTTAGTCCCCAAACTTCCTTGAAGGTATTTCTGTCTCTATTCGTCTTTTTGCCCATAATCTTAACTGTTATCAGGTTGTGATCACTACCCAAGTCATTTTTTCCCTCGTCATCTATTTCTACATCTATAACCTCCCTCCATACGCTAATGTCATAACAAGTTTACTTGATATAAAGATTAAAGTAAGCTTTCACTGGGTCTTAATGATTTGCCTTATTAACTTAGTGAATAGAGCTTAAATAAACAATGGAGGAAAACAATGAATAGAGGCAACTTGTTAACAACTTATATGAGAGAGGCTTGCTGTCACACGATGAATGAAAAATAAGCCAAGTTTGAAACAATTGAAATTAAATTGGACAAAATGAGAATAGTGGATTGGGAATGCAATCTAATAACAGTAAATTTATCTTTTTGTTTTGAAAGTTTATCAGGGTCTGTACACGCTCTGGTGATGTAATCTCTGCCGCTCCAATTGATGCGACCCGCATCAACACATTAAACCAAAATCGTAATGTCCCAAAATTCCGAAATACAAACAAAATTATGGTCGCTTGTACCGCCGGTGTCTCTTATGTTCTGGAGTTCCCGGTCTTGACAAAGTTGGACGAAGGCCCGGGATTCTACTCTGATTGTCCCGGATGTACTCTCGAGCTGCTTCGTCCAACTCACAGTCGTTAACCCATGAGTTATCAGCATCTGGATGGTCTCTCCATTTAATCAGATACTGAAGGCCAAATTGCACGGACCTACAATATCTGATCACAGTCTCAGTAACTCTTTTTGGCTGGGCAGTGTTTTTCGGGCGGTTGTGGGCGGATAGAGCTGAACACTCCTCCCGCGGCGTCTGAATTGAAACGCTCTTCGTCTGAGGGGGACATTGAACAGGCGTGTCGGTGGAAGTTGGTACTGCGTTGACACTGACGTCGACTATTAATTGGGGGTTATAATAAGTTTGTGTACTCACTGAGTCCTCGTGGATGTGTTTGTCTGTTCCTGTAAACGTACTTGAAGAACAAACACTAACTTCTGGCGATTTGTTGGAGCTCGGTGGACACTGACTGTTCTGATGTTGGTAAGTCTGTTGTTGCAGTTGTTCGATGTTTTTCCTTTTGTTGTAGTCCGTCGTGCGCCGCTCATCCCGTAGTTTATTTGCAGTGGATTTTTGCATTGGTTGTTTCTTCCATGACAAAGTCAACGTGGTGGAATTCTCATCAGTCTGGAGAGACCATTGCATCTTCATTTTATCCAGAAGAAGATTATCAAGAATTGTCTGTATATTGTCTGGCAGTTTGTGGAACATCTTTATACTAACAATTGGAACGTGGTACCTGGATCGTTTGGACAAGCTAAAAATATGTCCAGCCGCGGATTCTCTCACCAAATATAACCGTGGGGAATAACTGTCGGTGTCTGTTGTGTAACTCTGGATTTGAACTGATGACTCTGAGACAAATTAAAGATGATAACAATTTAATATTGAATGTGGTATTCCAAATGTCTAACAGCGACAAACATTTAACAACTGGTCTTGTTGGATATCAGAACAATATCACCGTAATAATAGCTCGTGGGATTTCCCAGTAAAACGAAGTAGAGTAACGTTTGGAAATCCAAACTATAACTGAATTCTTACTTGTGATCCAGGCTATATATACAATATAATAAATGCGTCATGTCATAACAAGTTTACTTGATATAAAGATTAAAGTAAGCTTTCACTGGGTCTTAATGATTTGCCTTATTAACTTAGTGAATAGAGCTTAAATAAACAATGGAGGAAAACAATGAATAGAGGCAACTTGTTAACAACTTATATGAGAGAGGCTTGCTGTCACACGATGAATGAAAAATAAGCCAAGTTTGAAACAATTGAAATTAAATTGGACAAAATGAGAATAGTGGATTGGGAATGCAATCTAATAACAGTAAATTTATCTTTTTGTTTTGAAAGTTTATCAGGGTCTGTACACGCTCTGGTGATATAATCTCTGCCGCTCCAATTGATGCGACCCGCATCAACACATTTAAACCAAAATCGTAATGTCCCAAAATTCCGAAATACAAACAAAATTATGGTCGCTTGTACCGCCGGTGTCTCTTATGTTCTGGAGTTCCCGGTCTTGACAAAGTTGGACGAAGGCCCGGGATTCTACTCTGATTGTCCCGGATGTACTCTCGAGCTGCTTCGTCCAACTCACAGTCGTTAACCCATGAGTTATCAGCATCTGGATGGTCTCTCCATTTAATCAGATACTGAAGGCCAAATTGCACGGACCTACAATATCTGATCACAGTCTCAGTAACTCTTTTTGGCTGGGCAGTGTTTTTCGGGCGGTTGTGGGCGGATAGAGCTGAACACTCCTCCCGCGGCGTCTGAATTGAAACGCTCTTCGTCTGAGGGGGACATTGAACAGGCGTGTCGGTGGAAGTTGGTACTGCGTTGACACTGACGTCGACTATTAACTGGGGGTTATAATAAGTTTGTGTACTCACTGAGTCCTCGTGGATGTGTTTGTCTGTTCCTGTAAACGTACTTGAAGAACAAACACTAACTTCTGGCGATTTGTTGGAGCTCGGTGGACACTGACTGTTCTGATGTTGGTAAGTCTGTTGTTGCAGTTGTTCGATGTTTTTCCTTTTGTTGTAGTCCGTCGTGCGCCGCTCATCCCGTAGTTTATTTGCAGTGGATTTTTGCATTGGTTGTTTCTTCCATGACAAAGTCAACGTGGTGGAATTCTCATCAGTCTGGAGAGACCATTGCATCTTCATTTTATCCAGAAGAAGATTATCAAGAATTGTCTGTATATTGTCTGGCAGTTTGTGGAACATCTTTATACTAACAATTGGAACGTGGTACCTGGATCGTTTGGACAAGCTAAAAATATGTCCAGCCGCGGATTCTCTCACCAAATATAACCGTGGGGAATAACTGTCGGTGTCTGTTGTGTAACTCTGGATTTGAACTGATGACTCTGAGACAAATTAAAGATGATAACAATTTAATATTGAATGTGGTATTCCAAATGTCTAACAGCGACAAACATTTAACAACTGGTCTTGTTGGATATCCGAACAATATCACCGTAATAATAGCTCGTGGGATTTCCCAGTAATAATAATAACTCTTTGGCCAGCCGCTGATTTGTCGCGGTCCTCATAAGAGAAGGCCATCATTCCCCCTGCACCCCACCCCCTCTTCCCCTCCTCTCCTCCCAGCATTCAGATATAAACTGCTTAATAGTATCCCTCACTTCCTCTTTTTCAATTTCTTCAATAAGCATTCCTACCCTCTCCCTCGTGTCCCCCTTCAGCCATCTATCCTTTGTTTCTTCACCCCACTTCTGCATTATTCTTCCAGTAAATTTTATTCTATGAGGTATATACTGTGGGCATTCCAAGAGAAAATGTTCCAGGGTCTCCACTACTCCAGAGTGGCACATTTGGCATCCCTTTTCTTCATCTCTCCCAATTTTTCCCCGAAGCTCCAGTGATCTTGATCTCAGTTTGAACAGCAGTGACCCTCCAAAGGTGCCATCTAGGTACTTCTCAAAAGCTGGCTTTTCTTTATATTGTAACCCCTGCTGTGATCTTTTCACGCTAACCCCTGCTCGCCAGTTTCGATTGCAATCTTCCATGACTCTCTCTTTGACAAACCTTTTGCCTTCTTTCATTCCTACTTCTATGTTTGTGACCTCTATAGAGTAATTGTCCATTAGTTCCCTCACATGTTTTGACCACCCCGTATCTATATTAGAATTCCAAATGGTATCGAGCATCAATTTGCACCACCGGTTGTCAGGCAGGTTTCTCAAGTAGTTAAAGTAACACAGTTTTCCCAAATCTACCCTGTCCTTGATTTTCATCCACCCAAGCTCCCCCCTTACTGCTGCCAAAGCTGCAGCATTACTCGACCCTGTTATCCATCTGCCGGCATCATTCTGAGTACTTTCCAACTTCTTAATAACGGTTTGGTTTAATGGAATCACGTCCGTGCCATACGTTATACTTGGTAAACCCACCCTCTCCCACAGTGTTTTCCCCACAAAGACCTTGTTGAAACTATTTTTCCCTAAAAGTTTTAGTTGGTTCAGAATTCTTTTCCCCTTCAGAATCAGTTTGGCTGAGTAATTTCTGTACACCCCTCTTCCCGTTATATTTATGCTTACCCCTAGATACTCATACTCTCCCGTTTCTCCTACAGTGATTTGTTTGCTTTCCCCTTCGGGGATTGAGAACTCCCCCACTCTCCATCTCTTCGTCATATCTACCTTGCGTCCAACGGGTATTACCTTGCTTTTATTTTCATTTAGTTCGAGCCGCCAAGTGTTCCCATATCTACCAACAATTTCCAGCAATTTCTCTAGCCCCTGTTCAGTTCTAGACATTAACACCATGTCGTCCGCAAAGAATAAGCCTGGTACCTTTATGTCTCCAACATTTACCCCCTCTGCACTCTGAATTAGTTCGTCCCCTAAATCTTTAACATACAATGCAAACAAAATCGGTGAAAAGATACACCCCTGCTTGAGGCCTATATCCATAGGGACTCGTTTTGTAGTGATACTCCCTAGACTGAGTTGGCTTTGCACATCTGTATACAGTGCTTTCATGATTCCCACAAAGTCACCCCCCAGTCCGATGCCCTCGAGCTTTCGCCACATACCTTCCCTCCACACTCGGTCGTACGCTTTTTTCACATCTAGAAATGCCAGAAACATCTTTTTCTTTTCAGCCTTTGTTGATTCTATCAGTTGGGTGAGTGTAAATAGGTGATCAGTGACTCTTCGACCTTTCCTGAAACCATTTTGAATTTCTCCTAAAAAACCTTTCTCTTCAATAACTTCCTCAAGTCTACCGTATATGACCTTACAGAATACTTTTCCGATGTTACTACTAACTGATATCCCCCTATAGTTATCTAGAACTTCCTTATCCCCCTTTTTGTGTATGAACGACACCTTACTTTCCCTCCACTCTCTGGGGACCTTTTGCTTTCGCAGAGCCAGGTTGAAAAGGTTTGTCAGGACTTCAATAAGTGCCTCCCCTCCATTTTTGAGGAATTCGTTCGGAATTTCATCAGTCCCTCCCGCTTTACCATTTTTTAATTTCGAGACCACGTTCCGCACTTCTTCTGCCGTTATTTCGCTACATACACGATTGGATAGGTTCTCCTCCATCAGTGTATTTCTTTTTGGTGGGGACCCACTGCCCCATCGCCTATCGTTTATCTTTTCCCAGTGCAAGACTAACTCTGAAGCGATACGGCCTTTATCTTCTGTACTTTCCCCATCCACTTTGATACTCTGCACACTACTTTTCCCCCGTTTATTTACCCAGTTCCAAAATACGTTTGAGCTCGAACCCCCCGTTTTCTTTATTGTTCTGGCAAGACTGCAATTGCGCTCCTTCCTATTATTATTCTTTATCTCATTCACCTTTTTCCGTGCCAGTTCATATTCTCCTTTCATTAGTCTCGTGTCATTGTTATCCACCCCTTTAAGCTTCCTACTTCTTCTGTAAGCAGCGCATTTTACCTTCCTTTCTTTTATAGCCTTTTTCAGTCCCTCGTTAACCCTGTATCCGAGCTCTCTCGTTGGGACCCTCACCCTTCCTATACAATCCTTCCCTGCATCTGTTAGGCTATTTACTATGCCATCTGAAATACTCTGGACATTTGCATCCCTAGGTATACATTCAAGACTTGGTTTCAGTTTTTCCCGAAACTGCTTCCAGTCGGCTCCTTGTTTTAGTCCCCAAACTTCCTTGAAGGTATTTCTGTCTCTATTCGTCTTTTTGCCCATAATCTTAACTGTTATCAGGTTGTGATCACTACCCAAGTCATTTTTTCCCTCGTCATCTATTTCTACATCTACAACCTCCCTCCATACGCTAACGTCAGTGAGTATATAATCAATTATTGTTTTCTTATCGTTCCTCTCCCAGGTCCATTTACCCTTACATTTCGCATCCCTGTTCAGGATCTTTAAACCAAGCTCTTTTGATAGGTCCAACATCTTCCTCCCATTCGTGTTAATTTTCCTATCACCTCCCTGTATGCCCTCCTCCTTATCCCCGATGTGCCCATTGAAGTCCCCCATTAGGACAATACTGAACCCTCTGCTTTCAAGCTCTGTGATATTCGATCTAAGAGTTGTATATATTGAATCATTCCACTCGGGCTTACTTCCCTCCACTGCTAAGTATACAACACCAACGGCAACACTCCTGCTTCCTAACTTGATTTTTGCCCAGACTATTTCGTTGGATACTGGAATCTGAGTCCTTGCTTCTGTGAGATCTGTAATCAATGAGGGCTGTAATTCCTCTTTAGCGTAGATGCCAACACCCCCACCCCGTTTCTGACCCTCAGTTCGCCCAGCTCCTATCCACACGCAACCCTTCATCTGATCAACCTTATCCCCGATGTGCCCATTGAAGTCCCCCATTAGGACAATACTGAACCCTCTGCTTTCAAGCTCTGTGATATTCGATCTAAGAGTTGTATATATTGAATCATTCCACTCGGGCTTACTTCCCTCCACTGCTAAGTATACAACACCAACGGCAACACTCCTGCTTCCTAACTTGATTTTTGCCCAGACTATTTCGTTGGATACTGGAATCTGAGTCCTTGCTTCTGTGAGATCTGTAATCAATGAGGGCTGTAATTCCTCTTTAGCGTAGATGCCAACACCCCCACCCCGTTTCTGACCCTCAGTTCGCCCAGCTCCTATCCACACGCAACCCTTCATCTGATCAACCCGCTCATCCCGTCGTATCCATGTCTCACTTAGACCCATTATATCGAAGTCTCCTTCGTCCATCATTGTTGATATTTCGCTTACTTTCTTGTGCAGACCCTGGATGTTGCAGTACCCAAACTTAATGAATCTTTGTTTTTTTGTCATCACTGGCACATTATTATACCCCTGGTATGTCCCTGTGTTGTGCATGTTTGTTGTTCTTCCTATGTTCCCAGCATTTGTGCCCCTCTGGGTTATCGGCTGTGGTCCCCTACCCCCCTTTTCTCCAAAAAAGGCCCAGCCACCTGTAAATTTTTTTGGCCCAACAGGTCTGTACCCATCCTACTTAAATGCAATCCGTCTCGCCCATACAACTCTCCTTGTCCCCAGAATGAATCCCAGTGGTCAATGAAATGTATTCCCAAGTCTTTGCAGTGCTCTTCCAGCTCCTCGTTTAGTGCCATAATCCGCGAGTTCCTCTCATTCCCACCACCCATAACGGGGAGCACCCCTGAAACGATGATCCGAGCATTCCTGGTAAGTAGCTTACTAATTAGGTCCTTGTATGTGTCCACCAAACGAACTGATTTCCTCTCCCTGATGTTATTGGACCCCACATGTACTACCACTACCGGATCAGGCCCCGACCCAGCTACAATACCGTCCACTCTATCCCTCAGGTCCTCCACTTTAGCCCCCGGAAAGCACAGAACTGTTCTATTTTTACTGTCCGGACCACAGACAACCTTGTCGATCCCCCGAACTATGCTACTTCCCGCAACCACCAACTTACTTTTGGCCCTCGCCCTATTTATCTCCTCTAGTCTCCTATTGTTTACAGCGTCCTCTTCCTCTCCAACAGCCCCACTCGGAATCACTATCGGTATCGGTATCTTTGACCTAGGATTACTCCTGCCCTTGTCCCTCCGTCTCTTTCCAGGCCCTGAACTACCTGGACTACTCCCCTGGTCTTCTCCCGGATCCCTCCTCCTTTTTCCTGGCCTAGACCCCAAGCTACTATCTGTTGCAACTACCTCCATCCCCTCCTCTGACTCTTCCGAATCGAGCACATCAAATCTGTTTCTGGTGCTGCACTCCCCACTGCCTTTGGGCTTTACACCCCTATCTACCTGCTTCTCTGGCCCCCCTTTCCTACTACTTTTGATAGTCCACGCCAAACGCTTTACAGCATTGCTCCGGCCTGGGCCCCCCTCATCTGTCCTACGTACTTTTCTAGCAGCCCCCACCTCAGTCATCACCTACCTCATTCACATCAAAAGTTCTACCCCCATGTTTCCTCTTGGAACCACCGACAACCATCCATCCTTCTCGGAAAGCTACTTTCACAGGCGTAACTCCAGACAGCCCCGCCCTACCAAATTTTCCCTTCAGCTCAGCAATCTCCCCCTCAAACTTAACAATTGTCTCAAGTAGGCGGAGGATTTCCTGACAGTTTGCACATACCTCTCCATATCCCATCGAACGACAGTCCCCATACATCATAGAACACTGTTTACAAACTTCAAGCCCAATATCGCCATCGGTGGCCCCACCAACCCGGCTCTGACCGACACCCCCAGTGACCTCTGTCTGCACACCAATACTTACCCCGTTGGCACCGTTGACCTGGACCGCGATATTACACGTATTTACCTCCATACTTACCTCCGTCTGAACAGACTTGCTCGCCATCATCAAAACAAAATTACGCGATCGGACAGGGGAAACTGTAAACACGCGACAAAAAGGCAACACGACGAACCGTTCGACAACTTAGCGCTCACAGTTTTATTTAAGACCTCCTAACTTTGTCCCAGTTACTATACTAAACTAACTCCCCACAAAGTTGAATAAAATAACCTGAAAATGAAATATATATGATTAGTAAACAATAAAAATACTTAATTTCGATTCGTTACCAAGGAGACTTCTTCTGTATACTTGCGGATCGATCCGTAAAACGAAGCAGAGTAACGTTTGGAAATCCAAACTATAACTGAATTCTTACTTGTGATCCAGGCTATATATACAATATAATAAATGCGTCATGTCATAACAAGTTTACTTGATATAAAGATTAAAGTAAGCTTTCACTGGGTCTTAATGATTTGCCTTATTAACTTAGTGAATGGAGCTTAAATAAACAATGGAGGAAAACAATGAATAGAGGCAACTTGTTAACAACTTATATGAGAGAGGCTTGCTGTCACACGATGAATGAAAAAGTATGCCAAGTTTGAAACAATTGAAATTAAATTGGACAAAATGAGAATAGTAGATTGGGAATGCAATCTAATAACAGTAAATTTATCTTTTTGTTTTGAATGTTTATCAGGGTCTGTACACGCTCTGGTGATACATACATCCACCGTTTTTTCCAGGGAGAATTTAGGTTAAGTGGTTAAATGCCAGAAGCCTCTATCCAAGCCAGAAAATAAGCAGACAGTCATCTGCAAAATGAGGTCCCCAGGCTGTGCAGGGTAGCATCACCAAATTTCCCCTCTGTGAACCTCAAGCTGAATCAGGGTCTCAAACCAAAACAGAAAGTTCAAAGATGCACCTAGCGGACAAATTGGCCCACTGTATGGTATAACATCAGCAAATTCACCCTCTGGGGACCTCATTCTGCAAATGTCAGATTGCTTATTTTCAGGCTTGCCTCTATCATGGCTCTCTACAGCTTTTCACTGTATACATTATCCTGTTGTCACCAATGAATTATAGCAAAACAATTATTTATGAACAAAATCTTGCTAAACTAAGTCTAATCTTGCTGGTAGCTTGGTATCTTTGAAAGAAATACCCAAGTTTCAAATCACCTTTGAAATATAATTTTGCATATCACCAGATAAGCCAGAAAATAAGCAGACTGTCATCTGCAAAAGGAGGTCCCCAAAGGGTGAATTTAGTGATGCTACCCTGCACAGCAGGGTAGCATCACTAACTTTACCCTCTGTGAACCTCAATGTGAATCAGGATCTCAAAACTAAACAGAAAGAGATACCCGGAGGATAAATTGGTCCACTGTATGGGATAGCATCAAATTTACCTTCTGGGTACCCCATTCTGCAAATGTCAGATTGCTTATTTTCAGGCCTGCCACCAGATAAGGGAGCACGGTGGCTCAGTGGCTACAGAATTTTTCTTCAAACCGAAAGCTCTATGGTTCGATCCCCGCTAGGGATAACAGTGCTGTGTCCTTGGGCAAAGCATCTAATCCCGATTGCACAGTGGTGCTGGGTACTAAGGCATACAGCACATTCATGGTGCACTTCAAACAATGCTAACCCTGCTTGTGAGGAATTAGTATGGTGGGGAATCTAACAGTTGCTCACCATTGCTCAGTGGTTGTCTCCGGGCACTCCAGCTTCCTCCTCTCTCCACCCATAAAACTGTCGGACAGGAGGTGACCCGGGCTGTCGAAAGTGTCGCTAAATCCCAGTAAATAAATAATTGAAAACCACCAAATAAAATGGGTATCACCTTATTAGAATTATTAGAAGAGTACAATAGCCGCTGAATGTAACCTGATTATGCTGTATCAGGGACGCTGGAGCGAATTTCGGATTGGGGGGCGGGGGGGGGGGGGGGGGTAAGGGCATGATGGGCCGACCCTAGTTTATTAACACTCAGTATACAAACCACGAATACTATTCTCGATTGAGTCTCAATTGAGAATAGTATTCGTGGTTTGTATATGAGTGTTAGACGAACAGTTTTCGTTTAAACGAAAAAGTTTTCGTTTAAACGAAAAAGTTTTCGTTTAAACGAAAAAGTTTTCGTTTAAACGAGAGTGGTTTCATTTAAACGAAAAAGTTTTCGTTTAAACGAAAGTGGTTTCGTTTAAACGAAAAAGTTTTTGTTTAAACGAAACAATTTATTTTTTTTTTCCACGTGGCAGCAATGCGCTTCCGTAGCAATGCGCTTCCGTATTAATAAACTCAATTTATGACATGATGTGAAAAATATACGCAGTTCGCATTTGATGAGATTATGCCCCCCCCCCCCCCCCCCACACACACACACACAGGCGGCCTGTGTGAGGGGCATAATCTTATCAAATGCAACTGGCGACTTTTATTTGATAACCCGCACATTCATTCAAGGGACGAACAAAGAATGACTAATGATCATGTCCTTTTGGGTTATCCCCCCTTAACCGTTACACAAGACAGTGACTGACATTTTTCGCGGAAACTGGAAGCTCCCCCGGCTCCGGCATCCCTGTGTATAAGGTTCAGGATAATAGTGTTTGTGTCAGAAATTGGGAATTTTATAGCATGTACCCCTTTAGGAAGCGGGCCTTATTTTGGCCCCAAAATGGGCCTGGATCAAATCCTGCCACAAAATGCCATTTTTAAGAGAATGAGAGAGAAACGTTTAATGAATTCTGACACCCTTGTCATTAATATACAACTGGTAAAAACAGAGTTAAGTTTGCAGGAAATGAATGGTTTGGTTCCCACAAAGTGCTTGGGGTGAGTCCATGAAAACTAGGGGTGCAATTTCCAGTACTCATCAAGCTCACACCATGGTTTGCCCCCCCCCCCCCCCCTAGCTCCTCCGGCTCCGGCATCCCTGTGTATAAGGTTCAGGATAATAGTGTTTTGTGTCAGAAATTGGGAATTTTATAGCATGTACCCCTTTAGGGAATGGGCCTTATTTTGGCCCCAGAATGGGCCTGGATCAAATCCTGACACAAAATGCCATTTTTAGCTCAACTTGACAAAGTCAAGCTGAGCTATTGCCATCACTTCTCGTCCGTCCTCGTACGTACGGACGTACGTTAGTATGTTAGTACGTACGTCCACAATTTCCTTTGGCACACCTCACAGGTCGCATTTATGATCAGATTACTTTGAAATTTGGTATGCTTGTTTGGGGTGACCTCTAGATGGGAGCTATCGATTTTCTTCAATTTCCGTCAAAAATTGTTGCCGCGGCCAACGTTCTTAGAACTTAGTTTAGTCAAACCACAATATTTCCCTTTGGCACACCCTACAGGGCACATTTATGATTTGATTGTTTTGAAACCCGGTATGCTTATTTAGGGTGACCTCTAGATGGGAGCTATCGATTTTCTTCAATTTCCGGCAAAAAATGTTGCCACGGCCATCGTTCGTAGAACTTAGTTTAGTCAGACCTCAATATTTCCCTTTGGCACACCCTACAGGGCACATTTATGATCAGATTGCTTTGAAACCTGGTATGCTTGTTTGGGGAGACCTCTAGTTGGGAGCTATCGATTTTCTTCAATTTCTGTCAAAAAATGTTGCCGCGGCCAACGTTCTTAGAACTTAGTTTAGTCAGAAGACTCAATATTTCCCTTTGGCACACCCTACAGGGTACATTTATGATCGGATTGCTTTGAAACCTGGCATGCTTGTTTGGGGTGACCTCTAGATGGGACCTATCGATTTTCTTCAATTTCCGTCAAAAAATGTTGCCGCGGCCAACTTTCTTAGAACTTAGTTTAGTCAAACCACAATATTTCCCTTTGGCACACCCTACAGGGCACATTTATTATTTGATTACTTTGAAACTTGGCATGCTTGTTTGGGGTGACCTCTAGATGGAAGCTATCGATTTTCTTCAATTTCTGTCAAAAAATGTTGCCGCGGCCAACGTTTTTAGAACTCAGTTTAGTCAGACCACAATATTTCCCTTTGGCACACCCTACAGGGCACATTTATGATTTGATTGCTTTGAAACCTGGTATGCTTCTTTGGGGAGACCTCTAGATGGGAGCTACCGATTTTCTTCAATTTCCGTCAAAAAATGTTGCCGCGGCCAACGTTCTTAGAACTTAGTTTAGTCAGAAGACTCAATTTTTCCCTTTGGCACACCCTACAGGACACATTTATGATCGGATTGCTTTGAAACCTGGCATGCTTGTTTGAGGTGACCTCTAGATGGAAGCTATCGATTTTCTTCAATTTCCATCAAAAAATGTTGCCGCAGCCAACATTCTTAGAACTTAGTTTAGTCAGACCACAATATTTCCCTTTGGCTCACCCTACAGGGCACATTTATGATTAGATTGCTTTGAAACCTGGTATGCTTATTTACGGTGACCTCTAGATGGGAGCTATCGATTTTCTTCCATTTCTGTCAAAAAATGTTGCCACGGCCAACGTTCTTAGAATTTAGTCTAGTCAGACCACAATATTTCCCTTTTGTACACCCTACAGGGCACTTTATGATCGGATTGCTTTGAAACCTGGCATGCTTGTTTGGGGAGGCCTCTAGATGGGAGCTATCGATTTTCTTCGGTTTCTGTCAAAAAATGTTGCCACTGGCAAAAAAAATGACATTGGTACCAATGATCTTCAATTTTGCCATTTCATTTATAACTTACCAAGTTCAAGTTTGTCAAGTTGAGCTACAGTGTCATTGACACTTTCATTAAGAGAAAGAGTGAGAAACGTTTAATGAATTCTGACACCCTTGTCATTAATATACAACTGGTAAAAACAGAGTTAAGTTTGCAGGAAATGAATGGTTTGGTTCCCACAAAGTGCTTGGGGGTGAGTCCATGAAAACTAGGGGTACAATTTCCAGTACTCATCAAGCTCACACCATGGTTTGGCCCACCATGAGAAAAAGTTTTTTTTAAAATGACTCACAGGAACAGCATTTCCTTTTTGTTATTTACTTATTTGTGTTTAACCCTTTACCTAACATGAAAAGCAGACGACACTTGCAAACAAAATTCTTGAATAACTAATTTTTTTCATTTTTTGTCTCAAAAACATAGGTTATGACCCCTCTTTGGAACGAGCTTGATGAGCTCGTTCCAAAGAGGGGTCATAACCTATGTTTTTGAGACAAAAAATGAAAAAATAATGAAAATTAATTGGCTAATTGTAAATTAATTAATTGAAAATTATAAATAGCTTTGGCCGGTTTTTGCCATTACGTTGGGTAAAGGGTTAAGGTTACCTTTAGCATCTATGACAATAGCACAATCAGCTTTCTTCTATGATTCCAAAGTACTCATCATATCAGAATATGATTGAAATGTTCACACATCCCATTACCCATGGGATGATATGATGTTGTGTGGGGTTTTCAGACCCCTGTAACAGTGAAAAAGTTTAGATTCAAAGTTTGCACTTTGATCAGAGTGGATATGGTATCGCTGCAGTAAATATTTAAATTAGAGTTGCCCGCTCTCAAATGTTGCACTCGGAAGTGATGCAATCTCCAAAAAATAAGCAGCCTTGGGAAAATATATTGTTTCAATAAACATTTGTAACATTCTAATGACATCTTACGTTATTGTTGAATATTCCAGATAAATAAAGAGGGTGATTAGATGACTTTTGGACTTACAAAATTGACTTTTGGTGCGGTTTTGTTGGGAATTCCCTGAAAAATAGGTGTACGTGACTGGTACTTCCCTTCCGGTCAGATTTTCTGTCTTATTTTTTGCATGACCCCCTGTTTTCAGGTCAGAAAAAGTTGTCTGGAGGGCTATACTTGACAAAGATATTTGAATGCCAAATTTAAAGTGATGCGATCATAATTTTTTCGCTTGAAAGTTATAATGGTCACCTATGGGAAAATGTTTACTGCTGTGATACCATATGTTCAGGAAAACATCAGCATTTGTTTTTGCACTCACATTCTTAGTAGATGCTTGTGCATGATGATGAACTGGTAGAGTGATAAAGTATTTTGGGTCATCTAAATTTGTTCAAGTGTCTTTGCCTTGTTACAGTCTATGGGAGAGTGCCAGGAGACATTCTCCCATAGATTATAACAAGGCAAATGCTTATAAACTAAATAATTTTGATTCAAGGATAATACAAAGTAAACCCACCAAGTACGAAGCCTTTAATTTTGGGTACCTGTACTTCAGAATAAAGCCCAAATATGGGCTTCCAGCACTCTACCAGTTAACGGTCTGTTATAATCAAGATATACTATACTCCAATGTTGGCAATATCCGGTTGTAAATAGTCTGTGCATATAAGAGCACTAAGGGCTGTGAATTTGGGATATTTATTAGTGGAGCCTCTTGATTGCCCAGGCTCTTCAATCATGTACAGCAACCACAGCTTTTGATCCATCCTTCTACATCTTTGCACATTCCAGTCCAGTAAAAGCTATCTCTCGGGAGAGATAATGTTCTGCCCCTGCCAGGGTAACCCACTTAATTAAAGCTTTAACTACTTGCTTTTTATAGAGTGGTGGCAGTACAAGTTGAAGTCGTTTTGCTTTGTTATTCTGTGTGAAACACACAGACTAGTGTTTTGTATGGTTTCTTCTTCTGCTGTCTTTTGTGCACTTGCTTGTCCACACGATAACTCAAATACGAATCCTCGTATCTTGTTGGCATACTGATAGACAATCACTAGCACACAGCCATTGATGTTTTTCAGTCTCATGGGGTATTGGGGTGTCTCCAGGGGTGTTTTGAAAGTGGGGCATGCTCATAATCTCAGGCTTGGTATGATCTATGGACCTGTGACTAATACCAAATGAGTCGACATTCAATGGAGGTTCCCAATATGGGTCAAGGTCACTGTGGTAACCCAGGGATCATTGAGAGCATTTTTCAGAATTGCTGGAAATCACATTTTTTGCATTCCCGAAGTTCATACAGGCATTTTTATACTCAAAACAGTAGGCCTGACCAAAAATATTGAAAATGAATCACGCTCATATCTCAAGCATGGTATGACATATGGACCTGGGACCAACACCAAATGAGTCCAAACTCAATGGATGTTCAAAATGTGGGTCAAGGTCACTGAGGTCGCCCAGCCGTCTCTGAAGGCATGTTTCAGAATTGCTGGAAATCACATTTTATTGCCCCCTGGTGCCCTGCTGAAGTTCAAACATGTGTAACAGGAGGCAAGATAAGTGCGGGAGCCAGGGTTCGACCCGTCAACTTCTAGCACACAAAGCGACCGATTTACCACGAGACTAAGAGATCTGGACCAACCAGGTTGGTTGGTAAATGGCCTTTATGCCTTGACTGCTACACTACTCTTTCCTTCTTTTGAGATTCACCACATGTGAATCTCACTCAGGTTCCTTCCTCAGAGTGGTCATAACACTCACAGTGCCACCTACTGCTGAGGATCGGACGAGCCCCCAAATATAACAGGAGGAGAGATACATGTGGGAGCCGGGGTTCGAACCGTCGACCTCTAGCACACAAAGCGACCGATTTACCACGGACTAAGAGATCCGGACTAACCAGGCTGGTTGGTAAATGGCCTTTATACCTCGACCGCTACACAAGTATGTTTATACTCAAAAGAGTGGGCGGGCCACAAATATCCATTTCTGTATGGTGATTTCTAGTCAGGTCTTGGCTGCATGTTAAGGCAGCCAAGACTTGACTAGAAATCATTACTCAGAGGATTTATCTGTTATCAGCAGGGCCTCCAAATGATGACATGCTCTGAGATTGCAAAAAACCTGAAATAGGCCTTTAAAGGTTAAGGTGTGTTTGTAATAAGTCACAAAATTACTTTAAGATATGATTTGTATTGGTACAAGAAGGCCTATGTTGAGCTCAGTTACAGTGGCATTTGTGGTACTGTGGCAGAATGATACAAGAACAACTTCTGTATTTTTCTGGTATGAATTCTCCTTAGGTTCTATCAGAAATCTCAGTCAAGTCAGATACAGTGGAGCCCACTTAATTGGATATCTCTTAATTGTATATCCCTGTTAATTGAATATAATTTTCAAACACAAACCATTTACCATACCTTCAGTACAAATTTGATCTGTTAATTGCATATGGGCTGTAGAGTAATCTCCTGTTAATTGTATATAAATATTTGTAATATGTCGAAAAAATTACTGTGACACGCATCAAATTCCCCTTATTTATCAACCTTTTTAGCCTCACTACATCCAATACGGACATTTATTCTGTTATATTTTGTTTGACAGAGCTCTATGAGCTCTGTCAAACAAGATAAAATAGAATAAATGCTCAGTTTACCTCCAGAACACAGGAAACTGACCAAATCCCTGTTAATTTTATACTCCTGTTAATTGAATAATTTTCACTGGCAAAATGGATATTCAATTAAGAGGATTCTACTGTACTGAATACAGAACCAATACTGTGGTATACCCCCATAGAAGTACTGAAACCGATACCGAACTCAAAATTTCAATACTGCCCGCCTCTGAACTTATTACTAATTCAGTTGCGTTGTTTCATTTTTACAGCCAACTGGATATCGAAAGGGAGGTTTTGTGGAACTGATCTTAGTCCTGATACTTGCTACATCACCTTGGGACAAACTGCATATGTGAAGTGGAAAAGTGATGGTAGCGTAACAAGCTATGGATGGCAAATTCGATACAGAACAGAGGCACTATATTCTTCAAATTGTAATGGTAAATTTAATTATTGCTAAAACATGGAAATAAAGCACTTACACTGTACATTGTTGGCAGGTTGTGCTATATAGCATGGTGGTAACCCATAGGAAAAAAGGGGTTGCGATGCTTCTCCGGTTTATTATGTCAGTCATACTGTTTTATGTCCTAACCCTTTACCCAGCAAATCGGCCAAATTCGACTGCATAATATGCAAATTCAGCAGCTGAAAAAATACTATTTTTCAAAATGATTCAACAAAGCCATATCATGTGACCCCTCATCGAGCTCGTTCCAATGAGAGGTCACATGATATGGTTTTGTTGAAACCTTTTGAAAAATTTTAAAAAATGATATTTAAAATAAATTTTGATATTGTCTGCGTTGGGTAAAGGGTTAATAAGATTTCCACCAAAATAAATAGATGGAAACAGCATGTCATTCTGGCATTCTATTCACAATGCTCAACATAATTTTGTGACAAGAAAGTTCAGAAAGGTTGTCAAGTTTTTCTGGCAAAACATTCGAGATTATCAATTTAAGAAAGTTTTGATGTATTACTTTGTCGTAACCTGCAGTTTGTTCAATTATTTTACCAATACTTCTATTCAGATGTGTGAAAATATGCATTATGAATTTGATGAGAACATTCAGCATTGTAAGTTTAAAAGTGATTTTGAGCCCATTGTCTGAAGAATAGAGGACACTGCAGTTAATATAATATATTTATACATTTTCACTGTACTTTGAAAGTCTACCTCCTGTGGCTTTGCAGTTATTTCTAGTCAAGTCTTGGCTGCCTACGGAGGCAGCCAACACTTGCCTAGAAACAACTGACAAGGTACTTAGAAAACAAGTTTTGAGTTTACCCAAACAATGCCTTTTCCTTCACAAGTTATAAAAGTTGGAATTAGGCCCTTATGGGCTAAGGTCACATATTTCTGCACAATGTTCAATCGTGACTGCAACATTGAGATAATGTAAATTTTAGTCAATTGTTTATACCCATGTTTTCCATTTTGAAGGATTCCACCCCAAGCTTTGGTGACTGGGTCTTATTTTACAAATAAAACAGAGCTTGTTTACCACCGTAAACAAGCACTGATTTACTTCACTAGAAATAATATGTAACATACAAATGTGAAACAAGGGCAAATAACTCTGTACATATTTGACCCTTGAGGGACTGGAGATCTTTATACACTTTTGCTATACTTTGAAAGTCTATCTCCTGTGGCTTCGCTGTTGTTTTTAGTCAAGTCTTGGCTTCCTACAGAGGCAGTCAAGACTTGCCTGGAAACAACTGACAAGTTTTGAGTTTACCCAAACAATGCATGTTGGGGCCTCTTGGGATAAAGAAAAGTTTTGGCTCAACTTGAACAACTTTCTTTTCATTTCTCATTATTCGTGTTTCCAATAAATTTATTTCAAAATTTTGATTTTAACCCTGCTTTTAACTTTCACGTGACCATTTTGTGTCTGAATGACACCTATATACACATTTTTCTTGCATTATAAAGTTCCACCTGTTGGCATCCAATGAAAGAAAATGACAAAACATGGGTTAATTCATTATCTCTCTGGACACTATAGTTTGGGTAAGAGTTAGACCATAACCACTGCTGACCCTTATGCAAAATGAAAAGGGTTAAAATAACTAATAAATATGATAATGTTAGACCTTAAATAGGTATTATTTGTTGGGAATGGGATACAAAATGAAAATAAACACTGAAAATTTGAATTGAAGAGACCAGATACTTTTACATAAAATTCTGGGGATCACCATTCTTCAGTTTCTGTTGTGAGCCCCAGGGCTGGCATGAATATGAAATTTCATGATCGACTTTTGAAGAAGTCGACTTCAATTGTACTCTATGACCTCTAGAAACAACTATATAGAACCAATATTTTTGGTCATAGAAACCAAAATTTTTTAACATTCTTCAGGCATTCAGGTATGCAGCACACCTACTGCTCTCCAGGGATAATTCAGACTCTTGACCATCTCAGGGCCAAACCTGAGCCAAGGCTGAGGTTTGGACCTGAGGTGGTTGAGAGTCTAATAATAGCCGTATTTAGATTTAACCCTTTACCCAACGTAATGGCCAAAACCAGCTAGCACTATTCACAAAAATCGGCAATTATTTTTTATTATTTTTTTCATTTTTTGTCTCAAAAACATAGGTTATGACCCCTCTTTGGAACGAGCTCGATGAGCTCGTTCCAATGAGGGGTCATAACCTATCTTTTTGAGACAAAAATTGAAAAAAATTAGTTATTTAAGAATGTTGTTTGCAAGTGTCGTCTGCTTTTCATGTTAGGTAAAGCATTAAGAAGGGATTGCACTCCTTGGTAAACTGAGAAGGGCAATTATTTGTACTCCTGTACTTTCTAGAACACCAGACCTGGTGTCATGTGTTGTATCTTTATACTTCTTTCCCATATCAATTACAATGTATTTTGATGTTCTTCAGCTTCTGGCACTTCTTACAAGAAAGATTGGAATAATAATTAACTACTAATTCATCAGTAAAGGAGTGATGAAAAACCATAATCATCAGCTTTGAAATTGTAGTCAATTATGGGTGTTTCCAGTGATTAGTCAGCTTCTCGATTAATCATGACAGCCCTAGTGAGCCGATTGTATTCTTCGATGATGAT
Organism: Pictodentalium vernedei; assembly: GCA_031216915.1. NCBI lineage: Eukaryota > Metazoa > Mollusca > Scaphopoda > Dentaliida > Dentaliidae > Pictodentalium > Pictodentalium vernedei. Next base: position 164,851,792 of record CM062297.1, read on the forward strand.
TTTTTGAGTCAGAAAATGATATCCTTTATTTTTGATGATGTGAATATTTATTTATTTATTGGTGTTTAAGGTCACATACTTATGCACAATGGCTAATCGTGACCGTGTAGTTTTACGGGTGGAGGAAGCCGGACTACCTGGAGAGAACCACCTAGCATCAACGAGCAACTGTCAGCTCTTCAACATTCTAACTCTGTTCAAGCTCTGCTCAAGCAGGGTTACAGCAGTTGAAGACATGTACGCCATTGATGTGCAGTACACTTTAGTACATGGAGTCATCGTGCCTCCATGAAGCAACTGGGATAAAGTGTCTTGCCCAAGGACACAACACGGGTCGTCCCGGACGTGGATTGGTTGTGTGAATAAGGCTTGCACGTACAGTACAAGGCAATCAGCTGAAATAATTTGTAGCATAACCACAAGAAAATTTCCAATCTCATTTTCCAATGTTGATAATTTCAAAACTTGACATTATTTCTTATGACATGAAAGTTCAGTTTTAAATGATGGTTCAATGTTGCTATGAAGAACTGTATATATTCTGTTCATGCAAAAGCAGTAGCATCATGCTTTTTGTTTCTATTGGAGCTCACAGACTTGAACTGTTAAAGGCTTGGATAGTTTTTATACAATTTAAGTACACTTTGCCGGTCTACATCCTGTGGCTTTTCAGTTGTTTCAAGATATACTTTGGCTACATATATAGGCAGCCAAGATTTGCGTAGATAAAAACTTTGGAGGTATTTAGAATATAACTTGAAAATTTACCCAGAGGTTGCATGGTGGGGCACCTGTTCTCTTGTAGTGAGGTCATCTAAGTCAAAATATGGCCTTTAAGGGTTAATTTTTAGCTTAACTTGACAAAGTCAAGATAAGCTATTGCCATCACACATGCGGAAGTATGGGAGTCTGTGAGTCTGTTCACATTTTCTTTAGCACAGACTACACCCTGTAGTTCTTATCCGATCATCACAAAATTTCATATGCAGGTTCAAGGGGGACATACTTTTTGACGGTAAAAAGGATGGTATCTGGTAAAAAGGATGGTAAGTGTATAAAAACTATGTTTTAAAGTACTAAATGTTCCTCTGAATGTGTGAAAAGTGACAATTTAATGAAGCGCATGCAATAATAAATATATGTAACGAAGATTAAGTATTGTTTGTTTTAATGTAGGCTCAATCTGTAGACAATTTTCACACATTCAGAGGAACATTTAGTACTTTAAAACATAGTTTTTATACACTTACCATTCTTTTTACTGGATGCCGTCCTTTTTACCAGCAAAAAGTATGTCCCATTCAAGGTCATGTCTAGATGAACACATCCCCTTTTGGTCATGATCGGTCAGCCATGATGGCTCCGCGAGCCCGAAAACCTTTAGCACACTCTACAAGTCGTATTTATGAGGGATTTCATTGTCACTTGGTAGAATGACTCTGTATGAGGCCTAGATGAGATTGTACCCTTTTGGTCACAATTGGTCAACCATGAAGGCTACGCGAGCCCAAAACCTGCAAACCTTTAGTACAGTCTACAGGTTGTATTTATGAAGGGATTTCATTGTAACTTGGTAGGATGACTCTGTATGAGGTCTAGATGACAACATCCCCTTTTGGTTGCGATCGGTCAACTGTGACAGCTACGCGAGCCCAAACCTGCAAGCCTTTAGTACAGCCTACAGGTCATATTTATGAAGGAATTTCATTGTGACTTGGTATGAGGTCTAGATCAGAACGTTCTTTTTTGGTTACGATTGGTCAACTGTGATGGCTACATGAGTCTGAAACCCAAAAACCTTTAACACAGTGTACAGGTCATATTTATGAAGAGATTTCATTGTAACTTGTTAGGATGACTCTGTATAAGATCTAGATGAGAATGTCCACTTTTTAGTTGTGATCAGTCAACCTTGACTGCCATGCAGGCCTGAAACCTGAAAACCTTTAGCACAGTCTACATGCCATATTTATAAAGGGATTTTATTACAACTTTGTAGGATGACTGTGTAGATGAGAACGTTCTATTTTGGTTGGATTCAGTCAACCATGAGGTCCGCAAGGGCACATTACATAGATTCCTTTAGCAAAGTCTACATCTTGCTTTTATGAAGGGATTTCATTGCAAATTTATAGGATGACTCAGTATAATGTCCAGATGAGAACATCCTATTTTGGCCATGATCAGTCAACCATGATGGCCACACAGGCACGTGACATAGATTTGTTTAGCACAGTCTACAGTTCCTATTTATAAAGCGATTTAATAGGAACTTGGAAGGACAACTCGGTATGTTGTCTAGATGAGACTATCCTATTTTGGTCATGATAAGTCAGCTGTGACTGCCAAACCATCACGTGACCTAGATTTCTTTAGCAAAGCCTACAAATTACATTTATGAAGGGATTTCATTGTAACTTGGTAAGATGACTCGTTACCCCACCTGGTTACCTGACCTAGATTCCTTTAGAACTGTCTGCAGGTCGTTTTTATGAAGGGTTTTCATTGTAAGTTGGTAGGATAACTTGGTATGATATCTAGATGAGACATTCCTATTTTGGTCATGATCAGTCAACGGAGACCGCCAAACCATCATGTGACCAAGATTTCTTTAGCAAAGCCAATAGCTATATTTATGAAGGGATTTCATTGTAACTTGGTAGGATGACTCTTTTTGGAATGATTTTACTGTAACTTGGTAACTTTGGTTGACATACATTAACTGTGAGGGCCACATTAACCCAGGCCTCAATTCTTCAGTACTTACAATCTACACTTCAAATTATTCTTATTGAAAACATAGTATATAGGGAACAGAAATTAACATATTCTCAATTATCACAATTCTTGTCGTATTTCATAATCTTTTCAAAAACATTGAACATTATCCTTTTCATCAAACACTACACACAGTCAAGTTAAGTTACAGTGTCATTGACACTTTCATTTGGAATGTTAACAATGTTACTGGATGGTGTTTTTATTTTTTTTGCACTTTAGTGCCTGGTACCACAACAACACCAGCACCAACCACTCCTGACCCATCAGTTCTTACTGCAAGAACACATCAGCAAACTCTGCAGCATCCATCAAGTGCATTTCAGTATAGAAAGTAAGTAATCATCATCATTATGATCATCATTATCAATCCTCCTCCTCATCATCATCATCCTAAGATTGATATCATGACACTGATTATCAGTTTTATTGAAACAGTAGGATAGTGTATTTGTTGTGTTCCCACCTGGACATTGTCCAACAAGTAGAAATGGGTGTAGTGTCAGTAGAGCCCAAATCAAGGGTGGGGACCTGAAGCTCTCCAAATCATATACAACAAGCCTCCTCTGTCGAGGTGGTAGCTTAAAGTTGTGATTTTTTGTTTAAAGGTGCATATATTTTCGATAATCTTTCTCACTGGGCTAAATATAAAACAAACAGATAGGTATCTGGCAAACCTCCGAAAACCGATTTGTCACTTAAACAGACCAGCAATAATGCATGCACTGCTAATTAAACATAAAAATTTAATGGCCATAAATTGCACATTTGTTGAATGCCATATGAACTGATGGATAAAAGATTAAAGGAGTAAAAGCCAGTCGCCTCGTGCAGTCATTATCTGTGTAATTATGTCCAGTTAATAGGTAATTGTTGTGAAAACAGTAAATCCCACAGATTCTGAACACAGTCCTATATTATATGTCTAGTCTGTCACCGAATGTCAGGGTATACTGGAATTGTGAGACTATTAAATTAAGATAGATCCAGACAGCCGGGTTCAAGAGAATCAATTAAGATGAGAATTAATTTTCTGCCAATCTAAATAAAAATCGGTGGATTTCATGAAAATTTAATTCCAATCTGAAGGCGTATAAGACTGTGGGTCGTAGGTCAGGGCTGGGGATGTCCCATGCTATAGGTTAGAGGAGTGCCCCATCAGTGCGGAAGTATAGGCATATTGTAACAAAGGGATCCACATAACTCATAATTAGAATAGGAACAGTCGCAGATCAAGTCGGTGGCCATATCAGTCTGAGTATAGGATCAGAAATAGGAAGCACAAGCTCAGGGAGCTATTTGCATTTAGGTAGATGGTAGTACTTGTTGTAGAAGGCAAGCCATATACATAGACAGAGTAGGCTTTGCCTGTATGAACATTATTCTGAGATAAATGGAGGTGAGAATTTAACTCCATTGGTGGCGACTGCTTGAGTAAAAAGTGTCCAGTAAAGGAGCAGTAAGCTAGTGGCCGTGCAACGGCAGTGGTAGAGTGACATTCTGACACATGTTAGAGCAAATTAAAGGCGTCCGTAAAAGTGACAATACGTGAGTGGCCATGTGACGGCAATGAAAGAGTGAAGTGAAAAAGCAACCAAAGTCCAAACACCAGTGACAAGAAAGGGAAACCAGCGACAATGGAGAATGAGGGCCCACAAGTGACTCAAAAACTGTGTGGGTGGGGTGTGATTGACATTTTGTTTTTCTGATTCTTTGCATTTCATGTAAGTCACAAATTACCATATTATTTTTATATATAAACATATTAAAATTGTTGTTTTCAGTGAACCCCTGTTGATTTATGTGTTTGAGGAAAAGTCATTGACCCCTTCAGGATAAGAACCACCCAAATAAAAATGAATTGGGCAGGTTCATCATGGTGAGACATACGTTCATGAAAGGATTCAGGCGGCACTCCTTCAGTTTTGGCTGAATACGCGATGTGAATCTATTTCCCCCAGCAACGACAAAGCCCAACATCCTCCCACCCCAAGTTATGAGGATTGAAGAATACCCATGGAAATCTTTCTCACCAGTAACCATCTAAGTGTTTTCTTGGTGAAAGGTTTTAACACTTATAATGATAATGTTGCTGAGGCAGTAAAATATGTCTCGATTCATGAGAATTGGTTTTAATTCTCTCATTCTCCTGCTTTGAGAATCATTTTCAGTTCTTAACAAGCCAGAAAATAAGCAGACTGCATCTGCAAAACGAGGTTTCCAGAGGGTGAATTTAGTGATCACTGAATTTACCCTCTGTGAACCTCAATCTGAATTAGGGTCTCAAAACTAAACAGAAAAAGGTACCCAGAGGATAAATTGACCCACTGTAGGGGCTAGAATCATCAAATTCACCCTCTGGGGACCTCATTCTGCAAATGTCAGCCTGCTTATTTTCTGGCCTGGTTCTTAAGTACAGTACGGCCACCTTGGAATAATCACTTTCCACGGTTGGGCAATCTTTCCACTGGCGTAATAATATTTGATTCCAAAAACAAATTATAGGAATAGTGATAAAAAAAATTAATTAATGAAGCACCGGGTATCAGAGGTGGTGGAACCAGGAAGGCACAGGGGACACATCCCCCCCCCCACCCCTACCTTTTTCCACAGACATGTTATGAGGTTAAACAATGCGTTTTAAAACTGATGCATGCAAACGTGTCAATATTCAGGCATTTCTGTGATATATTATTTGAAAATCCAAACACATTTTGTCACATTTGCCGAAAGAATGACACATTTGGTCGCTTTGATCCATCTCTTCACTTCAACCATCTTCCAACCCAAAGGCTATCCTTCGGGTTGGAAGATGATTGAAGTAGAAAAAATAAACTGGGCAGTGATTCCACCGTGGAATACTTATCTAAACGAGAGACTAGCAGGTAATCGTACATTTGCCAATATATGACCTTAACATTTTTCCCACTGGGCCGATCAATGGTAGTCTTGGAAAGGTGTGCCTCTCCACTACACGCTTCCTTCGCCACTGCCACGTACAACCAGGTGCTTTATTAATTAAACTTTTGCTAATGATGATTTTTGTTACCTGGTAAATACATGTATGTACGTATTTAATGGTGCAGAACAAACCTCATCTTTATAGCAGTGGCCGGCCCTTTAGGGTTTAGTTTTGGTGAGGATCCTGTCCGACTTGAGCATTTTCCTACATACATACTTTTGGTGGTCTTGCTGATGGAAGACAAGACCACCAAAAGTATGTATGTATGTATCGAGCTCGTTCCAATGAGGGGGTCACATGATATGGTTTTGTTGAAATTTTTCGAAAAAAATTAAAATAAAATACGATATTTCAATTAATAAATTTTGATATCGTCTGCGTTGGGTAAAGGTTTAAGGAAACTTATAGGCCCAATGACAAGAATCAAATGAACATTTTGCAACAATCAAAGTTAAGTCTCATTTTTTTCCTTGCAAAAATCTATTCTGATTCTCACATGAAGGTCTTTTGTTAGAATAAGATACTCCCTGTTGTTAAAACAGTTTCTATATTTTTAGTCTCAATAATACCTCTAGTATGAGCTTTCCGTCTTGAAGGCCTGTACAAATTAGAAATTAAGGTGCTATTTTAGTAACAGAATTTTGTTTATTTTGAAATTCCCACCTCCGATATTCCTTAAATTCAAATTAAATATACTCAAATTATACATCAAAATGAAGGTTGAGATGTTTAGAACACGAAACACATATGTAATCAACTCATAGAGTTGACAGCAGGCACCACTGGTTCCTGCAAGTCTTCTACCATATTCGTACCAGAACTGATGATACAAAAATATTTCCCAAGAACAATCGTTCAAAGCCTAACAAGTACTCTTCTGCTTCCTCTGCGAAGCAAAGGGCTGATCCTTCTGCCACTGCTTCTACTTCTTACTCACGGGGTAAGGGTAAGTGTCGACAAGATAGAGGGAAGTCTCAGGATTCTTCATTCAGTAGAGGAGGTGGTTTCTCCTTTCGCGGGCCTCGTTGGGGCTCGAACTGAAGCTCCTCACCTCGATTCGTCCAGGTTGGAGGAAGGATAGCAGAGTTCTCAGACCGTTGGGCCACCATCACATCTGATCCTAGGGTGTTCGATGTTGTTCGGTTCGGGCTGCGAATATCCTTCCGAAGGCACCCCACTCTGTTCAGAGTGCCTCTTCCAACCACAGTTCCTTCAGACGTTTTACGTCGAGAGCTTTTGTACATGGAGATAGACAATCTCCTGGCCAAGGGGGCATTCAAGGTCATCAAGAACATTCAGTCAGTGGGGTTTTATTCCCGCCTGTTCTTGGTACCGAAGAAGGATGGCCGACTCCGATCGGTTATCGATCTGAGTATCCTGAACCAGTCTATTATTGCTCCCAAGTTCAGCATGGAGACTTTCAGGTCGGTCCGCCGTTCCATTCATCAGGGAGATTTCGCTTCTACCATCAACCTGCGATACGCTTACTTTCACATTCCGATTCATCGAGTGCCGCAGAAGTATCTCAGGTTCGCTTTTCTGGAGCGAGTTTACCAGTTGAAGGCCATGCCTTTCTGCCTCAACCTTGGGTCTTCACCCGACTGATGTCGCATGTGATAGCCTCCCATCAAACACAGTCCAGGGTGACTACTTCGGCATATCTAGACGATATCCTCCAGAGGCATTCCAATGCTGCCTTATTGGAGTTGGATGTCGACACTCTGTTGAGCTTGCTCACATCGCTAGGATTCAGAATCAACGAGGAGAAGTCGGATCTGGTCCCTTCTCAGTCGTTTTGTCATCTGGGGATGGCCTTCCACACTCAGTTCAATATGGTGGCGGTTCCCCAGGGCAGTGATTCTCTCAGCTTTTGCTCTGACTCTGTTCCAGTCCACATCCGCATCAGCACGGGGTATTCTCTGTCTGCTCAGTCTCTGCGGTTCAGTGACGGATCTCATTCCTCTAGGTCGGCTGCATGTCAGACCTCTCCAACACTTTCTGCTCAGTCGTTGGAGGCCGAATGTCGATTCTCTGGATCTGGTGCTTCAGTTACCAGAATCTCTTCATCCTCACCTTCTCCACTGGACGAATGTTCAGTGGATCACGCAAGGTGTCCCGTTGGACTTACCCACGTCCGATCACGTTCTGACGGCAAATGCCAGCGATCTCGGATGTTGTGCGACGTTGGATCCTCTAGGTCTTTCCCTTCACGGGATGTGCGACCAGAATCGGGCATCTCTACACATCAACCAGAAGGAGCTTCTTGCTCATCTTCTGAGTTTAAGGCAGTGGATTCCTCACCTGTCGAATCGTCAGGTCCTTCTGTTGTGCGACAATTCGACAGTGGTTTCTTGCATTCGGAACCAGGGTGGCACGCACTCGGTTCCAATGTACGAATTGGCTCGGGATCTTCTACTGCTCGCTCAGGATGTCAACGCCGGGGTGGTTGTTCGTCACATTCCCGGTCATCTGAATATTCTAGCTGACTCCCTGTCCCGACAGGGCAGGTTCTTTTCCACCGAGTGGATGCTCCACATGGCAGTGTTCCATCGATCTCTTTGCGACTCGTTGGAACCATCAGGTGGACACTTTTGTGTCCCCATGTCCAGATGCTCTGGCTTTCGCCCTGGATGCTCTGGCCCTCCTTTGGGACGGTCTTGTTGGCTACGCCTTCCTGCTGTTCTGATTCCACCACCTTAGGTTCTAGCCCAGATATGAACCTGCAGTTGTCGAATCCTTTTGATCACACCCCTGTCACCTCGGTGGGTGTGGATCAATCTGCTCTGCTCTCTGTTAGCGGCGATTCCAGCATGTCTTCCTCTACATCGCGACTTTCTTTGCCAAAGTCGCCCGAGGAGGTTTCAAGTTGACCCGACTTCATTGTGCCTTCGCGCATGTCTTTTATCGGGTCCTGTCTCCTCCGTAGTGGTTTTTAAGGACAAGCAGTAGAGTTGCTTTTTTTCTTCAAGGAGGCACTCACTCCACTGGTTTAGCCTCTGTGGCTAAGTAGAAGGTTCTTCTGTCGATGGTGTGCGATCACTCTGTTGCTTCTGTCACTCCTTCGATTACACCGAGTCCGGAGTTTCTGGTATATGTTTGTTTCTGGGGGTCTCCAGCAATGGGTACAAGTCCATGCTTTGGAGATGTTTTTCATATGTGGTACCACATTGTTTTCGACACTCATCCTTGCCTCTCCAAGCTTGTTCAGCTCTTTTCCTTGAAAAGGCCTAGGACTTTGCAGTTTACTCCAAGATGGACACCTTCTTGGGTGCTGCTCTGCTTGGGGGGTGGGGGGGGGGGGGGGGGGGGCATTCGTGCCTTTATCCTGGATGGATATGCATTTTCTCATATGCCAGATCTCTCCTGCATCCATTTCTTGATGGATTTGTCTTGCTATTCGTGCAGCTTCCGCTGATCAAGCTACTGGTGATTGTATTGTCAATTGTTTTTTCTGCCACGAGGTGCATGCATTGTCTTCCTCTCGGGGCTTTTACTAACTCTGTCATGTTGTCCGATGTTATACTGTCAGCCTACTGAAGAAATGCTACCTTCTCTATTTATCTGCGACAGTTGCAGGAGTCGACAGAGAACCTTTGTCCTACAGGCCCTCTTTCTTCGGCTCCAGCTGTTGTCTATCCCAGCCATTCAGCCATTCAGCTTTTACAGGGTTAGTTCCAGCTCCGTGCTGTTACTGCCCTTTCTGTCTGTGCGTCGCACTTCACCATACACCTCATCTTTCATTGTCTTTTACTAATGTTTGTGATGCTATGGTTTGATACGCCTAGGGATCTCTTCCTCTGTCCACGGTTCCAGTGCAGTTGAGTTATGTGTGGGTTGGTTATGTGATTCCCTCCATCCTATTGTCTATTCAGCCTGTAGTAAACAATTGTAAGGTAGGTTGATAAGAAATATAAATTTTATAGTAAATTTCCTTTCTTATTATACCTACCGCAATTGTTTACATGGAGGCCCTCCCATCTTCTTATTCAGGTAAGAATCCCTCCTCCCCGCTGATCACATACCTCCTATGTTGGCGGACTCAGAAGAATGGTTTTGATGACTGCTTGCGCACTGGTTAACGGAAGTCATGGAATTGTACTAAGAGAAGAGCGTCCCTTACTGGGTGTGCGCCGATGGCACTCGGCCCAGTTTTGGCTTATTTTTTTGTGGTGTTTTTACACCACTTTTCTTTCCCAAATCTCTTGGGAAAGATTAAAATAGAGAGTATTTTATCGGAGTTGGGTTTTTCCACTGTAGTTCAAGCCTGTAGTAAACAATTGCGGTAGCTATGATAAGAAAGGAAATTTACTATAAAATTTATATTTTCTGTCAAAAACCGTTGCTATTAGCAATGCCCTATGAGTTTAGTGCATTTGTGCATCAACATTCTTTGACATGGCCTACATGGTGCATTTATCATAGGATTGTTTTAGAACTTGGTGTGCTCAATAGGCAAGGCCTCTAGATAAGAGCTATCAATTAGCATTCATTTCTGTGGAAAAAGTTGCAGTTTACAATGACCTTTGAACTTACTGCAGTTGTGTATCAATATTCTTCTGTTAGCCAGCCCTGTAGTTTACATTTAAACATGCATTGGTTGCTGTGATGCTGTGCACACACAATGCTGCTATGTTGAAGTTTCACCAAATAATATTGGAACCAATGAGCTTCAATTTTGCCATTTCACTTGTAACTTACCAAGTTCAAGTTTGTCAAGTTGAACTACAGTATCACTTTCATTTTTGTTAGAATCTTGCTATACATGTACTTTTAAATAATCTGAAAAAAAACCCAGAACATCAATATTGATTTCAGATCATAGCATCTCACCGTTATAATCAACTCAATATTAATTATATATATTTTATTAGTTATTACACATCCATTAAACTTTAACCCTTTACCCAACAAATCGGCTGCATCCGCCCGCGTAATATGCAAATTCAGCAGTTGAAAAAATATTATTTTTCAAAATTTCAACAAAACCATATCATGTGACCCCTCGTTGGAATGAGCTCATCGAGCTCGTTCCAACGAGGGGTCACATGATATGGTTTTGTTGAAATTTTTTGAAAAATTTAAAAAAATTATATTTAAAATAGTAAAGTTCGATATCATCTGCATTGGGTAAAGGGTTAAACCCTAGTATTTAATGGAATCACCGCTATGACATAAATGTTTCTGTATTTAACTTGTGATGTACAAGACAGAACTTTTTCCCCCGCACCGTTTAGACTAGTTCCTTTCCCAACGAGTCATTAGTTACACTTCGAAAAATTTTCAAATTTCATTGTAAAATTATTGATTATCTGTTGCGTAGTGTGATAGCCACCAAATGGTTAGGTGTAAATGGACACCAGCATACCCAATATTATTATTATTTATTTATTGGTGTTTAAGGTCACATACTTATGCACAATGGTTTATCGTGACAGTTTTACAGGTGGAGGAAGCCGGACTACCCAGAGAGAACCACCGAGCATCGACGAGCAGCTGTCAGCTTCTCAACATTCTAACTCTCTTCAAGCTCCACTCAAGCGGGGTTACAGCAGTTGAAGACATGTGCACCATCCACGTGCAGTACGCCTTAACCCTTTACCTAACATGAAAAGCAGACGACACTTGCAAAAAAAATTCGTGAATAACTAATTTTTTTCATTTTTTGTCTCAAAAACATAGGTTATGACCCCTCGTTGGAACGAGCTCGTTCCAACGAGGGGTCATAACCTATGTTTTTGAGACAAAAAATGAAAATATAATGAAAATTTATTGGCGATTTTTGAGAATAGCGCTGGCCGGTTTTGGCCGTTACGTTGGGTAAATTGTTAATACACGGTGCAGTCGTGGCCCATGTAGGCAACTGGGATAAAATGCCTTGCCCAAGGACACAACACGGGGGGCATACCCAGTAGAAAAGATAATGAATATAATTTAGTCTGGTTCCCTTAAGGTTGTTTTAATTTTTTATCGACCAATTTAATCAGCACCGCTTCAAACAACATTATTTCAAATATTATTTTTTCAATTTAAAAAAAAAATCAAAAGCCTTATCAGGTGACCACTCACTGGAACAAGCTCAATGAGCTCATTGCAATGGGGGGTGGGGGGGGGGGTCACTTGATATGGCTTTGTTTAAATTATTTGAAAAATAATGTTTATTCAACTGCTCAAATTATAAATACAATACAACCGCTGTGGATTGGTCATTTTCCACACAGGGCTGTATTATTCATAATGCTGACTAGACTGAAGCCTAGAGGTCCGCAAGGATGGGGGGGAGGGTGGGGAGGGGGGGGGCAATTTCATTTTTGCTGAGGCACTGCTACCAGCGCCTTAGGGCTCCAATGGTTATTAAAAGGCACTTTGCACTCTGCTCCATAGCGATACATGTACATATGTATTTATCCATATATATACTCTCATAAGTATATTATATATATAGACAATAAACATATAGTGTGTTTTTATATCTGTGTTATACAACGAGTTGAAATATGGTTTATTTTTTCGAGGCTTTGCCGAGAAAAAATAAACCATATTTCAACGAGTTGTATAACACAGATATAAAAACACACTATATGTTTATTGTTTTTATCTGATAACAAACAGACACCTGTCTCGTGCGTCTACCCGACTTATATATGCTTCTCACGGGCCTCCAAAGAAAACCAGTCTACGAGACAAAAGAAATAGGACAAGATGCATAGAGTTGTGTCCCTTACATTACAAAATCGATGACGGCGATTGTAAAGTGCGATTGCACTTCTTGCATCATGTAACTGCGCTGGAACAAAATAAATTTCAACTATTTTATTAACAGTAACAAAACGGTGTTTCAGTAGAGTTATTCTTTTTTTGACATAGTTCCAGTTTTCTTCCGTGTTTTATGCTGTAGTCCCAATATAACAAATAATTTTGCATTTGTTTACAATTTTTACGAGTTGAAATATGGTTTATTTTTTCGAGGCTTCGCCGAGAAAAAATAAACCATATTTCAACGAGTTGTATAACACAGATATAAAAACACACTATATGTTTATTGTTTTTATCTGATAACAAACAGACACCTGTCTCGTGCGTCTACCCGACTTATATATGCTTCTCACGGGCCTCCAAAGAAAACCAGTCTACGAGACAAAAGAAATAGGACAAGACGCATAGAGTTGTGTCCCTTACATTACAAAATCGATGACGGCGATTGTAAAGTGCGATTGCACTTCTTGCATCATGTAACTGCGCTGGAACAAAATAAATTTCAACTATTTTATTAACAGTAACAAAACGGTGTTTCAGTAAAGTTATTCTTTTTTTGACATAGTTCCAGTTTTCTTCCGTGTTTTATGCTGTAGTCCCAATATAACAAATAATTTTGCATTTGTTTACAATTTTTACGAAGTGTTTTTTTTTTCAGGTAGAGCAGACAAACTTTTAATTAGCGCAGTTCCTCAAGTACTTTTGATTGAGGCCATGACTATAAATAGTTCGCAGTCGCCGCATACTAATTACTGTTAACATTCAAGTAATTTCTACAATGTTTTGAAGCAAAATTTTAGGTTGCCTTTATTGAAGCAAAATAAATAAGAAATGACACCATCAGAGGATTTTGACAAAGTGCAATAAGCGTACAATTAAAACCTGCCCTGTGATATAACGATGTTTCATGAATGAATGAATGAAAATGGAATTGAAAGAGGTCAGAGGTCGTTCGCATAAATTATAATTATATACAACACCCGTGTATATACTTCAAGTATATACAACGGTTGTTATACTCTATGGTTATCAGATAAATATTTATATACAGTACATTATTTTAATGCTTATTTAAATAATATGTCAAGTTGTGAGTATAATTCTTCGGGAGACCCGCAAAATGGATATAGGGCTATGTACTGCGGCATAGTGCCTACCGTACCAGGGTCAGGCTGTCAGCTTTCGTGGGGTGAAAGATTGACACTAATCATAGGAATAATCTTCAAAAATTTAATTAATGAAGCACCGGGTACAACCCGGTGCTTCATTAATTAATATTTGGCTGCTGATGATTTTTATTACCAGCTGAACGCTTGTGTGGAAATCACTGCCCACGCATGGATTATGACCAGTCCACAGCGACTGTACTGTATGGGGGGGGGGGGGGGGGGGGGCGAATGCGGCCAGTTTGTTAGGTTAAAGGGTTAAAAAGCTAACAGTGGTAAACAAACATTATGAATCTTCACAAATATATTTTGATGACTATTTTTTTCAGCAATGAGCAATTAACATGGACAATAAGAGCAGAGAATTCGTTCAACAGTGTTGAGTTGGTAATGAAATATATGGATATTGAACAACACCCACAATGTGGCTATGATTCTCTGAAGTATTATGAAGGTAATATTCATATTGTAAGAGTTAATAGCTTTGATAGTGAATATATATGATACACAGTAGAGCCTACTTAACCCTCCACCTAATACAGCAGCAAAAACAGTCAGAAAATTGACCAGAATAAGCCTACCACAGCCTAAAATATCTCCGAATGTTTACAGTTAAACCATACAAATATGGATATCGTTAGCAACCAGGGGGATAGGGGGTTCGGCAAAGTGGCTCTGTGTACTAAGGCATAATACATGTCAATGGTGCACCTGTCTTCAACCAATGATAACCCTGCTTGTGATGAGTAGTACGTTGGGGAGTCTGACAGTTGCCTGTCACTGTTCAGTGGTTCTCTCCAGGTACTCTGGTTTCCTCCACCCATAAAACTGTCTGATTCAAGGTGACCCTGGCTGTCGAAAGTGTCATTAAATCACGACAAATAAATAAATAAATAAATAAATAAATAAATAATTAAATAAATAAATAAATGAATAAAAAAAAAACCTTTCTACATTCCATTCAAGTGTGGGGACATTATAAATTATTGTGATGAATTGATGGTACCATGATCTGAGGTTTGGTTCGGAGCTTATGTTCAACTGTGTCGCGATGCGAAGTGTCAAGGTTGAACATTCGCTCCGAGCCGCATACCTCAGACCATGTTTCCATCAACTCATCACAATAACATATATATATCTAATAAAACACTACCCATAGTCCAAAACCTACATCGTGAAACACGAGAGGCTTATTTACTAAACTTGTGATCATTAAGAAGTTGCCTTGTTCAAGGCAACTTTTAACAATCACAGGTTTAGTAAATAAACCTCTCGTGTTCCCCATGGCAGCATTGGATAAATAATCAATAAACCAAATAAACTCATTCCATCTCAGTTCAAATCATAAATCGGTTTGTAATTTAAAAAACGTTTCAACTAGAACACTGTCTGCTACATGTTTGAAAAATCCAGAAAAATGAAGTGGTTGCTGGTGACTCTATTGATGAAGCAATTACATAATGGGCGACGTCATTTCAAATATTTAGCATGGTGACGTCAGACGGTAACATTTACCACTGGAGCCATAAACATAAAAGTAATTACGCCAGCTCTTATCCAATCAGAGGGCGAGAATTTTACTCTTATCGGAACATAAGCTCAGGTTAACCCTTTACCCAACGCAGCCGATATCAAAATTTATTTTAAATATCATTTTTTAAAATTTTTCAAAAAATTGCAACAAAACCATATCAGGTGACCCTTCATTGGAACGAGCGAGCTCGTTCCAACAAGGGGTCACATGATATGGTTTTGTTGAAATTTTTGGATAAATAATATTTTTTCAACTGCTGAATTTGCATATTACGCGGGCGGATTCGGGCGATTGGTTGGGTAAAGGGTTAAATGCTTCTTGCGAATATTACTACCTGGTTTTTGCCATTATGTTGGGTAAAGAGTTGCAAAAGATGAGATTTACACTGGGTTAGTTACTTAATTAAAAATGAAGATGTTTTATAACCACAAAGTGCGACTAACCCTGTGGAGTGCATACAGTTAGTTGGTAAGTTAACATACACTGACTAACCATAGGCATTACCCAGGATTAGTTGACAGACTGCCATATCACACACTGCATGAAAATATACACCGACTAAGGCAGTAAAAATGTTACATGGGCTGCAGGATTCAAGGAACTAATGGAAATACTTATACTGGATTGTGGAATTTTTTTTAATGCGAATTTCAAAAATGAAAACATATTCTGTTTTCAATTAATAGTTTGATTGAATTGCATATGACTTAAAAACACCAAACCATTTACTTTTGCCAAAGCGAGATCGCATATTTGCCGTTCTTTTCATATTTGGATGCAATACTCAAACTTTGAGTCTAAATAGTTCCGAAAGATTATCAAATCATTCTGGTGAAACATATGGGTTTAGTAATTTAATAAAAGTTACGTTGCATTACTTTATTGTAACCTCTAGCCTCTTCGTTTTTAGGTCACCTGACTGCAAGTCAGTGGAAGCTATTACCATCACTAGGCATCCGACATCCGTTAACTTTTGAAACTTGTCTTCTCCTTCAAAACCACTGGACCAAATTCAAACATATATAGCACAGACCAGCTTTGGAGTATACCCTTTCAGTTTTGTTCAAATGAAGCAGCTTCCATCTTCGGCCCGCCGCTGTGGTTAGTGCCCAAAAAGCCTATACAGCTTTAAAAATCATCTTCTCATGAACCACTAGAAAGAATGCCTTGATGTTTGGCAAGGAACATCCTTTGATGTTAAAGATTAAAATTTGTTCAAGGGATGTTTGTAAGTCAATATTTGGGCTCTCTGTTGGAGCATACCCATTTAGGGCTTCACCAAAAATGTGTATTTCAAGAGTCGATGGGCTCATTTGAACCAAATTGTAGGGGGGTCATATACAAGTGTGTTCAAATTAAGCCCCTCATATATGGGCTCAATTCAGGGGCACAAATTTTAACTTGCTGCCATATGGGGAATAGTCTTTAAAAATCTTCTTCAGATCCACCCATGAGAATTATTTCATATTTGGTATGTGACATCTCTAGACATGTCAGATTCAAGTTACTTCAAATCAAGTCCCTGGCTTAATATGTGGGCTCTCTATGGGAGCTCAAAGTTTAACTTAGTGCATTATTATTATTTCAAAAACTGCAGGGACCAGAATATTGTTTTTTGGAATGCAGCTTCCTTAGGTCCATGAAATCAGATTGACCAAAAAAATTACTATCAGTTTTGTCATGGGGTGCCGTATGGGGATGCCCATTTTAACACTGTTGGCAATGGGAAAATGCTGAGTCATTATCTTTCTTGTTCTCCATCAACTAATTTGAAACTTTAAAACCACTGGACCAAATTCTTTCATATATGGCATGGACCATCTTTGGAGTATGTCCTTTCTGCTTTGTTCAAATGAAGCTGCCGCCATCTTCAGGCTGGTGGAGTTTACTCTTTTGATTTTTTCCCCAAATGTCGCTATGCCTCTTGGGGTGGAGTTAATGCTCATAAGCCAATCACAATAAAGCTTAGATTTCTGGTATGGAACTTACTTTAGTGATGCAGATTCACTTTTTTCAGAGGAATTCAGAAAGTCAAAATTTGGGCTCCACTCAAACTTTCTATTTCCAGAACCAATGGGCTGATTTGAACCAAATTTGTCATGTAGTATAAATGGGTCATAAGTACTTGAATTTATGCCCAGACTTTTTTTTCTGGAGGGGGTTGGGGTGGGGTGTAGAGAGAACCCAGGAGTTAAAAACAAAAACATTTTTCGTTCGGACACTTTTTGGAGTTTTCAGAGATCAGAGCTTTGTTTTAGCCAAGAAAGCTTTCCTAAGATCAGCAGAAATGAATGGCCAAAATATTTGCCTTTGATTGTGTCATGGCAAGTCAAAAAAATTGCTCTTGCTGCCCATCACTTACTGACACACTCATCCCTTTTGACAACTTGAGCCAGGTGAGTGTTTTAGGCTCACTTGAGCCTCAGGTTATAATTGTCGTAACCCACATGTAACCTAAATGCTTATTCAAGGGTTATTTCCAGGTCTGTTTATACCCCGACTACATGTACTACAAACATTTAAAAATCTTTTCTCCCAAACCAATGGTCTAAATATATCCATGTTGGGAATGTCAGATCTATGTAATCACTGTTCATAAGTTTGTTCAAATTAAGCGATTGGTATCATATGTAAAGGTGTCGTTAGGTGACATTTTAACATGGTGAGTAATGAGGAAGCATTAAAAATCCTCTTAGAAACAACTGGTGGGAAAGATTTCATATTTGACATGGTTAAAATGTACCCTGTTAATTGAATAGTTAATGTGCAAGTTAAAATTATTCAGTTAACAAGAGTATTCAATTAACAGAGATTTGTTCACTTTCCTGTATTATTAAAGATAAATTAAGCCTTTATTCCATTATATCCTGTTTGATTGAGCTCATGGAACTCTGTCAAACAAACAAATAATAGATTAAAATCATTAAGTACCTGTATTGGATGTAGTAATGCCAAATACTTGTAGGTCTATAAGGTCTCAAAAAGTTAAAAATCTGTTTCTCAGGTCCTCCCACATGGTCCTTTTGGATGCTGCATGCCTTCTTTTTATAACCAATGCAAACTTGAAAAAATAAAAATTAAATGGCTTATGTCTGATATTTTACCCAAGTTAATAAAATTGACAAATTTGTCCCTTGAGTGCAATAAGGCTTTGTAATACTTCAGCATTGCAAAGCCTTCTTGCACTCAAGGGATGAAATACTCCATCTCTCATGCTATTTTGTAGATTATCAGGCCCAAAACATTTTTTGATGGCAAAGAAATAATTACAAAAATAAAAATCACCCGTCCACATGTAATTTTACAAAAACTACTGGCCTGAGAAACAAAAGATCTCATTTATGGGGCCTAAACAATGGAATTTAGTGATTATTAGGCTTATTTCTCGACATATTACAATATTTTTATTCAATAATAATCCACATGCAATTAACCAGTTCAATTTGTCCTGAAGGTATGGTATGTGATTTTGTGTTTGGAAGTTATATACAAATCACAGGATTATTCAGTTAACTGGTAGAATGCTGGAAGCCCATATTTGGGCTTTATTCTGAAGTGCAGATACCACAGCTTGAAGGCTCATATTCAATCCATGTGCTTTGTATTATCTTTGAAGTGATATTATTTTGTCTGTAAGGGTTCGCCTTGTTTCAATTTATAGGAGAGTGCCCAGAGTGCCCATAGGCACTCTCCCATAAACTGTAACAAGGCAAGGACATGTGTACAAGTTTTGATGGCCAAAAATTATTTAGCACTCTACCAGTTAAGAGATAATCTAATTATTTGGTCTTCTCTACACTTGAAAAGTTGTTTGACAAGTTTGTTCAAATCAACCACCCAGTTTAATCTTATAGGTGTAGTGGACCCAACAAATTAACACTATAGTTAGTTGGGGATCACAGATCACTGCTGCTGGCAGATATTCTTGCCCAGTGCAAGTTTTCTCTTGCCAATGAAATAAGTATAATTTGGGCCAATTTAGCGGGATGGGGGAAGGGGCAGAAAAAAAAATGTGTGAACATAGGTGGAAATTTTTATTTTGCAGGTTTTTTGACCCACCCACCCTTTCCTGCATATTTTTTCCATCACATTTTGGGGGACCCACTTCTTCTCATACATTTTCATACATTTTATATACAAAACTTTGGCGCTCGAACACTAACTCAAAATGCATAATGGACACTGATTCAATGCATATTTTTTATGTTTTCAAATATGTTTCCATTTACTCTATCAGATGCATTTTTCAAGACTTACCCGATTCACATCAGTTCACAAAGACACGTTACTGTATAGCTTGAACACTGTGTGGATCCGGGTATAATAGGTCCACATTTGGTTGCCAGATTGTTAACGCACAACAGCAATGGCCTGGCTGTTCATACAGACATTTTAATACTATACTGATGTAGCAAATTCTAAGGAATTTGTTTTATCCTTATATTTTTATGCTGTACCAATGACCCAGACTTAGCTGGTGCTAACTCCTTAAATTATAGGGCCAAACACAAATTTGCTCCCCAATCCCCAAAATTTGCATCAAAAACCGAAATTTCAATGTCCTATGTGGTCCTCCATACCTTTTATCCACTGCGCTTGCGCAGTGTCAAGGAGGTCTCGAAATTGGCTCAAAAAGCCATTCTTTGTTTGGCCCTAAAATCAGTAACATGTCACTGATATTTGTGCTTGTAAATCTCAGTTTAAATGATGCCAGACACATAATTATGAAAGAAATGGTGGATCTAAGGATGAAATAAAAGGATGAGAGGAAGAAACAGTGGCAGAATGTGTTCAGGGCTGTAACTTATAATTTTGTTTTACGAAATTATTTCATGTTCCCTAATTTCGGGGCATGAGCCTGATGTTGTCATTCTGGCTATGAATTTACCATTGTTTGTTCAGTGTTTCCTCTCTCCCTTTCCTTAATACCCCCCTTGCTATTCTCCCATGCTTTTGGCATAATTTTTGTAATGTTTTTTTACTAAAGTTTCTTGGGAGTTTTGGCTTGGTAACAGAATGATTATTCTGTTTTTCCCCATGCTTATGTCCTCACCCTTGGGTGGTTAGGCGTTGTGATCTGCATCTACCATCCGATGTACTGCAGTTTCTTCTCTGGAAGCATCTGTTTTACATCGGATAGCATTTAATTTGGTGACTGATTTTGGCCAATGTTTACAGTGCTTGGAGTCATGTTTCCGGTTTTTGTACACTTTTGTTTATGTTGACAACGGTTACTTCTGATAGTGATTACTTGTCTTCTATTTAGTTCTGCTCATAGCTAGATACATTAATATTGTCCGTAAGTGTTACATTAATTTTTAAAAATGTTTTAAAATTTTTGTCCACACTTGGGCTTTTTTGGGATCCATTTGGGCTCATTGTTCCCATTGGGAACTTGGGCTCTTCTGAAAATTTTTTTAAAAAAATTTTTTTTTTTTAATTATTTTTTCGAAATGTTATAATGGATTATATTATATTATGTATCCTTGTTTCAAGGGTTAGTGCAAGTACTATGACTGTTTATATTTTTTCATGATGAAAGAATATTGTTTAAATTGTAATGCAAGGAAATCTTCCTCTGATTCTCATGTTCATTGTGTTTCTTGTAGACAATGTACTCACACTAATTCTTGGTCAGTGTGTGCCAATTGGAATGACAAACGTTGGAGACGTGTGTCACGGTATATTGTTAGCGGTGAGGGGTCCATGCCGGTCCTCTCTCTGCAAGGTCACTCTAGTTTATCAGTCTCTTTTTCAGAGGAACAAGAACAGGGTGATGTTTCCGTGATGTCTTCAACAAGTGTGCCTCCATCATTGCAGTCAAACGAAGAGCTAGCGGCAAAAATGCTCATGGAAATATAACAATTGCCTAAGAGGTCCCTAGTAGGATCAACGGTGTTGTTTTCCGCTAGCTCACCCGGTGTAGTGACCATTCATCGAATGGCTCAGCAGCCGCGTTTGTCCGTTGCAGTCCAGGGAAGCAGTTTGGGTGATGCGAGCACTATAAACATTGAACGTGCACACCTAGTGACGACAGATCCAAGGATAGTACGGAGGAAGCCTGTCAGTCTGGTAGCTAGCTCGTCCAGGTCTATCCGGACTGCGAGTGAGAGAGGCCCCCCTCTCTCTTACAACAACATCTGGGCTGCGATGTTGTTGTATGTACATTCGTTAGTCGGAGCATATGTCCACTCCTCCTGCTCGGGATGCTCCGTCGCATAGACAGTCCGACGTGGCTTGTCTATTGGCTTCCTCATCCTCACATCAGCACACACGACCACACCTTGGCTATGTGACCACAGATATTCAGCCTGCTTCGCCGGCCAGAGAATCCACGTCGACCAGGTCACGCCATCCGCTAGCCAAGGACATGAGGCCTTTCCAGTTGGGACGTTATATAAATGCAGGAATTAACGTCCCTGGAGCTTCCAGCGGCTAATTACGTAAGACCGCTGCTCCACAGGCCTCCGTGACGGACTTGCTATCGCAGATAGCTCAATTCATTGCAGCATCCCAGCAGCTATCCCAGCAGCTATCAGAAACTTTTTCAGTAAAGAACTATCTGAGCAAAGCTGGGTCGGTTCGTTCCCCCTGCAGAGTCAGTAAGGGACGACTGAAATTATTATGTGGTCCAGGCAGATGGTAAAAGGGAATCAGCACAACTTAAATTTTCCCTTTCCGAACAACTTAAGGTGGCTGTAGATTTCATCCGGCATCACCTTTTAGAAGTTGTTTCTCTGGACAAAAATGCTGCGTTACCTGATAAGAAACTGAAAGCGTCACTGGACACAGACTTTTTCGGCCGGATTAGGGACACTGTCCCTGAGTTTCCAACCCAGTCCAGAAATGTCACAGACATTTGAACTTTTGAATGATGCTATATTCAAGCTAGCCTCTAAGACTGGAAAATCAGGTTTCTTATCGCCTAGCGCTATACAGCTGCCTTTCATCAATGCTAGACATAAATTTGAAACAGCAGGACTAGGCATGCCGAGAGTTCCTCTGCGTTTGGACGACTAGGCTGAAGACCTGGAATTGTCATTGCCGGCATCCATGTCTATTTACTCCAGTATACTGGAGACGACAATATCGTCTAATAGAATTTAGACGCATTATCTCACGCAGATCACCTTACCAGAGCGTTATCAGTACGTCTCGAAGCGAAAGAATTCCAAGATTTTCAAACTTTCTTAAGAATTCTTTTGAGGGCTATAGCATATTCTACTTATAACTCCGCAGGGTTCCCGCGGGCCTTGAAAAGTCTTAAAAAGTATGGAATTTGAAAAAAAAAATTCAAGGCCTTGAAAAGTCTTGAATTTGAAGCCTGGGCCTTGAAAAGTCTTGAAAATGGGACATTTCTAAATATGTAACATACTTTGCACTAATAGTGCAAAGTTTGTTACATTCTTGTAGTGCGAATAGTCTTGAAAAGTCATGAATTTTGTTTCTTCCATCATTGAAAAGTCTTGAATTTGCATTGAAAAGGGTATGGAAAAGTCTTGAATTTACCCCCCTGAAAAGTGCAGGAACCCTGCTCCGCCCTTTCAGTGGCAATATGGAGTTAGTCAGACGTGATGCTGCCCTGGCTGCATCCACAAGAGTGGATAGTAAGGTGGACAAAAACTCTCTTCCAGTCGCTCCGGTCTCAGGAGAGCTTCTCTTCGATGAATAAGCTTTCTACAATCTATAATCAGATTACTAAGAAAGCTCCGGATTCTCTGCTTTTATTCCGCTTTGAAAAAGTCAGACTCAGCAGGGAGAAGTAGGGCAGGTTCTTCGGGGGCGAATACGTCCAAAGGAAGTTCCTATGGAGGATCAAAGAAAGCCTCCGGAGACCGTCAGAGTAGCGACTCACATAGGGGTCGTAATGCTGGCCGAGATATCAGGTCAGATGCCCCAAGGACGACTGGGCGAGGTGCGGGTCGTGGAGGATGTGTTTTCTCCTTTCGCAATCCTCGCAGGGCCAGGAGGTGATGGTCTAACCTATATTGCGTTCCAGTGGGCGGAAGGCTGTGGAGATTCTTAACCAATTGGTTGTAAATTACAGACGACCCATGGGTGCAAGGGGTTATTCCCGAAGGTCTAGCTGTCCTTCAGGGAAAAACCTCCGTTAACTCGAAGTCCACGCTGGTCTCAGCTTCCGTTAAACGTTCAGAAGAGAGATTTGCTTCTATCAGAAGTTCAATCTCTTCTGGACAAGAACGCTATAGACGTCGTAGAAAACCAGGAATCTCCAGTTTTCTGCAGTCACCTGTTCCTGATTCCAAGATCAAATGGCTCATTCCGTCCAGTTATAGATCTGAGCTGGATAATTAAGCTGATCGGGGCTCCAAAATTTTTATATGGAGACCATCCGATCGGTCAGAGCAAGCATTCAAGTGAACGATTATGCTGTGAGCATAGATCTCAAGGATACGTACTTTTACGTCAGGGTACATCCGGCGTTTAGAAAGTACTTTTGCTTCACTGTCCCAAGAGTTGTTTTCAGTTCCGAGCAATGATTCTCTGGTCTGAACCTAGTGCCCTGGACCTTCACTCGAATAATGATCTCGGTAATGACTCATTTCCGAGCTCATTCTTCTGTGCTAACGTCGGCCTACTTGGACGACATTCTTCAGGGTTACGGCAGCAAGTTAACGATTCAGAACGATGTTCAGAGTCTGCTTCAATTGCTCCGACGTCTCAGTTTCACAGTAAATGAAAAGAAGTTGGATCTAGTGCTGTCCGAATCATTCACCCAAGTGGGAATGAGCTTAGAGATGCACAACAATCTCGTTCGTCTGCCGTTAACCAGAGTGATATTAGTCAGTTGTTACGCTCGTTTTTGCCTTCACTCAGATGTAGTAAGAGTGAGAGAATTCATGAGACTGACAGGTTTGTGCAGACCCGCTGCGGATCTTATTCCGGTGGAGCGGCTACACACTCGTCCACTCCACAGATATTTTATCTCAGAATTGGAGTGTGAAGACTCATTCGCTCGAATCGAACATCGTCTTGTCGAATCAAGTGAAACAAGAGATTCAGACTTGGGCAGATATTCAGTGGTTAACTCAAGGAGTACCACTGCAACTTCCGGATCTGAGTTTAACGATAATGATGGATGCGAGTCAAACAGGTTGGGGCGCAACTCGGAGCCCAACAGATTCAGGGTGCCAGTACATAAACATCAAGAGATGATGTCAATATGGCTTGCTCTACGTCAATGAATGAACATTCTTCAGAATTCGCATGTTCAAATTCTGTCCGACAATTCGACAGTAGTAGCGAATATTCGGAACCAGGGAGGCACTCATTCCATTCCGTTATGCAGTTTAACAGAAAGGATCCTTCTGTTTGTTCTAGTGCATCAAGTTCTTCTATCGGTCCATCATATTCTGGGTCGTCTGAACGTTCTAGCAGACTCCCTTTCTCGGAAAGGTCGTATGTTGTCATCAGAATGGACTCTCAACAACGAGTATTCAATCAGATTTGCTACCAATGGGATCGTCCAATGGTAGACTTATTTGCGATGCATCTCAACTATCAGTTGCAGATGTATGTGTCGCAGTGTCCAGATCCTCGAGCATTTGCAGTAGACACTCTCTCGATCTCTTGGGACGGAATGATAGGATATGTATATCCTCCAGCACCATTGATTCAGCAGATATTGCTCAAGATAAAGCAATCTCACTGCAAAATTCTGTTGGTAGCATCTCTGTCACCCCAGAGACCATGGAGAAATCTACTCAGGTGTCCGCCGTGGGATATGCCGTGGAAGCTTCCTCCATGAGAGGATCTTCTTTCGCAGGGGAAATCGCGCACACTGCATCACAACCCACAAGGTCTCAACTTCCACATATTTCCGTTGTGCGGTTCTTCTTGCACGGCAAGCAATTTACAGGACGAGCAGTGGACGCAATTTCTAACTGTAGGAGGACCTCCTCGTTGCTAAATTATGCTGCTAAGTGGAAGGTTTTCTCAGGGTGATGTAGGGATCATTCTGTTGATACCTATGCACATCATGATAGTTTACAGATTGGATCTATTGTCTCTTTATCTAAGTTACTGAAAAACTTTTCGATAAATAGACCTAGAACCCTTAGCTTAATTCCTAAGTGGAATTTAGCTTGGATTCTTCTTAAGATAAAAGAAGCGCCATTTGAGCCTCTTGATACAGTGGACTTCAAATTCTTATCTTATAAGACAGCTTTCTCTTAGCCATTCTCTTCTGCTAGAAGTGTTAGTGAGCTTCAGGCACTATCTGTTGATGATTCTCACTATAGTAGTGTAGGTAATACTATTACCTTGACTACTAATGTTGGATTTTGGGCTAAAATCATTCTCCTAATAAGTATCTGGAACCTATTGTTATTAAGGCTCTTCCATCTTCAGATGGCCATAGGCCTTTACTCTGTCCTGTTAGAGCTATACGTATTTACAAACGTAGATCTGAGTTTATCAGAAAGGGACATAAATGTTTCTTTCTGTCTCTGCTGCCTAATAGAAGGGACATTACGGTCCATTCTATTGCAAGGTGGATTCAATTAACTATCCGTACTGCTTATGGAAAATTATCTTCAACTCTGCAGTCTCTGCTTAAGATTTCGGCACATGAAGTAAGAGCGCTCTCTACATCTTGGGCTTATGCTATAGTGTTGCTATTACCGATTTTATTAAGGCTGCATATTGGTCTCAGCCTTCTACATTCACAAGTTTTTATCTTAGAAATATTGATTCCATTTCTGGCGACCTGCGTATTTAGGTCCATTATCTGTTGCTGCTCTTGGGCATTTGACCAGGACAAGGGGAGGGGGGGGGGGGGGGGATGGCTTTAGAGTGAAAAGCAAGGGAATACCTCTTCTGGAATCAGTAATTCTGAGTCAGTGCCAGGATGGTTTTAAAGTGTAAAGGTAATTCATGTAATATTTTTAAAGTGTAGCTCGGTGTGTAACATTTGTATATGTCACGGATCATACGAGGGCTAATATACAATGTTTGGACACTTTTAAATGAGTATAAAAAGTCTCATTATCTGGACTATCTTTATTTATTGGGTTTCCTTTAATAAGATTAGTATAATGGATTATACTGGATGTTAATAGAGATCATTGATGTTATTGTGCTCAATTAGGGAATGGTATTGTGTCTTTGTTTTTTGATACAAACAAGAAAGATACATGTAAAACCTGTTCTCCTCTTCTCCTTGAGGGGATAATTCTGTTTACATGTAATTGAGTCTGTTGGATTTTCCTTTATGTCCTAGGCCTTCCAGCCTTTTTTCTATTCAGCTAAGTCTGGGTCATTGGTACAGTATAAAAATGTTGAAAAATTTATGGTAATTTATATATTTTTTATACTTACCAATGACCCAGACGGAGATGGCCCTCCCATGACTTGGGAACTCATACCTCTCCGCTGATTACATAATGCTTATCAGGCACTGCTTGTAAGAATGACTTTTGGAGCCAATTTCGAGACCTCCTTGACACTGCGCATGCGCAGTGGATAAAAGGTATTGAGGACCACATAGGACATTGAAATTTCGGTTTTTGATGCAAATTTTGGGGATTGGGGGGGGGGGGGGGGTCAAATTTGTGTTTGGCCCTATAATTTAAGGAGTTAGCACCAGTTATGTCTGGGTCATTGGTAAGTATAAAAAATATATAAATTACTATAGATTTTTTAACATTGAGGTGTCTGTGTGGATGAGCTTGTTAGTTCCTCCAGTGGTTGGTGGAATCCTTAGACCACCCAGTGGATCTGTTTAAATAATTCTACCTTCATCTTGGGAACTAACAATTTTGTGATATAGGCATCATATTGCCATAGTTGTTGAAAGAGATGCAAAACCCCATCAAACCAGATCAGACAATTGAGACAAACTAAATGTGTAGCTTAATATTCTTACAAATCTAGTTTCTCAGTGTTTACCTTGCAAATGAAACTCAGTTATTCTTTTTCCCAGAAACCTTTGATTTTAAACAAAATTTAAATAAGCTTTTCCTAATTTTATCTCTCATATGCACCTCAAACAGTCTAGTTTCTGTAAATTATGGCATATGCAGGCATATGTGAGCAACGTGCATGTTGTACCCATAATTAATTTACTAATGCTTATACTGTAACCGTGTATATGTTGCAAATATTGGTGTAGTAAATGGGAACTTGTTTTTGTTCTGGCTCAAGAAGGGCAAACCTTGTGTTTTTAGCTTAACCCTTTACCCAACATAACGGCCAAAACCGGCCAGCACTATTCTAAAAAATCGCCAATTAATTTTCATTATTTTTTTCATTTTTTGTCTCAAAAACATAGGTTATGACCCCTCATTGGAACGAGCTTGTCGAGCTCATTCGAATGAGGGGTCATAACCTATGTTTTTGAGACAAAAAATGAAAAAAAAATAGTTATTCAAGAATATTTTTTGCAAGTGTCGTCTGCTTTTCATGTTAGGTAAAGGGTTAACTTGACAAAGTCAAGATAAGCTATTGCCATCATGCGTGAGTCTGTTCACACTTTCCATTAGCACAGTCTACACCCCGTAGTTCTTGTCCGATCATCACAAAATTTCATATGCAGGTTTGAGGTCATGTCTAGATGAGAACGTCCCCTTTGGTCACGATCAGTCAACTGTGATGGCTGCCCGAGCCCAAAACCCGAAAATCTTTAGCACAGACTACAGGTCATATTTATGAAGGGAGTTCATTGTAACTTGGTAGGATGCCTCTGTATAATATCTAGATGAGAACATCCCTTTTTGGTTATGATCTGTCAACCGAGACAGCTGCACAAGCACGAGACCCAAAAACTTTTAGCACAGTCTTCAGGTCATATTTAATATGGAGGGATTTCATTATAACTTGGTAGGATGACTCCGTATGATATCTAGATGAGAACTTTCCCATTTGGTCATGATCTGTCAATCGTGACGACTGCCCAAGCCCAAAACCCAAAAAACTTTAGCACAGTCTGCAGGTCATATTTATTGAGGGATTTCA
Organism: Pictodentalium vernedei; assembly: GCA_031216915.1. Taxonomy (NCBI): domain Eukaryota; kingdom Metazoa; phylum Mollusca; class Scaphopoda; order Dentaliida; family Dentaliidae; genus Pictodentalium; species Pictodentalium vernedei. The sequence continues at coordinate 164,879,960 of CM062297.1, forward strand.
TTGTAACTTGGTAGGATGACTCCAGATAATGCCTACATGAGAACATCCCCTTTTGATCGCAATCATTCAACCATGATGGCTGCCCGAGCCTAAAACCCGAAAAACTGTAGTACAGACTACAGGACATATTTATGAAGGGATTTCATTGTAACTTGGTAGGATGACTCAGTATAATGTCTAGATGAGGATGTCCCCTTTTAGTTGCGATCGGTCAACCATGATGGCTACACAGGCCCGAAGCCCAAAAACCTTTAGCACAATCTGCAGGCCATATTTGTGAAGGGATTTCATTGTAACTTGAAAGGATGACTTTTTGCAGCAATAATCAAATTGCATGTGTAGCAATCTTAAGTTAATCAGATGATTCTCTGTGGAAGGCATGATTGATAAGACAGTGAGTAGCATTACTGTCCTTTTAAGTTTGTTGAATTATATTGCTTACAATCCAATTTTCTGAAAATGAAGTTTTATTAGTGTGAAATCGGCTGCTTATAAATCATGTTGTATTGTTCACATTTTCATGCACAATACACCATGAATTATATAAGCTGCAACATTCCATGACTATTTTCCTCGAACAGATTTTAGCCCTTTACAGAAAACACACGATAAAAAAATTATGAGGGGATCACATGATATGGTTTTGTTTAATTTTTTTCTATTGCACAATTTGTATATTACCTAGCAGATGTATCTATTTTGTTTGGTAAGGGTTCGTTGGTCGCTAGGTGGAACTGAGCCATGCTGTTGTCTACTCGCAAAAAGTAAAAATTGCAGGCGCGCTGGCACACAAGAGTGACAGTGCACCTTAAAATCAAAAGACTGCACTAATTCACTTATGCCTGTTATAAAGGAACAGTACAATTTCCAAGAATTGAATCTTACTGTTTCTTTAAAACATGTCCAAAGTTAGTAGACTTTACCAAAACCAAATTCTTGACTTATTATCATTTTTGGAGAGCTTTCAATTCGCAGTTCAATTAACAGAATTACTTCCCCAAGTTATTATAAAGTTAAAATGATGTAGAATTCACCCCTGGGATTTAGTAAGAGAAATTGATAAGCTTAATTTGACAAACATTAATTATTCTTTACCTCTCTGATTGTGGCATACTCATGGGGGGGGATTGGATGGGGAATCCTCCCACCACCCTCACTTTTTCTCAAAAATGTCAACCTTATATACATTCATGCCTGAAATCGCTGTAGCTGGTTCATGGCTAGTTCGGCTGCCGTGGACTGGTCCCTTTCCATGGGTGGGAAATATTGCCACATATGCAATAATATTAGATTCCAAACACTAATTATAGGAGTAAATCATAAAAAAATTAATTAATGAAGCGCTGGGGACAACTGATGATGATGGTTTTTATTACCTGGTAAATGCATGCGTGGACATCACTGCCCACACATGGATTACAACCTCTGTACTGTACTCTCAGTCTGATATTTCTTGGGTCATTTTGCTCTATAGTTATAGCTCCAATTTTGAGGTACTTCCACCTTAAAAAAAGTAATCGGGGTACTCTAGTTGTCATGAAAAGATATTTTTTACCCCAGGGAAGAATCTGGATCTTCACCTATGGGGAATACACACTCTTCATCACAGGCTGAAATTAAGGAGAGACAACTGTTGTCTATGTTCTGTAAAGGAAGACTTTTTATTTATCAATTTATTTTGATATTATTAGTTACCCTGTGTCTGATCACGTGGTACAGGTTTTTACCTATCCGAAGCCAGCCGTATCCCATGAGGCCAAAGGCCAAATGGGATACGGCTGGCTTCGGGTAGGTAAAAACCTGTACCACGTGATCAGACACGGGGTAACAAATTTATCTATTGATTTCCGTTTTAGAAGTACAATCTATTTCATGTGTGAACACACACAGCATGAGATCTTTTATCTTCCATTGTTGAGCCATACAGGTTTCTGTGGAATTTTTGTGCAAAAGAGTTTTTGTGAAAATATGCCGATATGACTAGTCTAAAAAAATTATTGAATTTCTTTTTTTCTTTTTTGTCTCAAAAACATTGTAGATTTCGGAACGAGGCCTCCACTGGATATGGGAAATTTGTCAGTGGCTGGGTGGACGTATCGTGGGTTTCAATGAATATGGTCTCATACCACGTATCTATCAACCAATCAAATCAAAAAATTCACTTTAGTCAATAGATAATATTTCTTTCTGAGTCCTTCAACTAAATAGGAGCTTCATCACTTTAACACACCTTTCATATGATAGAGATGATTTTATTTTCTTTGATTTCAGGGACAATTCTGAAGAAAACAATATGTGGCAGTTCAATCAGGCAAGATTATGCCTGCTATGTTTCCACATCAAACTTTGTTATCCTTAAGTGGAAGACTGACCACTCGGCAACAAAAAATGGATGGAGAATCGGATACCGATCTGGCCCGAGATCATCATTGTGTAAGTTGATAAATCCTATATGTTACTCAATTATTTTATTTTAACAGAAACTAGTTACATGGCAATTTTGTCAGCCAAAAATGTTCAAATTTAAGTTATGTTTTGATTACCTTTATTCTGATGAGAAAATGATAATTTAATTCATAACATCTTGTTTGACAGAGCTCAAAAAGCTTTGTCAAACAAGATACAATGTATTAAGTGATTGATTTTCTTTCAAATGGTCTTGTTGAAAATTTGGGAAAACTTATACTTTCCTTGTGATTTATATGCCAGATAAGAATTTCTATGTTGAAATGATTTGTTTTATATTCAAAATGCATTGAAATGTTAAAATTTTTATTACATGCCTGTTCTATGAAATTCCCATCTGCAGCAACACTAAACCATGTGGAAAATGAAAATTCGTTCCACACACGTGTGCCAAACAGAAATGTTGACAGATTATTTTTAAATAGCAGCAAAAATTTAACTGGAATTTTTTATGAATCATGAACAGCAATTACAATTTGAATCACCAGCGATATCTAAAAATAATAGCTTGGGTTCCCCTCGTAAATTTGGTTGATGATAAAATGTGTTCTTTTTGTTGACAGTTCGTCCCCTGAGTTGCAATGTGTTCTTTGTGCCCACTGTCATATAGCACACATTGGAATTTGGGGGTGTGTTATCAAATGAAATGCTGAGTGTTCTTCTAATAAATACTTTTATAGATGTGAAGGCATGTAATAAACGCAGAACAGTACATGTGTGTGATTGGGTTAATCGATATGGCACTTGTACCATATCGATTAACCCATTCACATGCATGTGTTCTATGTATGGATTAAATGTTTAGTAAATTGTTTTGTGTATGATATGCATTAAGCATGTTTATTCTATTACTGGGTATCTAATAAAGTAGAGTATGTCAACTTTAAAACAATTAATGAATTCTTGGAAAATTTTGTTGGATCATATACTTTTTCTGAGAATGCAGATGAGTGGAGATTACCTATTGAAAGCTTCTCCAATTACATGTGTGAAATATCAGTCGTGTTCATATGAGGTCATTGGGTGGGGATTTGAACCCCTAGTTTTGTAACTAATCAAGAAGACTGTGTAAACATTCATTTTTCAAGTTAGGAGGCATTCTCTCTTTAAATGAGAGAGGAGTTCGGAGAGAAAGAAATTATCCACACCAATTAGTAATATGAAACAGCATTGCATGTCACTTGTGACGATACTTAACGTTGTTAGTCTCCTACCGGCATCACTGGAGGGGACTATAGGTTTGCACTCTGTCCATCCGTCAGTCTGTCAATCTGTTAGTCTGTCAGTCACACTTTAGTTTTCCGGAGTTTTTTTGGAAACGCTTCAACGGAATGATTTCATCTTTGGTAAACTACTATAGAACAATGACTTACAGATCAAGTTTGAGTTTCATGCTGATTGCAATATTCTTGTGTGAGTTACGGCCCTTGGAAATATGGGAAAAAGCACCAAAATATCAGTTTTCCGGAGTTTTTTTTGGAATCGCTTCAATGGAATGATTTCATTTTTGGTAAACTACTATAGAACGATGACTTACAGATCAGGTTTGAGTTTCATGCTGATTGCATTATTCTTTTGTGAGTTACGGCCCTTGAAAATATGGAAAAGCACCAAAATATCAGTTTTCCGGAGTTTTTTTGGAAACGTTTCAATGGAATGATTTCATTTTTGGTAGCCTACGAAAGAACGATGACTTAGAGATCAAGTTTGAGTTTCATGCTGATTGCCTTATTCTTGTGTAAGTTATGGCCCTTGGAAATATGGAAAAGCGCCAAAATATCAGTTTTCCGGACTTTTTCTGGAAACGCTTCAACAGAATGATTTCATTTTGGTAACCTACTATAGAACGATGACTTACAGATCAAGTTTCATTTACACTCTGTCCATCCATCCATCAGTCTGTCAATCAGTCTGTCGGTCATACTTTAGTTTTCCGGACTTTTTTTGGAAACGCTTCAACGGAATGATTTCATTTTTGGTAATCTACTATAGAACGATGACTTACAGATCAAGTTTCATTTGCACTCTGTCCATCCATCAGTCTGTCAGTCATACTTTAGTTTTCCAGACTTTTTTTGGAAATGCTTCAACCAAATGATTTCATTCTTGGTGCTACTATAGAACGATGACTTACAGATCAAGTTTGAGTTTCATGCTGATTGCATTATTCTTGTGTGAGTTATGGCCCTTGGAAATATGGAAAAGCGCCAAAATATCAGTTTTCTGGACTTTTTTGGGAAATGCTTCAATGGAATTCATGCTGATCACATCTAGGTTATAACATTTGTATAATTACTAATGCTCATTAATCCGGTAGGGGACATTGTATTGCTTCAGCGATACGTGCACTCTTGTTAGTTTTGATAGTAAAGCTCCCTCCTCCAAAGTCCATGGTCCCATATTTTTTAAAAATCTTAAGTCTGATTTGAGGCCTGAAGTGGACTCAAGTCTGAGTTTTACTCAAGTTGGCTAATATGAAAAAAAACTTGAGTACAAAATCAAACTCAGTCTTTAAGTTTTGAACTTTTGATGGAAACGAAATAATTACAAAAATAAAAAAGAAAATAAAAAATGGCCAGAGAAACAGAAAAACTACTTTATGGGGCCTGATCTATTTTGCATTTGTGCAGTGGTTTGGTAAAAGATTTAATCCTACAGCCCTATAGAGCTGTGGGTTGGAATTTCTACTGTTCCTCTTAACCCTCTACCCAATGTAACGGTCAAAACAGGCCAGCGCTATTCTCAAAAAGCACCAATTAATTTTCATTTTTTTCTCCATTTTTGTCTCAAAAACATAGGTTATGACCCATCATTGGAATGAGCTCAAAAAATGAAAATGAAAAAAATTAGTTATTCAAGAATTTTTTTTGCAAGTGTCGTCTGCTTTTCATGTTAGGTAAAGGGTTAAGATGTTTGTTTTTTCTTATTTTGCTTGCTTACCAATTGATGAATTTTCTTAATGCCCAAATTTATGCATAACATTTTTGAGGGAGGAAAAATCAGCTTAACCCTTTACCCAACGTAACGGCCAAAAACGGCTAACTCTATTCACAAATATTGCCAATTAATTTTCATTATTTTTTCATTTTTTATCTCAAAAACATAGGTTATGACCCCTCTTTGGAACGAGCTCATCGAGCTCGTTCCAATGAGGGGTCATAACCTGTGTTTTTGAGACAAAAAATGAATAAAATTTGTTGGTCAAAAAAATTATTTGCAAGTGTCGTCTGCTTTTCATGTTAGGTAAAGGGTTAAATCAAGAAACTATAAATGTTTACAGGAAAAAAATCATGAATGGTGAGAGAAACTTTGAACTTGGCAAACATTTTCTTCAGCTTTATCAAAATATCAATTCCAGTAAAAATCTTAGCAGAGCCCAGCATTGAATTTGAATCAGGAATCTTGAGTCTGAACTTAAATTATGGATTCCAGAAAAATAGATCTGGACAGTTTTGGTTTTCCAGTTCAATTCTGATTTTTGTGACAAACCAGAAAAATGAACCATAAGAAACAGCAAAAACCAGCTGAACAGCTTTATTGTGATTGTACATAAACTGACTGAACTATCTTACTGTGATCCAACTGGGTTATAGAGGCATCTGTGTAGTATTATGGATGAAAAATGCCAAATCCTTCACTCTAGAGAGGAGAATTCAGTTGTATAAAAACTTTTGATTCTTCCCTCGGCTTCTTCTTGATTTGTTGGACTAGCTGTCATCGTTTATTACTTTCGGTTTACTGTAAGCGGAGACTAAGGAACGGCGTGTTGATGAAAAACTCTATTCCAGCACGCAGAGAAATTTCATTAATGCACATGAGCCTGTAAATTATTAACTTCTCTGCGGGAGCCCAATTTTTTAAAGAGGGGGCCTCAAAAATAACTTACAAAATCTTTTTCCTTTGAGCCCTTGGGGGCCCCCCTGGAGCCCGGGGCCCCTGGCCATTGGCCACCCCGGCCCTATGGACCGGCCGCCACTGATGTTCTTATTCTTACATTTTCTCCCTTATTGACTCATCCACCAAAATGTGACCATGAGAGCACCACACAGATGAGATGAAATTTATTCATTTGTTATCTTAACCCTTTGCCTAACATGAAAAGCAGATGACAGTGGCAAACAAAATTCTTGAATAACTCATTTTTAAAATTTTTTAGCTCAAATTTGAGCTATTGTCATGGCCTGTTGTCCGTCGTCCGTCTGTCCGTCCGTCCGTCTGTCCGAACGTCCATCCGTCCGTCTGTCCGTCTGTCCATACGTCAACAATTGGCTATGGCTCGGGCTAGAGGTCATATTTATGAACCGATCTTTACGAAACTTCTTGGGTACCTTTGTTATGACCGTGGGACGAGAACGAGTGTTTATGGGTGCGGTCCAAAATTCAAGATGGCTGCCAGCCGCCATTTTGTACCGATGATGCAGAAATCTGTTTTTTGTACAGAACTTCCATATGAAAGCTCTGATTTGAATAATTTTTTGTATGAATGTTTAGTACCATGGGGTACATCACATATAATACGGGTTTTTTTCTCGTGCGTAAATTGTGCAAATTAGACTAATTTTGATGTTTTTTGGTGTTAATTTCAGAACTGTATGTGCAAATGCCAATACGGCTCGGGCTAGAGGCCGTATTTATGAACCGATTTTTACGAAACTTCTTGGGTACCTTTGGTATCACCGTGGAACGAGAACGAGTGTTTTTGGGTCCGGTCCGAAATTCAAGATGGCCGATGGCAGCCATTTTGTACAAAATTAGGTGCAATCAGATTTTTGCACAGAACTTCCATATGAAAGCGCTGATTTGAATAATTTTTTGTGTGAATGTTTAGTACCATGGGATACATCACATATAATACGGGTTTTTTTCTCGTGCAGAAATTATGCAAATTAGATGAACTTTGATATTTCAGTGCAACTTACACACATTAAGTACACATGTCAATACGGCTCAGACTTGAGTCTGTATTTATGAACTGCTCTTCACGAAATGTCTTGGGTACCTTTGTTATCACCTTGGGACGAGAACGAGTGTTTCTGGGTGCGGTCTAAAATTCAAGATGGCTGCCAGTGGCCATTTTGTACCGAAATTAGGTCTAATCAGTTTTTTGTACACAACTTCTATACAGCTCAGACTAGAGGCCATATTTATGAACCAATCTTTACGAACCTTGTTGGGTACCTTTGTTATCACCGTGGGATGAGAGCGAGTGTTTTTGGGTGTGGTCCGAAATTCAAGATGGCCACCAGCAGCCATTTTGTACCAAAATTAGTGCAATCAGTCTTTTGTACAGAACTTCTGTATGAAAGTTCTGATTTGAATAAATTTCTGTATGAATGTTTAGTAACATGGAATACATCACATATTCTAAGGGGTTTTTTTTCGTGCAGAAATTATGCAAATTAGATGAACTTTGACTTATTCAGTGCTACTTGCACAATGTGAGCACACATGTCAATACGGCTCAGGGTAGAGGCTGTATTTATGAACCGATCTTCACAAAACTTCTTGGGTACCTTTGTTATCACCTTGGGACGAGAATGAGTGATTCTGGGTACGGTCCAAAATTCAAGATGGCTGCCAGTGGCCATTTTGTACCAAAATTAGGTCCAATCAGTTTTTTGTCACAAGTTCTATACAGCTCGTATTTATGAATTGATCTTCACAAAACTTCTTGGGTACCTTTGTTTTCACCTTGGGACAGGAACAAGTGTGTTTTGGGGTGCCTTTGTTATCACTGTGCTATGAGAACAAATATTTTGGGGTTCAGTCAGACCCACTCTGGGACTCAAAGTTTTCTTTTCTAGTTTAGCATCTGACTGTCACCCACCTTTACAATACTTTACCTATACATTTGTTACAGGCAACGGTCAGTATTTATGTACAGACCATTACAATACTTTATATGTACCTTTGTTATCAGGTCATTACCTAGATGTTTGTCATTGCTGTGTCACATACTATACATGTGCATGTCTATGTCTTGACAAGTTGAGCTACAGTGTCATTGACACTTTCATTTGGTCTTAAAAACACAGGTTATGACCCCCTCTTTGGAACGCGCTCGACGAGCACGTTCCAATGATGGGTCATAACCTATGTTTTTGAGACAAAAAATGAAAAAAATGATGAAAATTAATTGGCATGTTTTGTGAATAGCGCTGGCTGGTTTTGGCCATTATGTTGGGTAAAGGGTTAATTTAGTTTTTTTCTGACTCAATAGACTTAGCAACTGATCCCTTGAAACCCCTAAGAATGAGCAAAGAAAAGTTAGGCTGAACCCAGTAGAGATATATGTGAACAGGACTTTTTGTGGTGAATGGTGTCGTACATACGCAGAATGGTACACGCGTGTGAATGGGTTAATCAATATGGCATGAGTGCCAACACGGAAGGATAGAATGAGAGGCCGCAGGCCGCGAGTTTTATCCTTCCGCGATGGCATGAGTGCCATATCAATTTACCAGGCATGTAACTAAAAAATGAGACAGAAACATAGAAATTTTAGAAACAGGGGGTTATATGCTCCAGGGTTAGATAAGTGGGGTAGTGGGAAAATTCTGCTTTTGAGGCTGCTGGATGGGTGAAAATGACTGGTATCAGCATTTTTTCATGCAATTTTGCAGGTTGAAGCATTGCATTTGACAATAAATTAGTTCACCCACATTCAGATTGTTTATTTCTACTTAGTCAGATAGGGATATATATTTTTTAGTGGATTTGGAAATATAATACATGTTATGGGTTAGATGACTAAGTTAAAAAATATTTGCATTTGAAGAGAGTATATGGCATGTCTTTTTCGGAAGTACTTGGAAATCAGTGGAGCGGGACCTTAAGATGAAAGTGATGACTGTACTCTACATATTCCAAAAGTGGAAGAGAATACCGTGAGCTGTTAGAAATCAAAGTTGATAAATCTCTTTGTTCTATTTCCAGGTGTACAGACGACCACACCACGTACGTTCTCTTTATGTTATTATAGGCTATTCGTCGAATCGGGTATAATCACTTGTCAAACAGAAAGAAATTGTAAGTTTGGTATTAGTGAATGGTTTTCAGTTACTTCCATTGGCGCATTGGCATTATAAGGATAGTACAGTTGTTGTGGACTGGTTGTAATCCACATGTGGGCAGTGATGTCTACGCATGCATTTTTTTACTGAGTATTAAAAACCATCATAAGCAAAATTTTAATTAATGAAGCACCGGGTTGTACCCGGTGCTTCATCAATTAAATTTTTTATGAATATTCCTATAATTAGTGTTTGGAATATTAATGCATCTGTGGAATTGCTGCTCCCATGGAAAGTGGCCAGCATAAGGTGGCTGTACTGTAGGTCTGTAGATTTCAACCATGTTTTATTTAATAAAGTAGAACGTCCATTGTTAGCTATCACTACATTATGAATGTAATTTTTAATATACCTCAAAGCTTTCCTTACGGGATATAAAATGCACTTCTACCATGGTGAGAGTTGGGTGTATTGCAGTTGCGTAAAGTCATGTGTTCTTTGTATGGATTGTGCCAAGCATTTTTATAGTAAAACATAATTATCTGAATCATGTCAACTAATTTGATAAAGACAGAGTCAAATTTTCAGTGAATTTTTCCTGTTTTTGTCGGAGATAGAAAATTGTAGCTGTAACATTTTAAGATCGATGAAAGAGTTTTTTACAATACTTGCAAAACCACCTCCTGAATAACAATTTTCATTTTCTGCCACCAAAACATAGCTTAAGATACCGCATTTGAAAGAACTCAACATAGAGCTGGGCGTTTTTTTTATGTTTTCTGGTTTGGTTCCGGCAAACTGGAAAACTGAACCACAAAACCAAGCAAAAACAGTTTTACTGTGTTTGTGCATAAACAGATCAAATTATGTTACTGGGAGGGAACTAGTTCCCCCTATAGACTCTTGTAACTTTATCTAGCCAGTAAAGGCAGGGACTGATCAGGACTATTTAAAATACGCTCTAGCCTCGGAGCCTATTTTTTCAATTCATGCGCCAGATTTCAATTTACATAGTCACACTGCTGTTTGTAACACACACTGCAAGTATGTAATAGCTCTCATCATTTTCATTTAGTACACTACAGCAAACATTAATCTTCACTGTGGTTTCTGATCAAGTCTTGGCTGCCTATTTAGGCAGCCAAGACTTGATCAGAAACCACAGTGAAGATTAATGCTTGGTAATTAAGACTTGAAGTATTAACTTAAGCACTCTACAACAATGATAAATGATAATCATATATACAATACATGTAAGAGTGTCTCTCTCGATTATCCATCGAAAGAATATCAAACTATGATCTGAGAAGTTACGTGCCAACTGAGAAGCCTATTTCTGAGATTTAAGAGCCAGGTCCTGATGTTTCAGAACCAAATACGCACTGGCGCATGCACAGGTCGGTCCCTGAAAGGGGCAAAAATGTCATCTTCTCATTTTCACATGTTCTCCCTTATTGACTCGTCACCAGATGAGTCAATAAGAGAGAAAATGTGACAATGACAAGCCAGAAAATATGCAGACTGTCATCTGCAAAATGAGGTCCCCAGAGGGTGAATTTAGTGATGCTACCCTTCAGAGATAATTTACGATAATTCACAGACTAGCATATATTAAAGTGTTATATTCTATTGGTGCAGTATCAAGGAGTCACAAAAACGTGTGTAGTAGTAACTCTTTGGCCAGCCGCTGATTTGTCGCGGTCCTCATAAGAGAAGGCCATCATTCCCCCTGCACCCCACCCCCTCTTCCCCTCCTCTCCTCCCAGCATTCAGATATAAACTGCTTAATAGTGTCCCTCACTTCCTCTTTTTCAATTTCTTCAATAAGCATTCCTACCCTCTCCCTCGTGTCCCCGTTCAGCCATCTATCCTTTGTTTCTTCACCCCACTTCTGCATTATTCTTCCAGTAAATTTTATTCTATGAGGTATATACTGTGGGCATTCCAAGAGAAAATGTTCCAGGGTCTCCACTACTCCAGAGTGGCACATTTGGCATCCCTTTTCTCCATCTCTCCCAATTTTACCCCGAAGCTCCAGTGATCTTGATCTCAGTTTGAACAGCAGTGACCCTCCAAAGGTGCCATCTAGGTACTTCTCAAAAGCTGGCTTTTCTTTATATTGTAACCCCTGCAGTGATCTTTTCACGCTAACCCCTGCTCGCCAGTTTCGATTGCAATCTTCCATGACTCTCTCTTTGACAAACCTTTTGCCTTCTTTCATTCCTACTTCTATGTTTGTGACCTCTATAGAGTAATTGTCCATTAGTTCCCTCACATGTTTTGACCACCCCGTATCTATATTAGAATTCCAAATGGTATCGAGCATCAATTTGCACCACCGGTTGTCAGGCAGGTTTCTCAAGTAGTTAAAGTAACACAGTTTTCCCAAATCTACCCTGTCCTTGATTTTCATCCACCCAAGCTCCCCCCTTACTGCTTCCAAAGCTGCAGCATTACTCGACAGAGAATTAAACTGGTAAAATGCTCCTGCTCTTTCTGCTGATTTTACCATGATTTTAATATTACACTGAATGTTTGAATTTAGGTTTGGTTTGCAAAGGTTAGAGATGGACTAATTAATGAAAAAACTGTTTCATCTTCAGTTTTTAAAGAATAATTGAAAAACCAAACTGACCCTACTTTTCTCTTAACTTCCATCCATGCATACTTAGAACATTCCTAATTTTTCCCTAATTATTTCCAAATCTTCAGGTGTTACAGCTAATCTCTGTGAAGCTAATACAGTGGAGCCTTCTTAATTGGATATCTCTTAACTGAATAACCCTGTTAATTGAATATAAGTTCCCAACACAAAACCATTTACCATACCTCCAGTTCAAATTTGGCCTGTTAATTGAATATATTTAAAAGAGCAAACTCCTGTTATTATACCCCCGCTTCGAAGAAGTGGGGGCTATATAGGAATCGCCCTGTACGTCCGTACATCCGTCCGTCCATCGATCCGTACGTCCGTCCGTACGTCCGTCCGTACGTCTTTCCGGACATGAAATTCTTGTGTGCGCAACTCCTCCTACATTTATCAATCAATTTGGACAAAACTTTTCAGACATCATCACTACTAAGTGAACATGTGCATATTCCAAGATTTTTGATCTGCGACAATTTTAACCAGGTTATCGCCCTTTGACTTAGATTTATTGTGTCTTTCCATCCGAACAAATTCTTGTGTGCGCAACTCCTCCTACATTAATGAACCGATTTTGATGAAACCTTTCAAACATCATCTCTACTAAGTGAACATGTGCATATTCCAAACTTTTTGATCTGCGACAATTTTAACCAGGTTATCTCTCTTGAACTTTGATTTGATATGGGTTTCTGCATGAAATTCTTGTGTGAGCAACTCCTCCTACATTTATCAATCAATTTGGACGAAAGTTTACAGACATCATCACTACTAAGTGAACATGCGCATATTCCAAAATTTTTGAGCTGTGGCAATTTTAACTAGGTTATCTCCCTTTAACTTAGATTTATTATGGGTTTCTACATGAAATTCTTGTGCGTGCAACTCCTCCTACATTTATCAATCAATTTGGACAAAACTTTTCAGACATCATCACTACTAAGTGAACATGCGCATATTCCAAGATTTTTGATCTGCGACAATTTTAACCAGGTTATCTCCCTTTGACTTAGATTTATTATGTCTTTCCGTTCGAACAAATTCTTGTGTGCGCAACTCCTCCTACATTAATGAACCGATTTTGATGAAACCTTTCAAACATCATCTCTACTAAGTGAACATGTGCATATTCCAAACTTTTTGATCTGCGACAATTTTAACCAGGTTATCTCTCTTGAACTTTGATTTAATATGGGTTTCTGCATGAAATTCTTGTGTGCGCAACTCCTCCTACATTTATCAATCAATTTGGACGAAAGTTTACAGACATCATCACTACTAAGTGAACATGCGTATATTCCAAAATTTTTTAGCTGTGGCTATTTTAACTAGGTTATCTCCCTTTAACTTAGATTTATTATGGGTTTCTACATGAAATTCTTGTGCGTGCAACTCCTCCTACATTTATCAATCAATTTTGACGAAACCTTTCAAACATTATCACAACTAAGTGAACATACGCATATTCCCAAATTTTTGATCTGCGACAATTTTAACCAGGTTATCTCCCTTTAACTTGGATTTATTATGGGTTTTCAAATGGGATTCTTGTGTGTGCAACTCCTCCTACATTAATGAACCGATTTTGAATACATGTTGCACATTGTAAATGTGTTTTTCCAAATGTAAACCATATATGTGTGGGCTCTTTAAGTATTCAGTGCTGTTCTGTGGAAGGCCACATGCAAATACAAATTTCAACAACAAAAAATGATCTTTATGTATACATTTCCTTATGGCCTTCGCCTACATGATCAGAAGTGCATTCCTCTAAAAACCCAAAGCGGGGGTATTAATCACCTTCAGTGATAGTTCTAGTTTGAATAAAAAATCTCGTATCCTGTTGAGAAATTACCCTGACTCTTAAGTTTTCCTTTGTTTGTAGACCTATTTGGCCTCAGTAGATCCAATAGAGACATTTAATCTATTATATCATGAAGCTCTGTCAAAGAAGATATAATAGAATAAATACTAAGTTTATCCTCTAGAATACAGGAAAGTTACTCAATCCCTGTTAATTGAATACTCCCATTAACTGAATAATTTTCATTGGCAAAGTGGCTATTCAATTAACAGGGTTCCACTGTAAATACTGTTCATAATACTTCATTCATGGGATGCTTTTTTATTATATGACTACCACAAATAGCCTCTCAATACCACTGTAGTTAGCCCATCAAATCCAACTCTATGGAAAACAAGAGTGTCAAGTTTTTCAGATCGTTATCATGCCTGTCTCAAACAAGGTGCATGTGAATGGACTATTTCTACCAGTGACCTATAAATAAATATAGAATATAAGCACAGAACATAATTAAACTCTGTTGACAAACATTCCATTCAAGGTCTATTTGAAAATGCTGTGCTACACAATTGCAATATACCAATCAACAACTATTTTCTAGATGCGAATCCAACAAAACGAAGGAGAATCTGTGTTATTGAAAGCGATTCCAATTGAAAGTCTTGCCTCCATTGTGTTGACTTTCAAGTTTCATATTTGACACAAACTTTCGATATTACTACATGTTTGGGATTCCCCAATTCCATAACTTGTTAATGGTTATTTAGCTAATATAATTATTGTTGTATTTGATTTTTCAGGTTTTGTGATCAGTTTGAAATACTAATTGTCATATAATAAACAAATTACTACAGCAGGCAATTCATCTGTAACCTTGTATTCTGTCTCATTGACAAGATGAGATCTGGCTGATCTCATCTTGTTGACAAGATGGAATACAACAACACAAATCAACTGACTGTTGCAGTAATCTGAACACTAATTGCTGCTTACTAATGCAGAATGACAGTGTCATGTTGTCAAAAGAACAACCAGCTTTCCCAAAAAGGACAGAACAAATTTTTAATACAGTGTATGCTAACATTCCTACTTAGCCAAACATTGCAACATATTCAACCTTAGAAGGAATCTCAAAGCAAAAAATAAAATCGAGTTCAAAGAACGAGAAGTATCTGAATCCAAATTTAAATCTGAAGTTTATTTTTTAATCCTCCCCCCCCCCCCCCCCAAAGCTTGCTGCCCACCCACTCTCATGCACTTCTTTCACTGGGTTTCTGCGTTCTGATCTGGAATAGCTTGGAACACAAGATGTGTTCTCTTGAAAGGATATACAATTTGATATTTTTATAACACATAATAGGGAGGGGGGGGGGGGGCTGCATTGTATCCTTGGGCAAGGCACTTAATTCTGATTGCCCACCTGGGGGCATGGTGGCACTGTGTATTGACTGTCTATGGTGCACTTGTCTTCAGCCAATGCTAACCCTGCCTGTGTGTCGAGTTAGTATGTTGGGGAGTCTGACAGTTGCTCAGGGTTCTCTCCAGGTACTCTAGCTTCCCCCACCCATAAAACTGTCAGACACAAGGTGACCCTGTCTTTTGAAAGTGCCAATAAACAGTAATAAATAAATAAATAAATAAATAAATAAATAAATAACATATTAAGGGACCTGCTAATATAGTATTCCTACTTGATTTGAATCTCGAATTGAATATCAGATTGAATATGTACCCAAAAATTTCAAATCAAACATCGGATATGGTCACGCTCAAATTCTTCTGTTCATGACCTATGCGGCATATTGAGGCAAGGAGCATTGTGAAGGTAGAGCCTGTGTGTGGAACTGATGTGTTTCCACTGTGATGGTTCAAATACCAACTGGTAAAATATTCCAGCTACAGTTAAAACTAAAAGTCCTGTCGTGAATGCACACAAATAGCACAATATGACCATAGTAAGGCTGTCAAATTCTGTACATATGGCCTGTGCACAAGCAATGTTTCAGCCAATGGACCTCCGGGTTACCCGGAGGTCCACTGGCAGCAACATTGCCTGTGTTTGCTATGAATAACCAGGAGTACCTGCCATGCTTTGGATGCCATTCGATATGGCAATTGCGCGCAATTCATATGTGCAATTAAGCCTTGATAAGCACACAATTCATGGCAGGACTTCTAGTTTTAACTGTACATTGTCTATGCTTGCCTTCGTCGAAGGCATGCCTTGATGATGCAGTTGGAAGATTGGTCAGTTGGAATTATAGTTAAAAACTCACGACTTACTGCATTACTTTTGATAACCATATTCAAAAACTTCATATGTAGCTTTCTGATTTCGACTCAAATTTTACTAGAATATGCATTTTGAATTGATTTGTTTTTCAATTGTCAAATATTTGCATCCCCCCCCCCTCCCAAGACATATGTGCTTATAGTGAAACATTATGCGTGTTTAACAGTTTTGTTTGAAAATGGACTGATCAGTTGTCTTCCTCTCCCAAAGGGCATTTCCTATATAGGTTATTTTCCGTATAAGTCCATCGGGCTTATCGGGTTAAATAGCATTTATGTCCCATGTAAACTGAGTAGTCTCGCTTTCAAAGAAGTCGAAAATTGAACTGTGGTAGGCCTATATAAACCCGAGCCACACACTGTGAACCATCTTTTTGTCTTCAAGCAAATCATAGAGCTGTATTATTAGTATTTTACCTTCACTATGTCTGGTTCAGACGAGTCTTCGGGGTCTTGTACTTCAAGTTCGGAAAGTGAAAGCGAAGCTTCACGTTGCAGTGATAAATCCATTAATGGCCAAAACAATGAGAAATCCGCAGCCGCTGGCTCGGAGAAGAATTTGGACTGTTTGTCCATTTTCAATTCTGTCGAGAATGAATCGTCGGGGTTTGGCAGACCATTGCATTCATCTTAAACCCCAGTAGCTTCAGCTCATAACAACAGTACGAAATGTACGAGATCACGAAGTGACAAGGCAGACAAATATTTAAATAAGAAAGGTGGCGCAGCCACGAAATTTATGACCCCACCAACTCAACCCAATTTGGGTAAATCAAAGGTTCCTAAGCCTCGGGCTCACAACAGGGTTGAACTCAGGCCAGCTGTGGCATCTCAAAAGGAGAAAGCTCAGCCCACAGACAAGTCTCTTGATCCGGCAGTCTTAGCTGCCATTGTTAAGGCATCCTTGAATACTTCAGGTGATGGTGACTCCACTTCTCAATCACCACATACAGTTGTACAACGTGGACCCTCCACCGTGGATTCTTCCACTGTTCGACGCAGTGAGTTCTGCTTTGATTCTGATGATAATCGCTCATCACTGCGAATAGATTCTGCTGACGAATCTGCTGTCATGGAAGACAAGATTTCTCTTCCAAATGTCTTTACCGATGGCGATGATTTTGGGGATTCCGTTCCCACTAATCTTGGTGACTATGCAAATAAGATATTTACCAACAAATCAGACATTTCTGATTTGTCCTCAAAATTTCTTGTACCCACTAATGCTAGGCTCATTAAGCCACCTAGGGTGAATCATGAGCTCTGGTCTCAGTTGGATGCACACTCCAGAACACAGGATGTGCTCATGCAGGATATTCAGAAGGGTTCTGCAATTTCTTCAAAGTCTGGGTTTTCAGATTAACATGGCTAAATCTGCCATTACACCTTCTCATTAGATTAAATTAGGATTTATTTTTGATACCAGTCAATTTACCATCTCTTTACCTTCCGACAAGATTGCTACCATTTTGTCAACCTGTTGATATGTACTGGACTCTGCACACCCGACCATTCACCAGGTTGCCCATCTTTTGGGCCTGTTTACATCGGCCTTTGAGGGTGTTAAGATGAGCAAATTTTACTTACGACACCTGGAACGAGATAAATGTATGGCACTCAAATTCAAGTCTTACGATGATACAATGCAACTTTCTGATGCTGCCTGATCTCAAATCATTTTGTGGTTAGATTCCATTTCTTCAATGAATGGTTGTCCCATTTCCAACTCTCAGGTCGATCTTTGTATTTATACAGATGCCTTCTTGGAAAGCTGGGGGCAGTTTCTGCTGATGCATCCACCAGTGGGTCGTGGAATGTCATAGAACAGGGTTATCATATCAACTTTTTAGAGTTACTGGCCATTCAAAAAGGTCTGGACGCTTTGATTTCCGCAGAAAGAAACTGTCACATTTGCATCAAATTGCATCAAATCTGACAATTCCGTTGCAGTTGCCTATATTAATAACATGGGCGGTAAATACCACAATCTCTGTGATCTGGCTAAAGCTATTTGGGAATGGGCTTTCTTGCACGACATTCATCTTTTTGCGACTCTTACCCCAGAAATGTCTAACTGTATCGCAGATACCTTATCTCGTCTGGAATCTTCCCGTTCCAAATGGAGGTTACATCCTACAGTTCTTTCTACGATTTGTGCTGTCTTTTTGCCAGATATTGATTTATTTGCCTGTTTGCACAACAAGCAATTAGAGAGATATTGCTCCTACTTTCCTGATTCACATGCTTATGCTATTGATGCATTTCCTGTCTGTTGGCATAATCTTACCCTATGCTTTTCCTCCTTTCAGCACCACCGACAGAGTACTACAGAAGATACGGGAGGACAATGTATGGAAAGCACTTCTTGTCATTCCTCTATGGCCAGGTCAAATCTGGTTCGCAGATGCCCTGGGCATCATGGTCGACCATCCTGTTCGGCTACCCAGATTCAAACAACTTCTAACGAACACCTCATCTACTCAGACAAAGCATCTCGACAATCAGCTGGTAGGCTGTTGTGTATCAGGTCTCACTTGCGAAGTAATGGCCTTTCAAAAGCAGCTACCAAAATTGTCTCCAAGTTTTGGAGGAATTCTACCAACAAGCAGTATGAATAAGCGTGGAGAAAATGTCATAATCCCCTTCAAGCCTCTGAGGGGTTAATTATCAACTATCTTACTGAATTGGTTAAGCAAGGGAAATCTTACAGTGTCATAAATTGTCACAAGTGTGCCATAGCTCAAACCCTATTTTTACTTGATTCCAGCAGTTCATCAGATTCTGTCACCCTCATGAGAGGGTTATCCAATTTGTTGCCTCCTCTCCCGAGATATTCAGGTACTTGAGATATTTCTATGCTTCTCAATGCCTTGGGTAATCTTTTCCCTCTTCATACTTTATGGTTGGAGATGCTGAGAAAAAAGCTTGCAGCCCTCATGGCTCTTGTGTCCACTCAGAGATGCCATACATTGGTTAATCTTTCTCTTGATACTACAGTTAAAACTAGAAGTCCTGTCATGAAATGCACACAAATAGCACGTTGATCTGTGCGTTAATGTACGTCTTATGGCCATAGTAAAGCTATCAAATTCTGTCCATATGGCCTGTGCACAAGCAATGTTTCAGCCAATGGACCTCCGGGTAACCCGGAGGTCCATTGGCAGAAACATTGCATGTGTTTGCTGTGAGTAACCAGGAGAACCTGCCATGCTTTGGATACCATTCGATATGGCAATTGCACGCAATTCCAACGCGCAAATAAGCCTAGATAAGCACACTATTCGTGACAGGACTTCTAGTTTTAACTGTATGATCAAGACTGATAAAAGTATTGTTTTCACTACAAGTGAGGCTCATAAAACTTCCACTTGGAGTAAATTTGCACATACCATCGAACTCTTCAAAATGCCTCATAACCACAATTGTGTTTATTCAGTGCTCCTCGAGTATTTAAACAAGACAACTTCCATTCGTAAATCCAACCACCTCTTCATTTCTTTTAAAACCAAAAAGTCTATCACTACGAGCACTTTCTCTCATTGGCTTGGCGACATGATGTCCAAAGCCGGCATTGACACCAATACATTTAAGGCTCATTCGGTTCGGGGTGCCGCTTCTTCTGCTGCATTAATTAGAGGCATTCCTTTAGATACAATTCTGAAAACTGCCAACTGGCGATCATGTGATCTCGTGACACTTTCTTTAAATTCTATTTCAGAATACCTACTGATTCATCTGCCCGATGCAGGTTTACGAGAGGTGTGATGGGAGGATTTTTGCCCACCAGATTATCTGTGCGGTGTCTATGAACATTTGTGTTTTCTTTAGTATGCGTAGTCAGCAAATACGGGACTTATGAACTGTTTTGTTACGGTGCTCTGTTGTGATGTCACTGACCTATGTCTATGGATATTACAGTTTCATATCTGTATTTGTGTTCTTTTTTCTACAGTTCCGCCTGAAAGGATTTCTGCTTTAAACATGCTATTTAACCCAATAAGCCCGATGGGCTTATATGGAAAATAATCCCCCCCCCCCCTCATGCCAGCATCTGCAGCTATGAGAGGGATTATTTGAGTTCAAAGCCTGAGGGCTTAGAGGGTGCATTCCCTTCCCATGTTTTTGGACATCAGGAGGTTCACCCATCCTGTTGTAGTGCACTGTTCCTGTTCATCCTTTCCGGCGTCTGTCTTTAAAGGGTGGTTCACAGTGTGTGGCTCGGGTTTATATAGGCCTACCTCAGTTCAATTTTCGACTTCTTTGAAAGCGAAACTACTCAGTTTGCATGGGACATAAACGTTATTTAACCCTCTAAGCCCTTGGGCTTAGATCTCAAATAATCCCTCTCATAGCTGCGCATCCTATGGATGCTGGCATGAGGGGGGATTATACAACATTGAAATATTAACTCTTTGCATATATAGAGGATATCTAGTGTTTTTGAGTGGATACCAAAAATTATCTCATGAGTTACCGAGTCAAATGTTTAATTTTTGTGAGCACTTGCATGAGCGATAATAACCATTTGTCTCAGTCATGAGTGAGATAATTATCAGTATCCACTCAAAAACACTAGATTTTCTTTTTATTATGTGCTTTTTATAAGAATCTGATCATTCCTATTGATAATTCCACTCATTTCAACCTGTAAACAGCTGATGCGCATTTATACGTGGAAGTGATTTGATCGATACTTATATATATTTATTGGTGTTTAAGGTCACACACGTATGCACAATGGCTAATCATGACCGTGACAGTTTTACGGGTGGGGGAATCCAGAGTACCCAGAGAGAACCACCAAGCAACGATGAGCAGCTGCCAGCTCCCCAACATCGTAACTCCACACTGCAGCACAGGCAGGGTTAGATTGGTTGAAGACATGCACACCATCGACATGCAGTATGCCTTAGTACACAGCGCCATCGTACCCCCATGTGGACAATCGGGGTTAAGTGCCTTGCCCAAGGACACAACGCGGGAGTCTGAATCGATTGCTCAGACGGTCACCCATCCGAGGACTAACCGGGCTTGATGTTGCTTAACTTCGGTGATCTGACGAGAACCGGTTACCTCAACGCCACCGCGCCCCCTCTCAGAACAGGTAGCGTCTTGCGATCTGATTCAGCTGCTGGGTTTCATGCATCAATTCAAGGTGAATATGTGTTGAATTATTGCTGGAAATAAACAGTATCCACTCAAAAACACTAGATTTTCTTTTCATTACACGTTTTTAGAACAAATTGATTATTTCCAGGAATAATTTGACTTGTATTCACCTTGAAGTGATGCTTTGAAAGCCACCATTTTGATTGATACCGTGAAAGTGAAAATTGCTATGTCTTTACAGTGGGGGATACGATTTCTATCTTTCTGCAATTTTTTAGCTCAACTTGACAAAGTCAAGCTGAGCTATTGCCATCACTTCTCGTCCGTCGGCGTACGTACGTATGTACGTACGTACATACGTTAGTACGTTAGTATGTTAGTACGTTAGTACGTACGTCCACAATTTCCTTTGGCACACCTCACAGGTCGCATTTATGATCAGATTACTTTGAAACTTCTTATGCTTGTTTGGGGTGACCTCTAGATGGGAGCTATCGATTTTCTTCAATTTCTGTCAAAAAATGTTGCTGCGGCCAACGTTCTTAGAACTTAGTTTAGTCAGAAGACTCAATATTTCCCTTTGGCACACCCTACAGGGTTCATTTATGATCGGATTGCTTTGAAACCTGGCATGCTTGTTTGGGGTGACCCCTAGATGGGAGCTATCGATTTTCTTCAATTTCTGTCAAAAAATGTTGCCGCGGCCAACGTTCTTAGAACTTAGTTTAGTCAAACCACAATATTTCCCTTTGGCACACCCTACAGGGCACATTTATGATTTGATTGCTTTGAAACCTGGTATGCTTATTTAGGGTGACCTCTAGATGGGAGCTATCGATTTTCTTCAATTTCCGGCAAAAAATGTTGCCACGGCCAACGTTTGTAGAACTTAGTTCAGTCAGACCTCAATATTTCCCTTTGGCACACCCTACAGGGCCCATTTATGATCAGATTGCTTTGAAACCTGGTATGCTTGTTTGGGGAGACCTCTAGATGGGAGCTATCGATTTTCTTCAATTTCTGTCAAAAAATGTTGCCGCGGCCAACGTTCTTAGAACTTAGTTTAGTCAGAAGACTCAATATTTCCCTTTGGCACACCCTACAGGGTACATTTATGATCAGATTGCTTTGAAACCTGGCATGCTTGTTTGGGGTGACATCTAGATAGGAGCTATCGATTTTCTTCAATTTCCGTTAAAAAATGTTGCCGCGGCCAACGTTTTTAGAACTCAGTTTAGTCAGACCACAATATTTCCCTTTGGCACACCCTACAGGGCACATTTATGATTTGATTGCTTTGAAACCTGGTATGCTTGTTTGGGGAGACCTCTAGATGGGAGCTATCGATTTTCTTCAATTTTCATCAAAAAATGTTGCCGCGGCCAACGTTCTTAGAACTTGGTTTAGTCAGAAGACTCGATATTTCCCTTTGGCACACCCTACAGGGCACATTTATGATCGGATTGCTTTGAAACCTTTCATGCTTGTTTGGTGTGACCTCTAGATGGGAGCTATCGATTTTCGTCAATTTCCATCAAAAAATGTTGCCGCAGCCAACATTCTTAGAACTTAGTTTAGTCAGACCACAATATTTCCCTTTGGCTCACCCTACAGGGCTCATTTATGATTAGATTGCTTTGAAACCTGGTATGCTTATTTACGGTGACCTCTAGATTGGTGCTATCGATTTTCTTCCATTTCCGTCAAAAAATGTTGCCACGGCCAACGTTCTTAGAATTTAGTCTAGTCAGACCACAATATTTCCCTTTTGTACACCCTACAGGGCACATTTATGATCGGATTGCTTTGAAACCTGGCATGCTTGTTTGGGGAGGCCTCTAGATGGGAGCTATCGATTTTCTTTGGTTTCTGTCAAAAAATGTTGCCACTGGCAAAAAAACTTGACATTGGTCCCAATGATCTTCAATTTTGCCATTTCATTTATAACTTACCAAGTTCAAGTTTGTCAAGTTGAGCTACAGTGTCATTGACACTTTCATTTCGATAATCTATCATTTAGCATATAATAAAATAAAAAATTTTCACTCTTCAAATTGAAGGGATTTTTTCACCAATGATTTCCTATCTTACATTTGGATTAATTTTTCATCAAATATAGTCATGGCTGCTGCTCACCAGCCATGACTAGATTTGATGAAAAATATTTTGAAAATACTCCGCGGGTTAAGAGTTAATGTTCGTAACGTGATCACATGATCGTACTCTAAAACTACATTTGATGGAGATTTCCCAAAGCATGATTTGATGAGCAGTATGTTTTTGTTTCAGCTCCAACAACAACAAGAATGACAACAGCTGCTACTAGGAACACCACCCCATGGCTTAATGTTTTAATTGCCACATCCATGCCTCAGATATTGAAGCATCCATTGTTTGGTTCTTATGGAGGGTAATAAATTTATTTGACTTAAAAAATATTTATTACTTCTAACACAATTTACTTTATGTAATTTCACAAAATCCTATCGCCTATGAATGTTGATTAATTTTATTACAAGAGGTTATATTCGCTGCTTAAACATTTACAGAATTAACCCAGTCGGTGACTTACAAATAGATGAGGCCACTTGGCGAAAGTTTTGGGTGTTTTTTCATTGCTGAAAATTTCTATTTCTTCCTCAAAACCATAACTTATACTGGAACAAAATTGAAGACCTCATTCACAAGCTGTGTTTTGGAGGCAGAAATTGAAGAATTAATGCAATTTGAATGGTGGCTTTTTGAATTGCTCTGGTTACTAATAAACCTGTTACTCAGGTAAAGGGTTAATGAGGCATTGGCATCATAACAAAATTGTAACTGGTCCTACAGTACGGCTGCCATGGGTGGGCAATACTTCCACAGACACAATAATATTAGATTCCAAAACACTAATTATAGGAATAATAATCAAACATTTAATTAATAAAGCGCCGGGTACAACCCAGTGCTTCATTAATTAAAATTTTGCTGCTGCTGATTTTTATTACCTGGTTGATCATGATTAGCCATTGTGCAGAAATATGTGACCTTAAACACCAATAAAAAAATAAATAAATATTACCTGGTAAATGCATGCGTTGGTACAGGAAATGTACCAATGCATGCATTGGTACATTTCCTGTTGGTACATTTCACATTCCTACAATACAGTGACTGCGACTGTATTGTAGGAATGTGAAATGTACCAACAGGTGCAGTTTTATTTTCAACCACAGTAAATGATTTTGCTAAGACATCGTGTTTTTTCTAATGACACCCAAGGATCTAAATACTGGGAGAAGGTGGGAGTGTCATCACCCCCGCTCTAAATTCTTTATCTCCGCCGGCAGTGGTGCAGTGGTCGGACAGAGTACTATTGCCTTGTAGTTGGCATGCCTACCAGCCCCACACCACATAAGCATACAATGCCACAGGAGGTGGATGGTGGTTTTGTGGTACAGTACGGCCGTCGTGGACTGGTGACTTTCCACGGGTGGGCAATATTTCCATGGATGCAATAATTTTAGATTTAAAATACTACCGTAATTAAAGGAATAATCATCAAAAATTTAATTGATAAAGAACCGGGTACAACCAGTCAGGTGCTTCATTAATTAAATTTTGCTACTGATGATTTTTATTACTTGGTAACTCTGGTAAATGCATGCATGAACATCGCTGCACATGCATGAATTACTACCAGTCTATGTCATCTGTACTGTATAGTGTTAGAAAGGAATGGATTAGAACTAGAGGTGGGCGGTATTGAAATTTCAGGCTCAGTATCAATACTGTGGGGCCCACTTAATTGTATATCTCTTAATTAAATAGCCCTGTTAATCGAATATAATTTCCAAAAACCAAAATATTTACAATACTTCCAGTACAAATTTGACCTCTTAACTGAATATGAGTTGTAGTGCAAACTCCTGTTAATTGAATAAAAAAATCCTATAATGTATCAAAAAATGATCCTGACAATCACCAAATATCCAATGCTTAGAGACCTATTTCACATAAGTGCATCTAATATAGGCATTTATTCTGTTATATCTTGTTTGACAGAGCTTTATAGAACAAATGCTCATTTTATCTCCAAAATACATAAAAGTGACCAAATCCCTGTTAATTGAATACTCCTGTTAACTGAATAATTTTCACTGGCAAAGTGGCTATTCAATTAACAGTGTTCCACTGTATTGGTTTGCTGATGGTGATTTATCTCGGTGTCGGTATGGTCTTTCGTTATTGACATGTTATCATGTGAGAACAATAAGGTTCTATCTTCCAGAAGAAGAAAGAACCTTATCGTTCTTACATGACGATGTACTGATATCAATACAACACTGAATAGTATTTTCAGTATTACACACAGCTCTTGATCACTGTTCTATTTTTGGCAGAAACTCAGAATGCTCCAACAGTATATTTGACTATCAACTCATGATGCCTTGACGTCTGGGATGACCCGTGCTTGTCCTTGGGCAAGGCACTTTATCCTGGTTGCCTAAATGGGGGCACGATGCCACTGTGTACTAGGGCGTACTGCACGTTGATAGTGCACATGTCTTCAACCGCTGTAACCCTGCTTGAGCAGAGATTGAACAGAGTTAGAATGTTGAGGAGCTGACAGTTACTTGTTGATGCTCGGTGGCTCTCTCTGGGTACTCTGGCTTCCTCCACCCATAAAACTGTCATGGTCATGATTAGCCATTGTGCATAAATATGTGACATTAAACACTAATAAATAAATATTAATCAACTCATTATGATGATGAAAAATGGTAAATTTAATGAACAAATAATGAACGTATTTTCTGTCAAAACATTTTAAATAACACAGGCACTCGACAACTATTATTTGATGTAATAAAAAAATTACTAAGAGAAAGTACATTTTTGACAGCCAGAGTCACCTCATGTTGGGCAGTTTTATGGGTGAGTACCCTGAACAAGCTATTAACTGGTAGAGTGCTGAATTATTTTTGGTCATCAAAATTTGTTCACATATCTTTGCCTTGCTACAATTTCATGGGAGAGTGCCAAAAGGCACTCTCCCATAAATTATAACTTGGCAAATCCTAACAGACTAAATAATTTAACTTCAAAGGTGATACATAGAACATCCACAGAATCTGAAGCCTTTAAGATGTGGTACCGACACTTCAGAATAAAGCCCAAATATGGGCTTCCAGCACTCTACCAGTTAATTGAAAATAGAATATGTTTTCATTTTTGAAATTCACTAAAAACAAAATGAGGGTTCTTAAGCTGAGTTTGAATAGAAATTGATAGTTTTGACCATTAAATTGGGTAAAGAGTTGAAATAGATGACATTTACAGTAAGGCTGTATAGTGCACTGGGTTAGTAATTCAGTTAGAAATGAATTTTTTTTATAACCAGAAAGTGTGACTAACCCTGTGCAGTGCACAGTGTTAGTCACACTTTCTGGTTATAAAAAATATAACATGCTACATGAACATATATAATGACTAAGGCTGTAAAAATGCTTTGGATAAGTCAGTTACATGTTGTTACACAGGGTGCTGGATTCAAGGAACCTTTGAAAATACTTATACTGGATTGTGGAAATTTTTTAAAGTGAATTCCAAAAATGAAAACATATTCTATATTCAATTAATAGTGTGTTTCTGAGAAATAAAGAGGAATAACTCAGGAAAAATTTCAATGGTGAGACTTATTATTATACGCCCGTTTGAAAAACGGGACGTATTATAGTATGGCGTTGTCCGTCCGTCTGTCCATCTGTCCGTCTGTCTGTCTGTCCGTCCATCCATCCGGTTGGTTTCCGAACAATAACTTTAGTATTTGTTTTCCGATCGGCTCCAAATTTGGTATGTGGTTTAATCACAACAAAATACAGGTCAAGTTCGAATATGGGGTCGGTCCGAACATTTTTCGCCTGAATTATGGCCCCTGTTGGACTTAGAATTTGTCAAATATTTGGTTTCCGGATGATAACTTTAGTATTTGTTTTCCGATCAGCTCCAAACTTGGTATGTGGTTTAATCACAACAAAATACAGGTCAAGTTCGAATATGGGGTCGGTCTGAACAATTTTTGCCTGAATTATGGCCCCTGTTGGACATTATATGATTATAAGGTAAAGTAATTCTTGAAACCTCTCGCACTGATACATAATAGTGAAACCACTTTGGCTTCCTTTATAATTTTGCAGCATGACAAATCACTGTCAAGTGAAGCTAGAGAGGTCGAACAGGTTCACAGTGTGATCATGGGGTCTCAACCATATAAATCTAATACTCACTTCAGATATATTGCAAAACTACCATGAAACATTGGAAAATGCAAATAAAAATGTATGAAGTTCAAAGAAAACACACCAATATTGTGTGACTTACTGCATCAAATAATTAATTGGTCAAATAATTACCCAATTAACAAACTGACTAGTCAAATAAATCTCATGATTTTGATGTGTTTTATTTAAACTTTATATCTTTTTCTATACACATGCCTCTATGTAAACCACAGGAAGTGAAATAAGATTTTACAGTCCAAATAGGATTCATTCACCAATGCTTGAGTTGGAAATCCTCTAACCTTAAACACCAATAAATAAATAACTAAAGATAGGAAGCTTCAGTGTTTCTAATATATATTTATCTATATAAATATGTTACAGTCAAACTGTGAAATCAAGAATTTTTTTTTTAAATTATTAAATTATTGAGTCCTTTTGTGAAGCTGTTGTCCTTAATTTTTAGTCTTTTTCTCAAATGACTGAAAAATTTAGTCATTTCACAAAATCACTGATTTCAAAAGTCTGACCGTAACATATATATATATGCCAGTATAAATTTCTCGCACTCTAAAAAAATTGCAAATGTGTTAAAATGGTACAATTTGAACAGTTCATGGGCGTATGATGCAATGCCCAGCGGTGCTCTTGTTTATCAATGAGATAGTGTCACTAAAATCTATGTCTGAATATTGAAAATGATCTGTTAATCTGGTTTTCTACAATAATGATGACAAATTTTGAGAACAGATTTTAGGCATCTTGGAAAAAAGCAAAGGATAGTTATACTCTGGAAGAAATACATGTAACCCTGTCAGGCTGATTTGTGAACCAGTGTCAAAATAGTTAGCCGGACAGTAGGTTCACAACTGGTTACTGCCCTTACTAGTACTAGTTGGTAAACCTGTCAATTGGTTGTCTGCAACATTGATAATGGTCAGCATTCTTTGGTTAAATATAATATGTTTAAATCACCTGTCCCAATGTTTTACCTGTCAGTCAAGTGCACAAAAAGCTGAAAGGGAACTTTGTTGAATTACAGAGTCTGCTCAAAGGCTTATGGAATCTATGAGCCCAATACAGAGTCGTTTGCCGCTTGTTAGCTCACCTGACTGAAAGTCAGTGTGAGCTTTTGCTATTACTTGGCATCCGCCGTCCGTCTTCCGTTAACTTTTGCGCCTCGGTCTTCTTCTTCAAAACCACTAGCCCAAACCCAAACAAATTTGACATACAATATTTTGGGGGTATCCTCTTTCCAGTTTGTTAAAATGAACTCGGTGCTCCCACTGGGGTGGGGGTGATGCCCCAAAAGCATCAATTTCTCCTGAAATCTTCTTCTTATGAACCACCAGTCAGAATGCTATGCTATTTGGTATGTAAGCTCCTTTGGTACTCAAGATTCAAATTTGTTCAAAGACATTTTCTCAGTCAATATTTGGGCTTGATACGGGAGGATCCCCATTTTGTGCCCCGCCCAAAATTTCTATTTTCTGAACAGAGAGGCCGATTTGAACCAAATTTGCTATGAGGTATTATTGGGTCCTAAGTACTTGATTCATGTCAAAAAAGTTTTTCCTGCTGCTCTCAGGAGCGAAAAATAGAAAAAAATTCAAACACCCATATCTCCAAAACTGCACGGCACTGAAACTTTTTATTTGGTGTGAAGCTTCCTTAGGACCAATAGAAGGGAATGGTGAAAAAAATTGCTATCGGTTTTGTCCTAAGGTACAGTTTCGGGACTTTAAAAAAATTCTGATTCAGTATTATTTAACACTGACGGTAATGGGAAAAATATAAAATAATCTTTTTCTCCCCAACCAATGCTCCAAAAGCTTTCATATTTCACATATAACATCTATGGAAGATTGATTCACATGGTTGTTGAAATTTAACCCCTGGGTCCATATTTGGGCACTCTACAGGAGCCCAAATTTTCAAATTAGTGCAATATGAGGGATATTCTTCAAAAATTTTCTTCTCCAGATCCAACAGTCAGAATCTTTTGATATTTGGTATACAGCATCCTTAGGGAAGGGAGATTCAGGTTTGTTCAAGCCAAGTCCATGGGTTCATATTTGGAGTCCCTATGGGAGCCCAAATTGTAACTTTGTTCAATATGAGGAATATTCTTTAAAAAATCTCTTTCTTCAGATCCCACAGTCAGAATCTTTTGTTATTTAGGGAGGTGTGATTCAAGTTTGTTCAGGGGGCATTTTTTTGTGCCCAGTCGGAACCCCAGGAGCAAAAAAATAGAAACAAATTCAAATACCATAGCCCTCGCATTCCCCATTTATTCTCAAATCACAGAACACTAAAAAATTATATATACCGTATTTCATCTAAATTTTCGGATGCCAAAAAATAATAACATTTTCCAGTTTCCGAAATCTTCAAAAATGGCCAAAATAGACGTGGACAGCACATGTGGTTGGAAATTTTGAAAAACACACTGTATCGGTTAATAAAATTATTGTACATGAACGGTGGGGGTACCTCAGAAATGGGAAAGATAAAATAGCTGTTCAATACGGCAACTTTAATCATCAGCATAAATGAATAAAATGAACATACCAAATGAATGAAGTGAAAAGTTTCTGATTGTTTGTTCTGTTTTTATTTACTTTCCCAATAAATCCCTGAGAAGAAATCACTTTTGATCTACCGGTACTTGAAAAGTTTTGATGTTTCCACAAATTATGTTGAACAGTAATCAAGCCATGTGCTTGTGTTGTTACTGTTAGATAAAAAACCTGAGCTGGCTTCAGTGTTTTCTAAACGGACCAATGTAGCCAATTTTTCCATCATGTGGAAACCAGTTGCTATTATTTAGAAGGACGAATACGAATTATTGACATACAAGTTTAAATTATTGATTCAGAAATATTCCCCCCCCCCCCCCCCCCCCCCCCCCAGATGTGCAATGCAAAATGCTACATTTTATAAAAGTGAATACAAAATTAATTTTTGAAAAATAATGACTGGTATTATCTCCACAGTTCCCACACTATTTCCTATTTTTGTTTTTGGAAGCGTCCCCTCCCCACATACACTGCTGATGTTTATCAAAAAATAATATTGAAAACTGGTAAGCTTTGACAGTGTTTGGGTCCATGTGTTAATTTTTGTGAAACTCTGCAGCAGCACGTGTTGACCTCATTGTCGTTTGTTCTATTTTTAATATTGGAAAATTTTGTCGGTGTTCAGTGCACTGAATATGTTTATTCGAAGCAATAATTACACTGTTCTGTTGCTGGTGCATGGTTTTACTGCATTATATGGATTTATTTATGGGACCCTTTTATTTTTATCATCATTCAAGGTCAGTTCAACATAACATTTGTGTGTTTTTCTCTTTCCAAATCTCAAAGGAGTCAAATGAAAGCACACGTTTTGAAAACAAAAATTTGATTGGTCAGTTCATCAGACATGTCAGTTTGATAAGGAAAACAAATAATGTTGTTTTAATAATTCTGTTTCCATTGTACAATATATTGTGCATACAATACATGTTTTTAACATAAAACAAAGAAAGAAAGATGAAATATTCAACTGAAAAGAAAATCATTGTAATTTTGGATTTTTGATGAAAAAATGGTGTCCGAAAACAAAAAGTGTCCGAAAATTTATATGAAATACGGTAGTATCCAAAATTATTAGGGTTAACACAAATTGTAACTTTGTTCAATATGAGGAATATTCTTTAAAAATCTCTTTGTTCAGATCCAGCAGTCAGAATCTTTTGATATTTGGTTATATCATTCTTAGCGATGTATGATTCAAGTTTGTTCAGGGGGCATATTTTGTGCCCAGTGGGAATCCCAGGAGCAAAAAATAGAAAAAAAATTCAATACCCATAACCTTCCCATTCCCCATTTATTCTCAAATCACAGAACACTAAAAAATTATATTTAGTATCCAAAAATTATAACGGTTAACATACACTTTTACTCCACTGTGGGAACTCTGGGAAGTGCAGCAGTGCTTGTTTACTATGGTAAACAAGTTCCGTTACACTGGTAAAATAGGACCCAGTCACCAATGCTTGGGGTGGAAGTCCTCTAAAATGGGAAACATGGGTATAAACGATTTACAAAAACTTTTTTTTTTTTTTTTTTTTGTTTTTTTTTTTGGGGGGGGGGGGGGAGGAGGGGGCTAGAGAGAACCACAGTAGTTGTTGAAACAAAAACAAAAATTTTGTTCATTTGTTGTTTTTTAATACTTTACAGAACAGGCCAAAAAAGTTGCCTTTGGTTGTGTCATAGCAAATCCAAAAAATTGCTCTTTCTGCTGATCACTTACTGATACAGTGATCTCTTTTGACAATTTGAGCCAGGTGAGCATTTTAGGCTCACTTGAGCCTCTGGTTCATTTTGGCGCTGCTTTGTATCAAAGAATTCACATGTTCTTCACTTCTTTGACATGCAGTGTCAGATAGTACTTAGTATTCAAAGAAAATATTCCAGAATGAGTGTACAAATGAACATTGGCAAGTACTACTTGATAATACTTTGTTGGTGTTTGCACTATTGAACAGTAGAGATGGGAGTTATACTGTGAATACTGTACCGGTATGGTATTGGTATCTAGCCAAAACTGGGGGAGCAGTAGCATTTCTGTAACCGGATCTCGTCAGATCACCAATGGTTAAGCAATGTCGAGCCTGGTTAGTCCTCGGATCGGTGAGCGTCTGAGCAATCGATTCGGACTCCCGCATTGTGTCCTTGGGCAAGGCACTTAACCCCGATTGTCCATATGGGGGCACGATGATGCCATGTACTAAGGCGTACTGCACGTCGGAGTTAGGATGTTGGGGAGCTGGCAGCTGCTCGTCGTTACTCGGTGGTTCTCTCCGGGTACTCCGGCTTCCTCTGCCAGTAAAACTGTCACGGTCATGATTAGCCATTGTGCATAAGTATGTGACCTAAAACACCAATAAATAAATAAATAAATAAATAAATCAAGCCAAAATCTATTTACCATATGGAGGAAATCTCACCATACCAAAATTTCAATATTGAAAAATATTCCCAACATTAGTTTAACTCCTTGCATGCTGATGGCAGATATTCCTGCCCAGGACAGGATTTCTGTTGTAATTGAAATATACTACTCAAAGTTTGCTAAGCACCAAATATTTGACACGTCATTGTGAAATTTGCTTGTAACATATTTGCAATATTTTTGGTGGATATGATTGAGGAATGTATTAAGATGGTCCCCAGTGTTTACCTTAGCTCTCTTGACAGGCAGACTTTTCGTGACAGTCATGGAAAGCATGTACCCCTTGATTTTCATGATGTTTTCGTGTACTGTCTACATGTACATGACATGTGTAGGGTATTCAATCTTCATTTCAACACAAACCCTTGAGATTTAATGATTGAATATGGCAAATGCAAATGTAAGAAGACATTTGTCTGAAGCAGAAATGTGGCTGTAGGGATGGTGGAGCAAGGGGCTACCCATCGTCAGGTTGATGAAGCCCTTGGTGTGCACCATATGGTGATCACCAGAGCCTAGGCAAGATTTCAGCTGTATGGCGCACCAGTAAGACGGCATGGTGGTGGCAGAGATAGGGCAACATCTGCAGCTAAAGACCGATTTTTGATCATTCAGGCCTGTAGGAACCGCTTTGCAACAGTAACCCAGCTTTGCAGTGACCTTCAGAATGCATCCGGGGTAAATGTTTCGAAGCAGACAATCCGTGTAAGGTTGCACGAAGATGGTCTCCGATCGAGACGACCCTGTATTTGCATTCCGCTGTCCCAGAACCACCATTTGGCACGATATGAATGGGTCATGGACCATGTTGGATGGACTAGAGAAGATTTTTACAGATGAGTCAAGGTACTGCCTAGACCACACATATAGGCATTCTAGGGTATGGAGAAGACCAGGAGAGTGATTCCATGCAGCCAATATTGCTGAGCATGACCGCTATGGTGGAGGGTCAATCATGGTCTTGGGCTGCATCAGCTGGGATGGACATACAGAGCTCTGTGTCCTTGAACGTGGTACATTGACTGCACAACGGTATATTGATGAGATCCTGGATGTCCACATCAGATTGTATGCAGGTGCTGTGGGTGATAGATTCATTCTGATGGACGATAATACCCATCCTCATGTTGCCCATGCTGTTGGGAAGTACCAACAGAGGGAGGGGATTGAGCGTATGGACTGGCCAGCAAGACCCCCTGACCTCAATCCAATCGAACATGTCTGGAATGAGTTACAGCTTGCATTATCAGCCCGTCCAGTCCAGCCAAGAAGTGTCCAGGAGCTTGGTGCCATGCTGGTCCAAGAATGGAACAGCATCCCAGAAAGGACCATCAGGAACCTGATTGGGAGCATGAGAAGGCATTGTCAAGCTGTAATTAACAGTAATGGGTCTCATACTCGATAGTGAAGCCATACCAGTTTGCTCCATCAACTTTTTGGCGTATTGAAAAATTGCCTCTTTTGCCAATAATATCCATTTTACATGGTTATCGTATTCAAAAGCTAAAAGCTAAAAAATAATGTCAAACACAAATAAAATCTTAATTTCTGTACTTAAATCATTAAAGATATAATTAAATAAAAAATATATACACTTTTCAGTACAATATTTCAACCAAAACGTAAAACGCGTAGTTGGATGTACTTGGTGCTTAGCAAACTTTGAGTAGTATAATTTAGCACTATTAGCACTATGCCAGTTAAAAAGTTTTGTTCTTAAACCACATTGTTAAAATTGAATATAGGGTCTTCATTTCAACAAACCTACGATTAGGGACCTGTGAATATTCATACACTATCAAATCGAAAATTGAATTGGATAGCAACTGTTATTTGCATATCTAATCAAGCATTGAATCAAATATTTGAACACTTTCCTCAATAGTACAGGTGAACCCTGTATAGTTTGGGCACATTTAATTAAAGTTTCCCTTGTAATTCGCCAAAGATTTCTTGAGTTAAATTTTGATGAATTTTTCATCACATCCAGTGATGGGTGCTGCACAGTTCCAATGTGTTCTAAGTGCCTGTAGGTACATAGAACACATTGGAATTAAGGCGAGGCGACGCAATAGTAATTTAGGTTCCCCTCACAAATTTGGTTGGTGATAAAATGTGTTCTTTTTGTTGATAGTTGTCCAAAGAGGTGCTGAGTGTTCTTCTAATAATTGTTTGTTATAGATGTGAAGGCTTCTAATAAACACAGAAATACACACACTTGTGAATGGGTTAATAGATATGGCACTTGTGCCATCGCAGAAGGATAAAACTTGAGGCATGCAGCCCCTCATTTTATCCTTCCGTGCTGGCAACCATGCCATATTGATTAACCCATTCACATGCATGTATCGTTCTGTGTATATGTTGATCTTTGTTTGTGTGAAAGCTGATCTGAGCAACTCAGATTGCTTCAGCTTATTGAGATTCATTTATTAACCCTGTATCAAATGGAGCAATCATATCCACTTAGCACTGTTAGCAAAAATGGAATCCAGTGTTAATTTTTTTTCAATTACATGTTCATGTATTCAAATTTGATTTACAAAGTATCATCTGTTAGCACTCACTCAGCTACTGTAGTATTGTCCTAAAGTATATGAAGTACAGAAAAGTGAACTAATCTATTTTGTTTTCATAGGGAGGTTCAGTAATAATTTATTCTACAGTCCTGTTGGGCTTTAGGATTAAATTGTTGCTGATCAGCTTCACTGATTTATTATATCCCTCTCTCAAAGAGATTGGGGTTCATCCATC
Organism: Pictodentalium vernedei; assembly: GCA_031216915.1. Classification (NCBI taxonomy): domain Eukaryota; kingdom Metazoa; phylum Mollusca; class Scaphopoda; order Dentaliida; family Dentaliidae; genus Pictodentalium; species Pictodentalium vernedei. The sequence continues at coordinate 164,915,312 of CM062297.1, forward strand.
CATCAATCCATCCACAGTAAGTGGATGGATTTCAATGAAATTTGGTATACGGTGAGGCAGTATGGAACAGTGGGGGTATTCATTTGGCCATGGACCAGTTCTTGTTGTCATCGATTTGCTACTATTTTCTTTACTCAAATATTTACCCATAACAGCATGAAAGGGTTAACAGGCATCATTGTTCATTGTAATGCTTATGAGATGTTCAGTCCGAGTGATGGAACGATGCAGGCAATTTGTTTTTGCACACCTAGCACCTTCGCATTTTTAATCCTATGCAAGCATTTTTTTTTTTTTTGTTTTTTTGCAGTTGTTTTCAACAACACCAGTATCTCAGACAGATGGACAGCTCCCTTCATGAAGGGTAAAGCAAAAATCATGAAGGGTAAAGCAAAAGTGGCATTAAGCCTTCCTTTGATCTTAAACCCTCAAAAAAGTAAATTTACTCTGATTAGCCCCCACCCCCACCCCCACCCATCCCCCCCCCCCCCCAAAAAAAAATACTTGTTTCCAATTTGCCATAAAAATTCAGGTAGGTAGGTAGGGATAATTTTTTTTTGGGGGGGGAGGGGGGAGGGGTGGGTGGGTATTTAAACCAACCCACATGGCTCCAGAATATTTTTGGAGTTGAACATTTGCTTAAAAATGAATTAGGGACTCATTTATTACATTAATCAAGACTTCCGATGCCGCCTGGGCATTATTGTTGTCTCCAGCAGACAGAGATCAGGTTTCATTACAAAAACAAAATGTGTTAAAGTATGTTTCGAAACTCATTGTCACTTTTTATTTATATAAACCATAGGCGCCCAGGCCAGATGGGAGGGATCACATAAAAATTTTGAAATCATAAAGATTTGTGCAAAAATTGTGCTACATTCCAGAATTTGAATACAAAATTATTGATATTGCCTAGGCAAATTTGTGAGGCCCCCCCCTCCTCCCCCCCCCCCCCCCCCGAATATTTGGACTTTCTGTACACCTATGATATTAACTGATCTTACGTGGCTCAGAGGGGACTTCATTCAACTGGTGTTTCGAACATAATTCGCTCAAATTGCTGTCAAATTTAAGGCTTCAGCAGAAGAATTGTAGTATATGTACTGAGAATTTGACAAAGCTTTCAGAACACGAACTTGATCAATGGTTTAGATTCATATTCCCCACCAATCAGATGACTAATTGGGGGGGGGGGGGGGGTTATGCTATATTTTGTTTAATATGACAATGTCAGATATATATATTTTTAATATAAATGACCAGGTCACATAGGTTTAGTATTCAATGTCTCTTTTCTCGGCTTCTGTCTATTAATTCCATTAAAAGTATATTGCTTTGAGCCGACTAAAAAGGTACGAATATGTCAGATTTCTTGCAGACACATCACTTGTCAATCATCTATAATCACACCTCATGATTGCTCTCTGATTTTCAATCAATCACATCCCATAAACCTCCAATGGCACTTCATCCCAAACATAACCCACATGCTTCCTGGTTTCAGTTGTCCTGAAGATGATTGTTTTAATAGATTAATCCATTTCACAATCGGTTGGTTTTCTTCAGTCTTCTCATAAAACATTGCATACTCCAGTCTTCTAAAAAAAAATAATTTCTGTGGCATCGTAATAACAAGTGTTCGCAGGTCGGCACTTGGCGTAATTTTCCAGGTCGGCAACTTTTATCCAGGTCAGTTGGCAATCGGAAACAAGCATGGTTCTTTTTAGCTTTAGTCTGGGACGAGTGGGTTGTTAATCATTTCTGTTGGACCATTAACTTTAAACCATGGTTATCTATTCTACAATATATGAAAAGCCTATGACATAAATTTTAGCTTTACACACCAACCGTAGTGAACACGCCAGCAGTGGGATTTCAGTAGTTAAAATTTACACCTACAGTAGAACTACATCTGAGCTGACCTTTGGTGACATCGACCTGAATGCGAACTTGTCTAAATTTATCGCACATCGCTTCACAAAGGGTGAAATGAAAGTGACAATTATGTATTACGTTTTTAAATGAGTTTACCCCATAAGACACCAAAACTTAACAAACATGCATTGTCTCATGTTAATAAAGCATCCAAAACTCGAAATGGTGTGTTATTATGCTATTAAAATGAAAAAGGCCCTGTTTCATTTTCCATTTTGTTTTGGTGATAAAATTGACAGTGGAAGTACCGCCCACCGATGCTCGTGTAAACAAAAATAGATTCGTACGTATGTACGTCTGGTGCTCAGTAAAATCGAGAAAAAATAATAGCGACTTTCAATAATCTGACGATCATGGTATAAATAAAATATACCCATAGTAGCTTGGTGTACCAAATGTTCATCACTCGTGGTGTTAACCATGTGCTAAAGGTACATGGTTAACACCACTTCACCACTCGTGGTGAACATTTGATACTCCAAGCTACTATGGGTATATTCTATATAATCACAATGCAGTCCAAAATCATCTTATTAATTGCTATATTATCTATAATATATACTATTTTGGTTTTCCATACAGCAATATCTGTTCTCACGCGGAGAATTATTAATATTTTTACAAACTCCTCTATCCCTGTATGGGTCAAATGAGCAAGAAGTTCTGCCTGGAATCCAAGTAGAACTTCTTGATTAATCAGCCCATACTAGTTCTGGAGTAGGAGGCTCTTATAAAAAAATTGAACACAGGTTCAACAGCAGTTTACTGGCATTGATTGGCTTAAATGCATTCCGGGCAGAACGCACAACATTCACTGGGCATTTAGAGGAAGCAACTATGAAAAATAGTTCAGGAGAGCAATTTGTTCCCTCAAGTATCTCCCAGGGGAGTGCTTTTTTGCTACCTTGCATTTTTCAAAAATGACACCTGTCAGTGTGTAGCATAAGATATACTGTTTGAGGGTATTCTGTACACGACATGTGATTCTCAAATTTCGGATCAAATCAAAGCAGAAAGAGGATTTCAAATGGATGCAATCTCATCCTTTGCCCAAATGGTGGATATTGCACCTTCTTTTTTACAACCGTACATATTGCCAGTCTTCACGCGGATATTGTATTCAGGTTTTAGTCTACAATACTACAGTAAAACCTGTCTTGAGAGACCACTGTCTTGAGAGACCACCTGTCTTGAGAGACCACATCTACCAGGCACCGATTGGTTTTACTCTATAATGGACCTGCTATGGGAGACCAACTGTCTTGAGAGACCACCAGTCTTGAGAGACCACCTGTCTTGAGAGACCACCTGTCTTGAGAGACCACCTGTCTTGAGAGACCACTGTGACCTGAATTAAACACAAGACAGGTGGTCTCTCAAGACAGGTGGTCTCCCATAGCATGGCTCATGGTTTATATATTCAGTTATATGGAAGAACTGAATTCATTCAACTATCACCTCGAATGGAATGGTTTAACGCGCCGAAGGCGTGCAGGGACGGTATGGAGAACAAGCCCCTTTCGACCCACAGTAACTGTAAATCTACTCTATAATGGACCTGCTATGGGAGACCACCTGTCTTGAGAGACCACTGTGACCTGGTACCAACTTGTATTTTTATGCCATAATAGACCTGTCTTGAGAGACCGCCCCTTTGAAGACTGAAACCATGACAAAAACTTTTTACCTGTTCTGGAATTGGAAAATCTATTGTGGTTATACTAACATAATTAAAAGTATTAAAAGCTCTTAATTGGGTTTCAATTGCTAACTCATTAAAGATTGAGACATTTTTATAAGACCCCTGTGAAAAGATTAGGATTATTGTTGAATAAACGAAATGTGACAGATAGGAATAAAAATAAATTTGTGTTGAAAATCTTTTTGTAACAAATTGAAATGGACTGTTATAAAAATTATAAAAAAATAAATTAGTGTTGAAAATCTTCAATGAAGATTTTCAACACTAATTTATTTTTATAATTTTTATAACAGTCCATTTCAATTTGTTACAAAAACTGCATAAAAAAGAAAAACTACAAAGTAATTACAAAAATCCAATCTTCTCCATTTTTAAATTTTGTGGTTCGTTATTCACTGACTTGAGAAAACCTGAAACCTGTTATGAGAGACCACTTTTGTGTGGCCCAAAGGGTGGTCTCTCAAGACAGGTTCTACTGTATTGCAGAGGGGTAAAATTCTAATCTTTGTAAATTGGAGATGTATTTTCAGTATCAGATATATGATTTTATTAGTCCATTTGTTGGACAACAGAGTATAAAGTTTTGGTCACAGAGTTGGAGTCTGTTGCATTGGTGTTCATTACTAGAAAACTAATGAGAAACAATGTCTTTACAAAACTGACTATTTTTTAAAATGTCATTTTGAAACAGAGTTGTTACCAGGCAACTAAAAAATGAAACTGAAACATATAATTTTTTTCATTTTCACATTTTAGAAACAGGGGATGAAATGCTCCATGGGTACCTCTATGTAAGTTGGGGTAGTGTGAAAATTTTGCTTTTGAGGCTGCTGGGTGGTTGAAAATGACTGGTTTGAGCCTTTCATTTGAAAGGAAATTATTTCACCCACATCCACATTATTTATTTCTACTTTGTCAGATAGTGTTTTATATTTTCAGTGGATTTATAAAATGTAATACATGCCATAGGTTAGATAACTGAGTTAACCCTTTACCTAACGTAACGCCCAAAACCGGCCAGCGCTATTCTCAAACATCGCCATTTAATTTTCATTATTTTTTTCATTTTTTGTCTCTAAAACATAGGTTATGACCCCTCATTGGAACGAGCTCAACAAGCTCGTTCCAATGATGGGTCATAACCTATGTTTTGGAGACAAAAATGAAAATAATAGTTATTCAAGAATTTTTTTTGCAAGTGTCGTCTGCTTTTCAGGTTAGGTAATGGGTTAAAGAATATTTATATTTGAAGAGTATTTATTACATACCTGTTCTATGAAATTCCCATCTGCAGCAACACAAAACCATGTGGAAAATGAAAATCTATTCAGCACACATGTGTGGAATGGAAATTATTGAGCATTGATCACCCAAAACTGAACTGATTGAGAAATAACTAAATAAAATGTCTAAAATTGAAGGATATGGCAAGTTTAATGTGTAATAAAATAATGAAGAAGAAATAGAGTCGATATATGAAGGGGATAATGAATATCTAGAAGAAGAAGAGTATTTTTTTTTAACAATATTTTTATTTAATTCATTTGGAACCAGGTTTGTTGAACAGGCTAAGCCTATCTTAGTGCCATACCCTAAAGAAGAGTATGAGTACGCAAATTTTGTTGGCAATAAAATGTGTTCTTTTTGTTGATAGTTGTCAAATGAATTGCTGAGTGTCCTTCTAATAATTGTTTTTATAGACGGACGTGAAGGCATGTGATAAACACAGAATGACACATGAGTGTGAATGGGTTAATCAATATGGTACTTGTGCCATTGTGGAATGATAAAACGAGAGGCTGCAGGCCTCTCGTTTTATCCTCTCGGGCCATATTGATTAAGCCATTCACACACACATGTCGTTCTGTGTGTCATTTTGGGAAATGCCTGGAAATCTGTGGAGTAGAACCTCAGTGGCAAATGATTTGTTTGCCATAGCCAATCAAAAGTAATATTCCAGTAGTTTTGGAAGCAAAATCTCCTTGAACTCTTCTTCCAGCATCAGATCTCCCGAAAAGGGAACCGGATGATAGAAGAAGATTTCCAGAAGAGATGCTTGGTAGGATTTTGAGAACATTTTGATGATCTGAAAATGTTTTGAATCATCATGACTCAAATCTATTTATTGGGACAGTTTTAAATCAAATCCATTTTTACAGACTTGCAGGCCCTAGTGTTCTGGGTAATAGAACTTTATTTTTCTGAGATATTAACCCTTTGAACACTGGTGGTATCTTCCATGCCAGTTAAATGGCAGAAATTGGAAGAGTCCATATCCATTATTTGGGGGTAGAGCAATTAATATTTTCAACGTGCAGCCTTCGGGCTGCATGTTGAAAATATTAATTGTTCTACCACACACGTTCACTAAGTAGCCATCCTATTTAATGAAATATGACGTATCGTGTTCCTGGACCAGAAAAGCAGCCTCTTGTGTTGAAAGAGTTAACTTAATAAATATTGTTAAAATATGGTTGAACATGAGCTCCATGCCACAAACCTCAGACCATGTTACCACCAATTTATCTCAAAAACTTATAATATTTTGTTCAGGTAAGTGAAATAACAAATTTCTTAACAGTGTTTGTCAATAAAGATTCATTCTACATTTGGTGATAATGATTTATGTTTAGGTATGAGAGCCAGCGGTGGGAAATCAGAGCAAATGACAAGACACGAAAATTGCAACTGAAATTGACAAGAGCTTCGATTGAATACAACTTGGGTTGCACTTTTGATTCTTTGCGGATATTTGAAGGTAAAGTTATAGAAATTGTACCACATATTCTACCACTATTACTCAGATATGTACCATGTACTTAGTATTGCCATCTTTTAACAGAATTGCTTGGAATTTTCAGATTCTTGATGAAGTTTATCAAAGTTTATGTGAATGTTCTTGAAAAGTTTTCACATGTTTTGTGTAAAAGAACACACTGGCTTGTCTGTTGTAGACATCCCTAGTTAGCTTATTCTCAAATTGATGGAAAACTTATTACAACTGACAGTCAACTATTGTGATAAGTTTATTACAATAGCAGTTGAGGTGAAAGTTTGAATCACCTGCTATTGTAATAATGAAGTTTATTACAATAGTAGTCTTTGAAAAAGTTTGCATCAACCACTATGGTAATAAATTTATTACAGTAGCAGTCGGTCAAAAAGTTTGCATCAACTGATATTGTAATAAATATATTACAATAGCAGTTGTATTACAATAGCGATTGGTACAATGCATCCCTCAGATTCTAACATTGCATGGGATGAAGAAAACATTCAAAAAAACTTCTTCTCACAAACCTTTTCTCTAAATACCGCCATATTTTATATATGACATGATTGTAATGATGATCATCAGGTTTGTTCGAACCAACCCCTTTGGAGTTTATTTTGGGGGTGTTACGTGACATCAGATTTTAACACTGTGGGTAATGGGAAAATATTAATAAAACTACAAAACCACTCATCAGAAAGTTGCATTTAAGTACTTAATTCTATGAAGAGCACCTCAGAAGAAATCAGTGACACACTTGTCTTTTTCAAATTTCTCGGATGCCATAGAATTAAGAAAGGACACTAGTTTTGTTTACATTGGCATGGCGGGGGTTCGAACCCACGCCGAGAATGTTTCCTTCAGCACCAATTGCCTAGCAAAACTATACTGAACCACGTACACCACTCGGCCACCGACAGACCCCGGGGTCTGTCGGTGGCCGAGTGCTGTGCGTGGTTCAGTATAGTTTCGCTAGGTGGTTGGTGCCGAAGGAAACACTCTCGGCGTGGGTTCGAACCCCTGCCATGCCAATGTATACAAAACCACTGTTCCAATATATTTCATATCTGACATACAGCATATTTGTAAGTATGAATTATAGGTAGGGCCCTGTGAATATACGGTACTTGAAAAGGTATTCATTTCGACTGCCATATTCAACTCGAATTTGATTCGACATTTCATGCGAATATCTATCAAATGTCTTCGTCCATGTTTTTTTCACGTCTCTGCATTGATAAATGTCAGAAATAGACAACAGTTATTGTTGTTGACATCAACCACAAAGGACACACCCACCTGAGTAATAAGCAAATTCAGCAATTGAAAAAATATTATCTTTCGAAAAGTTTCAATGAAACCATATAGTATGACCCCTCATTGGAATCAGCTCATCCCAATTACAGGTCACATGATATAGTTTTCTTGAAAGTTTTTGAATTTTTTTAAAAATGATATTTAAACTAGAGAAACAGAATTTACTGCATCCAGTAAATTCAAGTCTGTGAATTTATTTATTTATTTATTGGTGTTTAAGGTCAAATATTTCTGCACAATGGCTAACCATGACAGTTACAGTTTTACGGGTGGAAGAAGCCAGAGTACCCGGAGAAAACCACTGAGCAATGGCGAGCAACTGTCAGCTCCCCAACATACCAACTCCGCACAAGCAGGGTTAGCATTGGTTGAAGACAGGCGCACCATCAACGTGCAGTACACCTTAGTACACAGCGTCACGGTGTCCCCACTTGGGCAATGGGGGTGAAGTGTCTTTCCCAAGGACACAATGTGGTTGCAGCAGGTGGGATTCGAACCGAGGACCTCTCGGCTTGCAGCCTGCATCTCTACCAACTGAGCCACCATGCCCCTACAGTCTGTGTGAAAAGGGTTAAAGTATCAGGAATAAACTCTACAGAAAGAGAATATATGGAGGCTTATTTTCTGGAGTCAAATATTTTTTAACAAATCAGAAATGGGTTTTCGTTAACAGTATTTACAGATATTCATACAGGAATCAGAACATTTTTTAATAAAACCAGAAAAGGCATATATGTGACCAACATTTTAAGGGTTCGATACACGAATCAGAAATGGACAATTTTGGCTCTGCCCACTAATTTGAGTGATGAAATACATTCATAAACTTTAGAAATGCATTAAGGGGTAAATGCATTTCCCAGTCTTTCTGAATAATATGCACTTGATGACCTCATTCAGGTGGACCACATATTGAATCTCCAGCAATTTTTAACTCAGTCTGTGTAGTCCCATGTCTACATCTACATTGAAGAATGAGCGCTACCCACTTTGAAATAATGGCTCCACCAACTTTAGATCTGTCATCTGTCATTCAGATCGAACAGGTGAAAAAAACATAGATGAGTGCAAACTGGTTATTGTTGACCAGCATGCCAAAATACATAGAGATAGGATGATCTGTATTTGAGTTATCGTGCTGACAAAGGGTGCACAGACTCAAAATCGGAGATATTGTCATAAAAACCTTAAAAACCCCAAGAGCCTATTTGAAGGCCTACTCTTAAAAGAGCATCTAGTGACCTAACCAAGGCATACATAAAACTAGAACTTCTCTAAAAAATTAATTTTAAACAGTCATAGCACTAACACAGTTAACAGTACAGTCAACTATGTCAGTATTGCATCTTTTACAGGCATCCTGACAGTATTGTGATAGGTTTCAATAACAATTATTCACTGTAGTTTTACAATTACATGTACAACTGGAATTCTTCATGATCAAGTTGTTTGTTTTTATATTAGCTTGGTTTGGGAATTAATTCTGTACAATGAGATTAAATAAATAGATCATTTTATTGTATGTGACAGTCACAGCTTACTCCCTAACTGCTTTGTTTGTGAAATTCTTTCAGGGAGAAAATATTCATACAGGAATCAGAACAATTTTTCTAAGAAACCTGAAAAGGCATATATGCGCACACCATTTATAAGGGTTCGATCAAGGAATCAGACATTGACATTACTGGCGCTGCCATTTATTTGAATAATGAGATACATGTATAATCTTCAGAATTGCATTAATTGGTATAAAATGCAATTCTTAATAGGTCGAAAAAATATGCATTTAATGACCTCTCTTGACTGCATAGAGGTGGACCACATTGTGAACCTCCAGCAAGTTTCAACTCATTTGGTGTAGGTACCTTTTCTATAGGTCATACCAAGCCTAAAGTATGAGCATAAACTACTTTATAAATATTGGCTCCACCATCTCCGGATCTGCAATATTTGTAGATGATAGCAAATGTTCATATTAGCTAGACACTGATGAAGTGCATGCATGGTACCTCTGGAAAATATATTGCGAGTAAAAAAGTTCAGTAATGTTGGAATATAGACGTTGAAAGGCCTTAAAGACCCCCAAGAGCCTATCTGAAGACTTATTGGCATTCTCAAAATACCGAGGTCCCATCTATGTCCATGTATGTTCAGAACAACATTGTGAGAATGGAAAGGGTTTTCATTATTCTCAATAAATTTTTTGAAGAGAGGTGCACCATTGCTGTGCAGTACGCTTTAGTACACAGCGCCACCATGCCCCCATATTAAGATCTTCAGAGGGTTAAAATACTCCCTTTAAATACTACATTTTAATCCTTTAGCGCTTTACCCAACGAATTGATCACATCCGGCTGCGTAATATGCAAACTGTGAAGTTGAAAAAATATTATTTTTCAAAAAAATTTAACAAGACCATATCCTGTAACTCCTTGTTGGAACAAGCTCGTTCCAACGAGGGGTCCCATGATATGGTTTTGTTGAAATTGTTTGGAAAATTTGAAAAAAATGATATTTGAAATAATAAATTTTGCTATCGTATCCGCTGGGTAAAGGGTTAAATGGGGGCACAGTGGCTCAGTTGGCAGAGGTGCAGGCTGTAAGTCGAGAGGTCCAGACTCTGTCCTTGGGCAAGACACTTCACCCCATTGCCCACGTGGGTGCATGGTGGTGATGTGTACTAAAGCGTACTGCACATCGATGGTGCACCTGCCGTCAACCAATGCTAACCCTGCTTGTGTGGAGTTAGTATGTGGGGGATCTGATAGTTGCTCGCTGTTGCCTGGTGGTTCTCTCTGGGTACTCCGGCTTCCTCCACCCGTAAACTGTCGTGGTCATGGTTCGCCACTGTGCAGAAATATGTGACATTAAACACCAATAAATAAATAATCCTTTAAAAAATGAGCTCATTCCAATGAAGAGTCATAAGCTATGTTTTTCAAGCAAAAATGAAAAAGTAATTAAAACTGAATAGACATTTCTGTGTATAACACTGACCGGTTTTCGTCATTATGTTGGCTAAAGAGTTAAGAATCCCTTAGTTTGGAAGGCACACTGAAAAGGTTCCCATTCCATATAGAATTAAATGTTACAGAAAAGAAAGTGAAAGACATTCTGTAGCCATGAGTTATATTAAAAGTATTTTTTTACTCACATCAAAGTATTAAGAGGGTTAAAGTCTGACCATTCAAATATTCCATTTTATTACTTTGCAATTGTGATAGGTGTTTCGAGAAAGTCACACACCACTCCATCCCAATCCTGAGTTATGATTGAGAATAAATAGATTTTTAAAAAAAATGTTTTGAAAAGTGAAGGGTTCTTTCTCTCTTCAGTGATTGAGACTGAAGATTTGCAACATGATACAAAATAAATATACAATGCTGTTTAATGTAACAAAGAATTCTAGCTAAGCTTTCTCTCTGCCTTTGTTTAAATGAGATTATATTCTGTTTTAGATAATGGTTACTGCTTCAGCTAACTCATTTCCCAGTAAATGTTGTGAACATATTTTTAACCCCTAGAGCCCCAAGGCCCCACTTGATGACCGAGTACAAATGGCAGGCAGTCTATCAATATACCAAAAACATTGAGAGAGGATTGATTATATTTGGGTTATCGTGTTGACAAACAGTGCATAGAAGACATTCTATGAATGTTATTAATTTATTGGGGTTTAATGACACTTTTCAACAGCCAGGGCTGCCTCGGGTCGGACAGTTTTTACGGATGGAGGAAGAAGTGAGAACCCAGAGAACCACCAAGCAGCAACAAGCAACTGTCTGTTTCCCCAGCATGCTAACTCCACACAAGCAGGGTTAGTACAAGTGCATCATCGACATGCAATATGTCTTAGTACACAATGTCACCATGCCCTTATGTGAGCAATGAGGGTGAAGTGTTTTTGCCCAAAGACACAAGGCTGATGCCGCAGGTAGGATTCGAACTGAGAACCTCTCGGCTTGCAGCCTGCACCTCTGACTGCTTAGCCACCGTGCCCCTCTATGAATGTAATGGGAATACTTTAGAGGCTTATTTTGGGGATAAAATAGTTTTAAAGAAATCAGAAATTGGTTTTCGATGACAGTATTTATAGATATTCATTCAGAAATCAGATAATTTCTTCCAAGAAACCAGATAAGGTATATATCTGTACAGCATTCAAAGGGACCGATCAAGGGAATGCACTAGGAGGTTCAAAAATATGATTTCCAGCAATTCTGGAAATAGCCCTCAGTGACTCCTGTGCGACCTTCGCCCAAATTTTGAACCTCCATCGAGTGTCAACTCATTTGGTATTGGTCCCAGGTCCATACGTCATACCATGCTTGAGATATGAGCATGACACTCTTTCACAAATTTTGGCCACACCAACTTTTTATGTAAAAATGGATGTATGGACTTCAGGAATGTTTTAGAGAGTCAAAAAATGTGATTTCCAGCAATTCTTAAAAAAATACACTCAATGGCCCCAGGTGACCTCCGTGACCTTGACCCATATTTTTGAACCTCCCTCAAGTGTTGACTTATTTAATGTTGGCTCCAGGTCCATGCATCACACCATGCTTGTGATATGAGCGTGACCCATTTTCAAAATTTTTGGCCACGCCAACTTTTTTCATGAAAAAATGCATGTCTGAATTTTGGGGAAGCATTTGGAGGTCAAAAAATGTAATTTCCAGCAACTATGAAAAATGCACTCAATGACCCCTAGGTGACCTTGACTCATATTTTGAATCTCCATCAAGTGTGGACTCATTTGGTGTTAGTCCCAGGTCTATTCATCATACCATGCTTGAGATATGAGCGTGACCCACTTTCAAAAATTTTGGCCTCGCCACTTTTTTACGTCAAAATGCATGTAAGGACGTCAGGAAGGCTTTAGGCGGTCAAAAAATGTGATTTCCAGCAATTATGAAAAATGCACTTAATGACCCCTAGGTAACCTCTGTGACCTTGACCCATATTTTGAATCTCCATCGAGTGTTGACTCATTTGGTGTTGGTCCCAGGTCCATACGTCATACCACGCCTGAGAGAAAAAGAAACCATACAAAAACAATAGTCTGTGTGCTTCACACAGACTAAAACGAAAAAAAAAAGAAAAAGAAACCGTACAAAAACAATAGTCTGTGTGTTTCCCTCAGACTAAAAAGAAAAAAAAAAGAAAAAGAAACCATACAAAAACAATAGTCTGTGTGTTTCACACAGACTAAAAAAAAGAAAAAGAAACCATACAAAAACTAGAGAAACAGAATTTACTGCCACCAGTAAATTCAAGTCTGTGTGAAAGGGGTTAAAGTATCAGGAATAAACTATAAAGAAAGAGAATTCATGGAGGCTTATTTTTCAGGAGTAAAATATTTTTGAACGAACCAGAAATGGGTTTTTGTTAGCAGTATTTACAGATATTCATACAGGAATCAGAACATTTTTATAAGAAACCAGAAATGGCATATATGTGACCAGCATTCAAAGGGTTTGATACACGAATCAGAAATGGACATTTTTGGCTCTGCCCACTAATTTGAGTGATGAAATACGTTCATATACTTTAGAAATGCATTAAGGTGTAATAAAATGCATTTCCCAGTCTTTCTGAATAATGCCCCCATATTAAGATCCCCACGGGTTAGAATATTCCCTTTAAATACTCCATTTTAATCCTTTAAATGGGGGCACAGTGGCTCAGTTGGCAGAGGTGCAGGCTGCAAGGCGTGAGGTCCTCACTCTGTCCTTGGGCAAGACACTTCACCCCATTGCCCACGTGGGTGCACGGTGGTACTGTGTACTAAATCGTACTGCACATCGATGGTGCACCCGTCTTCAACCAATGCTAACCCTGCTTGTGTGGATTTAGTATGTGGGGGATCTGACAGTTGCTCGTTGTTGCCCGTGGTTCTTCCCAGGTATTCCGACTTTCTCCACCTGAAAAACTGTCGTAGTCATGATAAGCCACTGTGCAGAAATATGTGACATTAAACACCAGTAAATAAATAATCCTTTAAAAAATTAGCTCAATCCAATAAAGGGTCATAAGCTATATTTTTCAAGCATAAATGAAAAGGTTATTAAAACTGAATAGACGTTTCTGTGAATAATGTTGACTAGTTTTCGCCATTATGTTGGCTAAAGGGTTAAGAATCCCTTACTTTGGAAGGCACACTGAAAGGGTGTCCCATTCCACATAGAATTAAATGTTAAGAAAATAAAGCGAAAAACATTAAGTTTCTCAGCTGAGAGTACCTGCTTTTGCACTCCGGAAGGATGGAACGGCACAAATCAGAGACCTTAACTCTTTGCATGCTGCAGGCGGATATTCCTGCCCAGCATAGGGTTTCTCTTGTCACTGAAATAAGTATAAGTTGGGCACAATTAATCGTATTTGCTCTGTGTAAATTGAATGAATTTTTTCACTAACGATTTATTGTGTTACATTTATATTAATTTTTCATCAAATCTAGTCATGGCTGCTTTCAAGCAGCCATGACTAGATTTGATGAAAAATATCTAGAAAAATACTCAGCAGGTTAAGAGTTAATGGCACTTTGGCACCAAAGGTTTCTGCACTCTCGGTGAGACCAAGCCGAGCGCAGTGAAAGACTATAGAACTCCTCTAACAAATGAGTTTTAAACAGTCATAGCACTAACACAGTTAACAGTACAGTCGACCATGTCAGCATTGGATTGTTACCGGCACCCTGACAGTTTTGTGATAGGTTTCAACAATTATTCAGTGCAGTTTTATGGAAAGGGTTAACTTTATTCTGCCTAAAATAAAATATGTGCAATCCACATTGAAGTCTTGAAAGGGTTAAAAGCATTGAACTGAATAAGATAGGTTTCAACAAATTTTACAATTATTCCGTGCAGTTTTATGGAAAGGATTAACTTTATTCTGCCTGAAATAAAATATGTGCAATCCACATTGAAGTCTTGAGAGGGTTAAAAGCATTGAACTGATTGAGATAGGTTTCAACAAATTTTACAATTATTCAGTGCAGTTTTATGGAAAGAGTTAACTTTATTCTGCCTGAAATAAAATATGTGCAATCCACATTGAAGTTTTGAGAGGTTAAAAGCATTGAACTGAATAATTTATAATTTATTTCCTTGCAAGACAAAGGGTTTCTCTCGGTGAGACCGAGCCGAGCGCAGTGAAAGACTATAGAACTCTAACAAAATGAGTTTTAAACAGTTATAGCACTAACACAGTTAACAGTACAGTCGGCCATGTCAGTATTGATAGGTTTCAACAATTATTCAGCGCAGTTTTATGGAAAAGGTTAACTTTATTCTTTCTGAAATAAAATATTCCATGACTATTCCATGTCAGTATTGCATTGTTACCGGCACCCTGACAGTTTTGTGATAGGTTTCAACAATTATTCAGTGTAGTTTTATGGAAAGGGTTAACTTTATTCTGCCTGAAATAAAATATGTGCAATCCACATTGAAGTCTTGAGAGGGTTAAAATCATTGAACTGAATAAGATAGGTTTCAACAATTATTCAGTTCAGTTTTATGGAAAGGGTTAACTTTATTCTGCCTGAAATAAAATATGTGCAATCCACACTGAAGTCTTGAGAGGGTTAAAAGCATTGAACTGTATAAGATAGGTTTTCCATGTTAACTGTGTTAGTGCTATGACTGTTTAAAACTCATTTGTTAGAGGAGTTCTATAGTCTTTCACTGCGCTTGGCTCGGTCTCACCGAGAGTGCAGAAACCTTTTGGTGCCAAAGTGCCATTAAGAGAATGTCTCTGATTTGTGCTGTTTCATCCCTCCGGAGTGCAAAACCAGGTACTGTCAGCTGAGAAATGTTTTTCACTTTATTTTTTTATTTTCTTAACATTTAATTCTATGTGGAACGGGACACCCTTTCAGTGTGCCTTCCAAAGTAAGGGATTCTTAACCCTTTAGCCAACATAACGGCGAAAAACGGTCAACATTATTCACAAAAACGTCTATTCAGTTTTAATTACCTTTTCATTTTTGCTTGAAAAACGTAGCTTATGTCCCTTTATTGGATTGAGCTAATTTTTTAGAGGATTATTTATTCATTGGTGTTTAATGTCACATATTTCTGCACAGTGGCTAATCATGACCACGACAGTTTTTCAGGTGGAGGAAATCGGAGTACCTGGTAAAAACCACCGGGCAACAACGAGCAACTGTCAGATCCCCCACATACTAACTCCACACAAGCAGGGTTAGCATTGGTTGAAGACGGGTGCACCATCAATGTGCAGTACGCTTTAGTCCACAACGCCACCATGCACCAACTTGGGCTATGGGGTGAAGTGTCTTGCCCAAGGACAGAGTGCGGACCTCACGCCTTGCAGCCTGCACCCCCATTTAAAGGATTAAAATAGAGTATTTAAAGGGAGTATTTTAACCCTCTGAAGATCTTAATATGAGGGCATTATTCAGAAAGACTGGGAAATGCATTTTATTACACATTAATGCATTTCTAAAGTTTATGAATGTATTTCATCACTCAAATTAGTGGGCAGAGCCAAAAATGTCCATTTCTGATTCGTGTATCAAACCCTTTGAATGCTGGTCACATATACACTATTTCTGGTTTCTTATAAAAATGTTCTGATTCCTGTATGAATATCTGTAAATACTGCTAACGAAAACCCATTTCTGATTTGTTCAAAAATATTTTACTCCCGAAAAAATAAGCCTCCATGAATTCTCTTTTGTTATAGTTTATTCCTGATACTTTAATCCTTTTCACACAGACTTGAATTTACTGGTGGCAGTAAATTCTGTTTCTCTAGTTTACAATTTATTTCCTTGCAAGGCAAAAGGTTTCTCTCAACTTAGTTTCAGGAACTAACATCCCATTATGATGACAAGGTCAGATTTCATTTTGACAGCTTACGCCACTGGTGTGTGTTTACATAGTCTCCAATGTGAACATAATATTGTATTGCTTGGGGAGAATTTACTGTATCAGGAAATTGGAGGCTGTGAAAACCCTGTGGCATACTGGGCCATACTCAATGGCCCTAGCAACCTGAAAAACATAGGTGGTCGAGAAGTTGTGATTGTCTACCAGTATGCCAAAAATCAGCAAGATAGGACAATTCGTTTTCGAGTTATCGTGAGGACAAGGAAGTGCATAGAAGACAGAAGACAGGAGAAGAAGAAGAAGAAGAAGAAGAAGAAGAAGAAGAAGAAGAAGAAGAAGAAGAAAGAAAAAGAAACCGTACAAAAACAATAGTCTGTGTGTTCACACAGACTAACAATAGTCTGTGTGTTTCACACAGACTAAATATTAAATTCTGATATCATCTGCATTGGGGAAAGGGTTAATACTGCTGCAGCCTGCTAGATCAAATTTCTCGTTCTCCTTCTTGATATTTCAATTATTTATTTATTGGGGCTTAACAACACTTTCAACACAGCTAGGGTCACCTTGTGTCAGATATATTTCAGTTTATTGCAAAGCCAAGGAAAATGTTTTCTGAAATTCAGAATGTCGTGTGTTGCAGTCACACATCAATTTGAGTGTAATAGTTATCCTCACGCGATATATAAGATGAGCAAATGTTATCCCTGAGGGATGGAAGGCTGCTTCATAACACATGCAAGGAGTAATTAGTAATCATCACCATGGTCCACTTCCAAGATTATTATGATATCCGATGAGTCTGGAGGTGGGATGGAGAAATCTCACCCGAGGGGTAAGATATTTGAACCAGACCCGAGGCTTGCTGAGGGTCTGGTTCAAATATTTTGCCCCGAGGGTGAGATTTCTCCATTCCCACCTTCAGACTCATCGTGGATGATTTTTCTCCCCCACCATGCAGCAGTTACGTTAGCCAGAGGCAATCGAGAGTCAAATGCTGATTTAATCAACTCATTTTATATTCATTGTTTTGAGAAACTGATGACACCATCGGAAAGAGCATGCACAAGTTATGTATATACCAAAAGTGTGTACCACGAAATCAATTAGGAACAGTGGCAGCTTGAGGATTGAAGAGTTTTAGAGCATTGAACTTTGATCACACTGCATTCCGATGACGTCAATATGAATTAGTTGGTAGCAAGAAACTGATACGATATGCATAACATCATAATAACATTATAAATCTATAACGTTACGTGGGTGGGGTGGGATACATCTGTCTCTTCCTACTATCTCACCCGGGACACACATATGTTACACATGCAGTGGGGGGAGAAAAAATAACAAAAACCCAGACGCTGTGTTACAGAAATCTCCCACAACCACATCATAACCAGTATGTAATTATAAAAACAAACCTTATAAGTGTCTGCTTCTGATTCCACGTGAGAATCTAAAAATAATTGGAAATTCCCCTGATGTAATTCTATGCCACCCAGTCATAAGTTTGTTGCCTTTAGGTTTTAAATTTCTACTGATGTGGCGATAGGAATACAGTGGAGCTCACTTAATTGAATATCTCTTAACTGAATAACTGAATAACCCTGTTACTTGAATATAATTTCCCAACACAAAACCATTTACCATACCTCCAGTACAAATTTGAGTTCTTAATTGAATATAGGTTATACTGTAAATTCCTGTTAATTGAATAAAAAATATTGTAACCTGTCGAGAAATTACCCTGACTCGCCCCAGTTTTCCTTTGTTTACAGACCTATTTGGCCTCAGTACATTCAATGCAGTTATTTAATGTATTATATCTTGTTTGACAGAGCTCATGGAGCTCTATCAAACAAGATATAATAGAATAAATGCTAAGTTTATTTCTAGAATACAGGAAAGTGACACAATCCTTGTTGATTGAATACTTCTGTTAATTGAATAATTTTCATTTACAGAGTGGCTATTTAAAATTAACAGGGTTCAACTGTACTATTGAGGAAAGTGTTCAAATATTTGATTCAATACTTGATTAGATATGCAAATTACAGTCGCTATCCAATTCAATTTTCGATTTGAGATTGTATGAATATTCACAGGTCCCTAATCGTAGTTTTGTTGAAATGAAGACCCTATATTCAATTTTAACAATGTGGTTTAAGAACATAATTTTTTAACTGGCATAGTGCTAAATTATACTACTCAAAGTTTGCTAAGTTTGGCTCTTCTTGGCTGGACTAGATGGGTTGAAATTGCAAGCTGCAACTCATTCCAGACATGTTCAGTTGGATTGAGGTCAGGGGATCTTGCTGGCCAGTCCATACGTTCAATTCCCTCCTTCTATCGGTACTCCCCCTACAGCATGGGCAACATGAGGACGGGCATTATCATCCATCAGAAAGAATCTATCACCCACTGCACCTGCATACAATCTGATGTGGACATCCAGGATCTCATCAATGTACCGCTGTGTAGTCAATGTACCACGTTCAAGGAAACAGAGCTCTGTACGTCCATCCCTGCTGATGCCGCCCCAGACCATGATTGACCCTCCACCAATGTGGTCATGCTCAGCAATGTTGGCTGCATGGAATCACTCTCCTGGTCTTCTCCATACCCTAGAACGCCTATCTGTTTGGTCTAGGCAGTACTTTGACTCATCTGTAAAAAGGACAGGTTGCCAATCTTCTCTGGTCCATCCGACGTGGTGCATGACCCATTCACATCGTGCCTGTCGGTGTTTCTGGGACAGTGGAATGCGAATACATGGTCTTCTCAATCGGAGACCACCATTGTGCAACCTTGCCCGGATAGTCTGCGTCAAAACATTTACCCCAGATGCATTTTGAAGGTCACTGCGAAGCTGGGTTGCTGTGCCTGAGTGGTTCCTACGGGCCTGAACAATCAAAAAATGGTCTTCAGTGGCAGATGTTGCCCTGTCTCTGCCACCACCATGCCGTCTTATTGGTGTGCCATACTGCTGAAATCTTGCCCAGGCTCTGGTGATCACCATGGATAGACCCTTGCTCCACCATCCCTTTAGCCCACCACATTTCTGCTTCAGACAAATGTCTTCTTACATTTGCATTTGCCATATTCAATCATTAAATCACAAGGGTTTGTGTTGAAATGAAGATTGAATACCTTATACATGTCATATACATGTAGACAGTACACGAAAACATCATGAAAATCAAGGGGTACATGCTTTCCATGACTGTCACAAAAAGTCTGCCTGTCAATAGAGCTAATGTAAACAATGGGGACCATCTCAATGCATTCCTCAATCATATCCACTAAAAATATCGCAAATATGTCAGCAGCAAATTTCACAATGATGTGTCAAATATTTGATGCTTAGCAAACTTTGAGTAGTATATTTTTCAAAGATGATTTGTAACATGAGTATTTTTTTTTCTAAGATACAATACTGTCTGCAAGGTGAACCTTAGTTTAGGAAGATTTTGTTCGTCAACAATTGTTTTGTTACAATTTACTGGAGAGAGCCTATTTGTACTCTCCAATCAATTGTAACAATACAGTTTTATATAAACATTCTGTCTAATACTGCACAAACAACAAGCTAATACTGACTTGTAAATCCACTAAAGTGGCTTTCAGCACTGTTCAGTAGTGCCCTGATAGTGGCTTCTAGAACCCTATCAGTTAAAAATATTCTCCCAAACGACTGCTCAAAATACTTCCATGTGTATTGTATGACATCATTGTCATACAAACCAACACCAAGGGGAACATATTTAAAGGTGTTTCTCCCATGGGAAGCAGGAAAGTGCTTATTTACTTTGGTTAACAAGTCTTGCCTTACCAGTAACATAGGTAACCAATGCCTGGAGTATAAACCCTCTAACTGGCTGCATCATAGGTATAAAGCATTGACTTAACTTAATTTCATATCTATCTTGTGTTTATGATATAGCCATGGATGCTGAAAGTGACCTTAATCACCACTAAATAAATCAATATATAAATGAATAAATAGAGGATATCTAGTGTTTTTGAGTGGATACCGAAAATTATCTCATGAGTGACTGAGACAAATGTTTGTCCCGGTCATGAGTGAAATAATTTTCAGTATCCACTAAAAACACTAGATTTTCTTTTTGTCTCCCGCTTTGTGAAAAAAACGGGAGATATTAAATTTAAGGTGTCCTTCCGTCCTTCCATGTTTTTCTTTTCCAGACTCTAACTTTCCTTACAGTGACCGGATTTTGATGAAATGTGGGTAGTAGATCCCATTCATCAATTGTGGGTCCAACTTCGAATATGGGCATTTTCTGTGCATATTTAATTAGTTTGCTGAAATTTGATTGGCTGACAGTTTCTAGACTCTAACTTTCCTTAAAATCAACCGATTTCAATGAAATTTCATATATGGATTACTTTTATCAATACCTAGGTCAAGTTTGAATGTGGGAAATTTTGTACTGAAAAACTGTCTGTCTGCCTGTCTGTCTGCCTGTCTGTCTGCCCCGTGCTTCAACGCACCTCGGACTAAAAGCCGTATTTATGAACCGATCTTCACGAAACTTCTTGGGTATCTTTGTTATTGTGAGACCAGAATATGTGTTTTGGGGTTTGGTCCAAAATTCAAGATGGCCGCCAGCAGCCATTTTGTTCCGAAATTGGGTGTAATCAATTTTTTGTACAGAACTTCTATATGAAAGTTCTGATTTGAATAAATTTTTGTATGAATGTTTAGTAACATGCAATACATCACGTATAATACGGGTTTTGTTCTTGTGCAAAAATTATGCAAATTAGGGAAACCTTGATTTTTCAGTGCTACAACTAATACACGGTAAGTGCACACCTTCCGTGTTTTTCATTTCCAGACTCTAACTTTCCTTACAGTCAGTTGATTTCGATGAAATTTGGGTAGTAGATCACTTTCATCAATTGTGGATCCAAGTTCGAACATGGGGATTTTCCGCAATATTTAATTAGGTTGCTTAAATTTGATTGGCTGATGGTTTCCAGACTCTAACTTTCCTTAGAGTCAATCAATTTCATTGAAATTTCATATATGGATTACTTTTATCAATACCTAGGTCAAGTTCGAATGTGGGAAATTTTGTACCGAAAATCTGTCCATCTGCCTGTCCATCTGCCCATGCATCAACACTAAAAGCCATATTTATGAACCGATCTTTATGAAACTTCTTGTGTATCTTAATTATCATTGTGAGACCAGAATATGCCTTCATCATTACTTCTTTTGCAACTCTACAAAGTCAGACTCTCCCAGTTACATATACAGACCACCATATTATCTGGACATCACTTCCAAGGTTTTATTAACTTCCAATCACAAGCTTTATAGGTTGGTTAACACTTTTCACATCAGTTTAATGTAATATGTCTTATCATACAGTCTTAATTTTTAGTGATTCTCACAGTTATACTCCACATCACTTTACTTGCTTTGACAGTGACCTCCGTGAAAATAAATCTGATAACCACTGTCTGAAGCACTGTCTGTTCTGTCTCTTCTAAATAACTTGCAACTCAACTATATTCCACTGGATGCATTAATTCCCCTTGAAACTGCTGCCCAGCGGGAGACATGAATTCACTGAATTTGCTTGTTATTATATGCTTTGTGTAAGAATCTGATCATTCTTATCGAGAATTCCACCTGTTTCAACTTTGAATTGATGCATGAAAGTAAACAGCTGATGTGCATTGATACGCAGAAGTGATTTGATCGATACTCGGAATAGGTAGCGTCTTGCGATCTGATTTAGCTGGCGGGTTTCATGCATCAATTCAATGTGAGTATGTGTTGAATTATTGCTAGAAATGATCGGTTTCCACTCAAAAACACTAGATTTTCTTTTCATTATACATTTTTACAACAAATTGATCATTTCCAGTGATAATTTGGCTCGTATTCACCTTGAAGTGATGCTTTGAATGCCGTCATTTTGATGATTGATACCATGAAAGTGAAAATTTCTATATCTTCACAGTGGGGGATACGATTTCTATGTTTCTGCAATTTTTTTGAAAATCTGTTGTTTGGCGTATAATAAAAAGGTGCTTTGTAGTTTTAAAGTTCAACACTGTGGATTGTGGGGTAAATATTCAGTATTGTTTTCCTCTTAAACCACTCTCCAAAAAGCTTTAATATTTGACATGCAACACATTTGTATGGATTATTCACAGGTTTATTCAAATCAAGCTTCTGCGATCAAGTTTAGGGGTGTTATGGGGCCACCCAGATTTTAGCACTGTGGTTTATGGCAAAAACATTATTTAGAATCTTCTTTCCCCAAATCACTCTTCCAAATGCCTCAAAATGTGGCACATGACACCATTTTTTAAGACTGATTTCCAAATTTGTTCAAATCAACCTCTTGGGGCAAATTTAAGGATGTTATGGGGGGTCTCATATTTCAACACTGTAATTAATGAGGAGAATATTCAGTAATCTTCTTCTCCCAAACAGTCCCAAAAGCTTTAATTTTCCACATATAACATATTTGTGAAGATTATTCACAGGTTTAGTCAAATAAAACCCAACGGGGCATATTTATGGATGCCCAAATATATCATATTTGTAATATAACATTATTTGAATGGTGATTTTCAAGTGTGTTCATAATAGCTTCCAGGGGGGGCATACATTACAGTCGTCGTGGATGGGTCACTTTCTGCAGGTGGGCAATATTTTCATGGACGCAATAATATTAGATTCTAAACATTAATTATAGGAATAATCATCAAAAAGTTAATTAATGAAGCACTGGGGACAACCTGGTGCTTCATTAATTAAAATTTTGCTGATGATGATTTTTATTACGTGGTAAACGCATTCATGGACATTGTTAACCATGCATGAATTACGACCAGTACACGACAACTGTAATGTATGTAGGGGTGTTATGAGGCCCAAATTTCAACCCTGTTGGAAGTAGAATGATCACCATCAAACTCTTCTTATCCCAAAGCACTGCTCCTGAAGTTTGATATCCAAATGAGGATGAGTCACAAGTTATTTCAAATTAAGCCTCTGGGGAGAAAACAGTTTGAAAATTTCTCCCTCCCAAACCACTGGTCCAAATGCTTCTATATATGTTTTATGACATAATTGTAAGAATGATTTACACATTTGTTCAGACCAATCTCCTGGGATCATATTTAGGGGGTATGATGGGGTTGCTTATGAAGGCATGCTTAGGGAGGGTGACAAGCCCCCAATAATTTTTCCAATCGGAGACATTTTCATTAGTAATGAAGCGATTAATTGGTATACAATCGGCCTTCAACTGATAAGCACCCATTGGTTGACAATTGGCAGTTGGGGGAGTGTAAGATAGTCTCTCACATGCAAAAAATTTATCCAGATTTAAGACGTTTTTATTGAAATGACTCTTGAGTGATTCATAGCTCCATTTGATCTCAACAAATTTTGCCAAACACTTGTGGAAATATAGAGACAACCGTGTTCACTCAAGTGATGAGTGTCAGCTGATATCAAAGAAATCTGAAAACCACAACAAGAAACTGCAGGAACTTGCTTGCGACATTGGGTATATTAACTTTGATGCATTTTGACAATGGCTTAAGATAAAACTGTTGTGTTCAGGTTTATGTTTGTTTCATTTCATTTTATTCTGCCATGATTCTGGTTTATCAAATATTATGTATGCAAGATGGCAGTGCCCGTTAGTAAAATAAATGTGCTCCTCATCAATAATTAAATCGTTAATTAAAGCCCTTAACATTGATAACAAACACCACTAAAACCATTGTCAGGATTGCGTGTTTTAATCATGCATTGCCTGGTGATTAACATCAGTAAAACATTAAAACAATGACCATCTGAAATTGGCATCGACAATTGGCTGATTTTGAATCCAAAACAGTGGCATTTGAATGACGGGTCATTTATCTTATCGGCTCATCACTAATTTTCATCTGGATTTGAGTTGTATACAGTGATTTGCTCTTGCTAGTAATCCTGCTAGTGATTTGCTCTAGCTCTTTCTTTTGAGGCTAGATTTGATACTTGGACTTATATCACACTTATAATCGGGCATACAAAGGAGATATCTGATTTGGGCTCTTGGGGCTCAGCATTACCAATTTGGAGACCAGTAGGGCTGCACAGTATTCAAAACTGAATATCGGTGTTCAAAAAAATACTGCAGTATATCGAAAGACTGTTCAGATATTTGAACATACTTGCCATAATCGGGACTTGAGCCATCACAGCTGGAACAAACCAGCATGCCTTGATGATGCAGTTCAAATAACCCTTTACCCAACGCAGACGATATTAAAATTTATTTTTTTTAAATATTAGTTTATCGATTTTTTCAATACATTTCTTCAAAACTATATCATGTGACACCTCATTGGAATGAGCTCATCAAGCTCATTCTATTGATGGGTCACATGATATTGTTTTGTTGAAATATTTTGAAAAATAATACTTGTTCAACTGCACAATGTGTGTATCACCCAGGCAAATTTGTTAGGTAGAGGGATATTATTATTTGTTCGAGACTATAGTTAAAAAACTCAAGACATCCTGAAAATTAAATTATGGGTAAATAATATTTATTTATTATTTATTTATTGGTGTTTAAGGCCACATACTTATGCACAATGGCTACTCATGACCATGACAGTTTTACGGGTGGAGGAAGCCGGAGTACCCGGAAAGAACCACCACCAAGCAACGACAAGCAGCTGCCAGCTCCCCAACATCGTAACTCTGCACTGCAGCACAGGCAGGGTTAGATTGGTTGAAGACATGCGCACCATCGATGTGCAGTACGCCTTAGTACACAACATCATTGTGCCCCCATGTGGACAATCGGGGTTAAGTGCCTTGCCCAAGGACACAACACGGGAGTCAGAATCGATCACTAAGACGGTCACCCATCCGAGGATTAACCAGGCTCGATGTTGCTTAACTTCGGTGATCTGACGAGAACTGGTTACAACAATGCCACCGCACCCCCATGGGTAAATAATACACCAGTAATCAATTGATACTAGTTTGAATGCCAGTTCATCAATATACCGTGCAGCCCTAAGTACCAGTACAGTATATGCTAATTAAATAAGATGATGTGTCACAACTGCTGCATGTAAGAAATCTCGAGTTTTTTAACATTTGTCCCAATCGACTAATATTTCAACTACATCATGAAGGCATGCTTTCAATGTTATTTATTGGTGTTTAAGGTCACATATTTCTGCACAATGGCTAATCATGACCGCAACAGTTTTATGGGTGGAGGAAGCCGGAGTACCTAGAGAGAACCACCGAGCAATGGTGAGCAACTGTCAGCTCCCCAACATACTGACTCCACACAAGCAGGGTTAGCATTGGTTGAAGACAGGTGCACCATCAACGTGCAGTATGCCTTAGTACACAATGCCACCATTCCCCCACGTGGGCAATGGGGGTGAAGTGTCTTTCCCAAGGACACAACACGGATGCCGCAGGTGGGATTCAAACCGAGCACCTCACGGCTTGCAGGCTGCACCTCTACCAACTGAGCCACCGCACCCCCATGCTTTCAGTGATGACATGCCATGATGATATGGTTGAAATATTAGATCTGGTGGGATGTGAGTCGTCACACTGGGGACAAATCAGGCTTACACCCATGCTCCATTCAGTCATCTTCGCAATGCCCCTGGGATTATAGGTTAACACTGTGGATAATTGAGAAAACAATACAATCCTCTTCTCACAATCCACTGGTTCTAAAGCTTTCTTTCATGTTCAGCATATAACACCTTAGTAAGGCCCCACAAAGTAGATCTTCTGTTTCTTAGACATTTTTTGTAAAATTGAATGTGGGTAGGCATTTTTTATTTTATTTTTTTATTTTTGTAATTATTTCATTGCTATCAAAAGTTCATGTTCTTGGTTTGTTTTATGTTTTAGGCCTCATGATCTACAAAATAGCAAGGGTGGTAGTGTATTTTGTTCCTTGAGTGCAATGCCTTGTTGCACTCGAGGGACAAATTTATCACTTTTTATTAACTATGGCAAAATATCAGACAGAAACCGTTTAATATTTTATTTTTTTAAGTTTGCATTGGTTATAAAAAGAAAGCAAAGAGGCAGCCAAAAGGACAATGCTGGATGGCCAGAGAAACAGATTTTTAACTTTTTAGGCCTTAGGGTAATATTGAAGTGTGTCATGGATACCCAAGAAAACATTTAAAAAAATGTCCTTTCCTAAACAACATCTCCAACTACCTCTTTTTGATAGGACATCATTGTAAGGATGATTTACAGATTTGTTTAAACAACTCCCTGGTGCATATTTAAGTCATAAGGCCACACAAAGAAGATCTTCTGTTTCTCAGGCCATTATTTGTAAAATTCCATGCGGGCGAGCGGTTTTTTATTTTATTTTTAGCTTAACTTGACATAGTCAAGATAAGCTATTACCATCACGCGTGCGGAAGTCTGTTAGTCTGTGAGTCTGTTAGTCTGTGAGTCTGTGACGTCTGTTCACATTTTCCTTTAGCACGGGCTACACCCCGCAGTTCTTGTCTGATCGTCACGAAATTTCATATGCAGGTTTGGGGTCATGTTTAGATGAGAACGTCCCCTTTTGGTCGCGATCAGACAACCGGTATGGCTGCCCGAGCCCAAAACCCGAAAACCATTAGCACAGTCTACAGGTCGTATTTATGAAGGGATTTCATTGTAACTTGGTAGGATGCCTCTGTATAATGCCTAGATGAGAACGTCCCCTTTTGGGCATGATCTATTAACCATTATGGCTGCCCAAGCCCGAAACCCAAAAACTTTTAGCACAGTCTGCAGGTCATGTTTAATGTGGAGGGATTTCATTGTAACTTGGTAGGATGACTCCTTATGATGTCTAGAAGAGAATTTCCCCATTTGGGCATGATCTGCCAACCGTGACGACTGCCCGAACCCAAAACCCGAAAACCTTTACCACAGTCTACAGGTCATATTTATTGAGGAATTTCATTGTAACTTGGTGGGTTGACTTCATACAATGTCTAGATGAGAAAGTCACCTTTTGGGCATGATTGGGCAACTGTGATGGCTACAGGGGCCCAAAGCCCGAAAACCTTTAGCACGGTCTAGAGGTCATATTTATGAAGGGATTTCATTGTAACTTGGTAGGATGACTCCAAATAATGTCTAGATGAGAACGTCCCATTTTGATCGCGCATCAGCCTTGATGGGTGCCCGAGCCCAAAAACCTTTAGCATAGGCAAAAGGTCATATTTATGGAAGGATTTCATTGTAACCTGTTAGGTTGACTCCATGTAATGCCTAGATGATGACATCCCCTTTTGGTCGTGATTGGTCAGTTGTGATGGCTACTAGTGCCCAAAGCCCAAAAACCTTGAGCACAGTCCACAGGTCATATTTATGAAAGGATTTCATTGTAACTTCGCAGGATCACTCCAGATGATGCCCTGATGAGATTGTCCCCTATGGTTGCGATCATTCAGCCATGATGGCTGCCCGAGCCTGAAGCCCAAAAACCTTTAGTACAGTCTACAGGTCATATTTATGAAGGGATTTCATTGTAACTTGGTAGGTTAACTTCATATAATGTCTAGATGAGAACGTCCCCTTTTGGACATGATTGGGCTACTGTGACGGCTAAAGGTGCCTGAAGCCCGAAAACCTTTAGCACAGTCTATAGGTCATATTTATGAGGGGATTTCATTGTAACTTGGTAGGATGACTCCAAATAATGTCTAGACTAGAACGTCCCATTTTGGCCATGATCATTCAGCCTTGATGGGTGCCCGAGCCCAAAAACCTTTAGCATAGGTAAAAGGTTATATTTATAGAAGGATTTCATTGTAACCTGTAAGGTTGACTCCATATAATGCCTAGATGATGACATCCCCTTTTGGTCGTGATTGGTCAACTGTGATGGCTACAGGTGCCCGAAGCCCGAAAACCTTGAGCACAGTCTACAGGTCATATTTATGAAGGGATTTCATTGTAACTTCGCAGGATCACTCCAGATAATGCCCAGATGAGATTGTCCCCTTTGGTTGCGATCATTCAACCATGATGGCTGCCCGAGCCCGAAGCCTGAAAACCTTTAGCACAGTCTACAGGTCATATCTATGAAGGGATTTCATTATAACTTGGTAGGTTAACTTCATATAATGTCTAGATGAGAACGTCCCCTTTTGGACATGATTGGGCTACTGTGACGGCTAAAGGTGCCCAAAGCCAGAAAACCTTTAGCACAGTCTTCAGGTCATATTTATGAGGGGATTTCATTGTAACTTGGTAGGAT
Source organism: Pictodentalium vernedei (assembly GCA_031216915.1). Lineage (NCBI taxonomy): Eukaryota > Metazoa > Mollusca > Scaphopoda > Dentaliida > Dentaliidae > Pictodentalium > Pictodentalium vernedei. Next base: position 164,944,205 of record CM062297.1, read on the forward strand.
GACTCCAAATAATATCTAGATGAGAACATCCCATTTTGATCGCGATCATTCAGCCTTGATGGGTGCCCGAGCCCAAAAACCTTTAGTATAGGTAAAAGGTCATATTTATGGAAGGATTTCATTGTAACCTATTAGGTTGACTCCATATAATGCCTAGATGATGACATCCCCTTTTGGTCATGATTGGTCAGCTGTGATGGCTACAAGTGCCCGAAGCCCAAAAACCTTGAGCACAGTCTACAGGTCATATTTATGAAGGAATTTCATTGTAACTTGGTAGGTTGACTTCACATAATGTCTAGATGAGAACGTCCCCTTTTGGACATGATTGGGCAACTTTGACGGCTAAAGGTGCCCGAAGCCCGAAAACCTTTTGCACTGTCTACAGGTCATATTTATGAAGGGATTTCATTGTAACTTGGTAGGATGACTCCAAATAATGTCTAGATGAGAATGTCCCATTTTGGCCGTGATCATTCAGCCTTGATGGGTGCCCAAGCCCAAAAACCTTTAGCATAGGCAAAAGGTTATATGTATAGAAGGATTTCATTGTAACCTGTTAGGTTGACTCCATATAATGCCTAGATGATGACATCCCCTTTTGGTCGTGATTGGTCAGCTGTGATGGCTACAGGTGCCCGAAGCCCGAAAACCTTGAGTACAGTCTACAGGTCATATTTATGAAGGGATTTCATTGTAACTTCGCAGGATCACTCCAGATGATGCCCAGATGAGATTGTCCCCTTTGGTTGTGATCATTCCACCATGATGGCTGCCCGAGCCCGAAGCTCGAAAACCTTTAGCACAGTCTACAGGTCATATTTATGAAGGGATTTCATTGTAACTTGGTAGGTTGACTTCATGTAATGTCTAGATGAGAACATCCCCTTTTGGACACGATTGGGCAACTGTGATGGCTTCAGGGGCCCAAAGCCCAAAAACCTTTAGAACAGTCTACAGGTCATAATTATGAAGGGATTTCATTGTAGCTTGGTAGGATGACTTCAAATAGTGTCCAGATGAGAATGTCCCCTTTTGGTTGCAATCATTCAACCATGATGGCTGTCAAAGCCCAAAAACCTTTAGCACAGTCTACAGGTCATATTTATTAAGGGATTTCATTGTAACTTGGTAGATTGACTTCATATAATGTCTAGATGAGAACATCCCCTTTGGACGCAATTGGGAAACTGACGGCTACAGGGGCCCGAAGCCCGAAAACCTTTAGCACAGTCTACAGGCCATATTTATGAGGGGATTTTAATGTAACTTGATAGGATGACTCGTTTTGGAATAATTTCACTGTGACTTGGTAACTTTTGTTGATTTTCGTTAACTGTGAGGGCCACATACATTAACTGTGAGGTCATATTAACCCACCCCTCAGCTCTTTAGTACAGTGTACACCTCATATTATTTTTATCATAAACATAGCACACAGGGAACAGAAATGAGCATATTCCCAATTATCACAATTCTTGTCTTATTTCATAATCCTTTCATAAACATTGAACATTATCCTTTTCATCAAACACAACAGACAAGTTAAGCTACAGTGTCATTGTCACTTTCATTTATTTCTGTAATTATTTCTTTGCCATCAAATGTTCATGTTCTTGGTTAATGTTTTAGGTTTCATAATCTACAGAATAGCATGGGTGGTGGTGTATTTAGTCCCCTGAGAGCAAGAAGGCTTTGCAATGTAAAATATCAGATACAAATCATTTATTTTTTATTTGTTTTAAGTTTACATTGGTTATAAAAAGGGAGCATGCGGCAGCCAAAAGGACCATGCGGGAGGGCCTGAGAAACAAATTTTTCATTTTTGTAGACCTAAGTGCTGAGTATTTTCAAGATATTTTTCATCAAATCTTGTCATGGCTGCTGTGAAGCAGCCATGACAAGATTTGATGAAAAAAAAAATCTTAATTTAACTCAAGAAATCAATAGTGACAAAATTCATACAGCTTACAGGGTGAAAATATATGGGAAAAACATTGAACAGTCTTCTTACAAACAAACTAGGCCAAATGCTTTCATGTGTTAGTGTGGAATATATCATCTTTTGTAGAGAAGATTTATCAATTTGTTAAGAACATGCTCTTGTGACATATTTAGGTGTGTCTTGGAGTCCCTAAGATTTTTAACATTAAGGCAGGGTTCATAGTGAGGTATCTTATGGGATCTCCATTTTAACATTGATGGATGTGGGGGAAATACAGAAAAAAATCTGTATCTCACCAGCCACTGTTCAAATACTTCAATTGTTGTCATATATTATCTCTCTTGTTAACATTCCCAAGTTTCATTTATAACTTAACTTGACAACGTCAAGATGAGCTATTGCCATCATGCGTGCATAAGTCTGTTAGTCTGTGTGAGTCTGTTCACTTTTTTTTTTAGCACAGGTTACACCCATAGTTCTTGGCCAATCATCACAAAATTTCATATACAGGTTCAAGGTTATGTCTAGATAAGAATGTCCTATTTTGGTTGTGATTTCAACAGAGATGGCTGTTCTGTCTCATAACCTGAAATGCTTTAGAACAGTCTACAGGTCGTATTTATGAAGGAATTTCATTGTAACTTGGTAGGATGATTCTGTATAATGTCTTGATGAAAATGTCCTATTTTGGTTGGGTTCAGTCAACTGAGATGGCCACAGGGGCACGTTACCTAATTTCCTTTGGCACAGTCTACAGGTTGCATTTATGAAGGGATTTCATTGACATTATACCAACTAGGATGACTTGGTATAATGTCTAGATGAGAACATCCTATTTTGGCCATTATCAGTCAACTGTAATGGCCACACAGGCAGTGACCTACATTTGTTTAACACAGTCTACACTTCATATTTATGAAGTGATTTTATTGTAACCTGGAAGGATAACTTGATGAGACAATTTTGGTCATGATTGGTCAACTGTTACCGCCGCTTGGTCACGTGACCTAGATTCCTTTAGTACTGTCTGCAGGTTGATTTTATAAAGGGATTTTATTGTAACTTGGTAGGATACCTTGGTATGATATCTAGAGGAGACTATCGTATTTTGGTCATGATCGGTCAACCATGACTACCTGACCTGCATGTGACTTCAATTCTTCTACACCTCAAATTATTCTTGTTGAAAACATAGCATATAGGGTACAGAACTTAACATATTCTCAATTATCACAATTCTTGTCTTATTTCTTAATCCTTTCATAAACAGTGAACATTATCCTTTTCATCAAACACTACACACAGTCAAGTTAAGCTACAGTGTCATTGACACTTTCTTTTAAATTTGACTATATCATTTTATCATGTCTTGGCCTCAAAGTAGACATGCATAGTTTTGTTATTTCCAATAATTTTGGCTGTCAATTATTTGGTTTTATTACAGTATATGGAGGGCTGATTGTAACTAAATCATCCAGGGAGTGGAGTTATCACCCAAAGTATCACTTACAAATTCTGTATAAGCTGAAGGTCCATTGGATGTAACTTTGCTTGTGCTTGTTATGCTTTGCAACAAATTTGCAATTATTGCTTGGGTGGAATCTCCACTCTGCCAGTGATTTAGTGATAATACACCCTCCTTGTACTATATATGATCTGACCCTTCTTCCAGTTATTAAACCCATTCATTAAAAATGGTAATACCGTATTTACTCTATGTATTGGGACACTCTATGATTTGGGACACACATTTTTTCCAGAAAACTATATTTTTTTTATGCTCCAAAGTTTGGGACATTCAGATTTGTTTCCAGTTGGCCTGTCACCAGTAGCAGACGATACTCATAAAAAAAATTCTTGAGTAACTAAAAATTTTCATTTTTTGCTTCCAAAACATAGCTTATGATCCCTCATTGGAACGAGCGCATTGCGCCCGTTCCAATGAGGGATCATAAGCTATGATTTGGAGGAGCTCCTTCCAATGAGGGATCATAAGCTATGATTTGGAGGAAAAAATGAAAATATAAAAAAAAAATTGGACGGCGATTTTTGTATATAGTGATGGAAAACGAATCACACACAACTTTATTCAGCATCAAATCAAGACCAGGCTGTGTTCTTTCCCTATTTTCTAAGAACTGGGACACCTGTGAAAATAATTATTTTTAGCTGTCCCAATACATAGAGTAAATACGGTACATCACCATGCATTAACAGAAATAGTGCAGGGACTACTTTAATTTATCTTACAACAAGAATGTATTTCCCCACAATACAAGTTGAAACATTAAGACAGAATACGTAGAGGATGTCTAGTGTTTTTGAGTGTATAATGAAAATTATCGCATGAGTGACCGACACAAATGTTTATTTTTCGCGAGCGCTTGCACGAGCGAAAATGACCATTTGTCTCGGTCACAAGTGAGATAATTTTTGCTATCCACTCAAAAACACTAGATTTTCTTTTTATTATATGCTTTTTATAAGAATCTGATAATTCCACTCATTGCAACCATGAATTGATGCATGAAAGTAAACAGCACATTGTATCATTGATATGCAGAAGTGATTTGATCGACACATGGAACAGATAGCGTCTTGCGATCTGATTCAGTTTGCGGGTTTCTAGTCCAAACATGGCCTGAAAGTCCATAATATAAGTTTTTGATTTCTTACGTCCTTTGAAAGGACGTACCAAACCAAAAACTTATTTTACAGACTTTCAGGCCATGTTTGGACTAGTGGGTTTCATGCATCAATTCAAGGTGAATATGTGTTGAATTATTGCTCGAAATGATCGGTATCCACTCAAAAACACCAGATTTTCTTTTCATTATACATTTCTAGAACAAATTGATCATTTCCAGTGATAATTTGGCTCATATTTTTTACTTTGAAAGACGCCATTTTGATTGATACCGTAAAAGTTAAAATTTCTATATCTTCACAGTGGGGGATACGATTTCTATCTTTCTGCAATTTCTTCGATAATCTGTTGTTTAGCGTATAATAAAAATCTGCAGTGAGGGTAGCAACTGCACATTAGTCATGCGATCATTCAATTCAGAAAGAGAATTTTTTTTTTTTTACCTGCGCTCATAGAAAACTGATTACTCATGTCAAGGCTACCATTTTGGTAACAGTAATTAAATAATAAATAAATCACCAACTCAGTGAAATAAATTAGACAAGATCAATTTTGATGATATTTTACAGTGTTCTTGAACTTTTCTGTGTCAGGTGTGCTGGAAAGAGTAAAAAGAAATCAATGGTAAAATTATTACGTAGTTTAAATTGCAATAGTTGATTCACTTTAGTGTAATGTTATTAAAAATTCTGTGGGAAAGATTTCATGTTTTTGATGTTTTTTGCAAGAAAAAAAAACCCACGGTGGTCCATTAACTGAAAATATGATAGTCCATTAACTAAAAATCTGGTGGTCTATCAACTGAAAACTATGTTAACCATGTAATGGAAAGCTGACTAGTGTACATGTTTGTAAGGGAAAATCCACTCACTGAGTTATCAATAACAATAGTCTTCTCACAAAAGGAAAAGTTTATCAAAACAGTACATGACCAAGAAAAGTTTTTTTCAACACACGTCATCACATATAATCTATCGTTGAAAAGAAACTACTCACCCTAGAGAAAAAATTTTTATACCAAAATCTGCAGAATTTAAATATTCACAAAAATACACTTCTATCTCAATAGGACTGTAAACAGAAGAAAGGGGTTACAGATGTACTGTCAGCGACAATTGTTGCCTGGCATTACATGATTAAAATAAAAAAGTGAAGATATCAAGTGGTTCAATTAAACAATTTTTCAATGCAGAGCATGATATCTACAGTAAAACCTGTCTTGAGAGACCACTGTCTTGAGAGACCACATCTGCCAGGCACCGATTGGTTTTACTCTATAATGGACCTGCTATGGGAGACCACCTGTCTTGAGAGACCACCTTTTTTGAGAGACCACTGTGACCTGGTACCAACTTGTATTTTTATGCCTTAATGGACCTGTCTTGAGAGACCGCCCCTTTGAAGACTGAAACCATGACAAAAACTTTTTACCTATTCTGGAATTGGAAAATCCATTGTGGTTAAACTAACATAATTAAAAATATTAAAAGCTCTTAATTGGGTTTCAATTGCTATTCAGTTACATAACTCATTAAAAAGATTGAAATGTTTGTATAAGACTCCTGTGAAAAGATTAGATTTATTGCTGAATAAACAATTTCATACATACGTGAATGTGACAGATAGGATTATAAAAATAAATTTGTGTTGAAAATCTTCAATGAAGATTTTCAACACAAATTTATTTTTATAATTTTTATAACAGTCCATTTCAACTTGTTACAAGAACTTCAAAAAAAAGAACAACTACAAAGTAATTACAAAAATCCATTCTTCTCCATTTCTGAATTTTGTGGTTGGTTATTCACTGACTTGAGAAAACCTGAAACCTGTTATGAGAGACCACCTGTCTTGAGAGACCACTTTTGTGTGGCCCAATGGGTTGTCTCTCAAGACAGGTTCTGCTGTATAGGCCTACCGTGCTTCAAACCTGAAAAATAAAATAAAAGAAACACACAGCCAAAACACTACCATAAACTTTGGTGGTTATAGTATGAGTGGAACAATGAATGGGAATTACATCCTGCACAGCTCAAGAACATAATACCATCATGTCAAGATCATCAATCATAAAAAAATCAGTTCAAAAACCCTGAATGATTTTCAAAATATATGCGAACAAGTCAAGAAAGGGAGGAATATTGTAAAATAAATTGGTTATTACCACCAGCAGCTGTGTTTCCGAGATGGTATTTTGAAGTCTCGACCTCACCTCTGAGTCATATATCGACTCATCCTAACAGAGTCATCGATATCTACCCAAAGTTGAGGTCTTGACTTAAATACACTATCTCAGAAACCCACAGGGTGGTAATAACCTATATGCATGTAAGTATCTTTGGTGGGTTTTTGGAACATCTAATAAATAAAATCTTCAACACGTCCCCAGTTTATATTGAAATTTATAAAACTTGTTCAGTAAATTAGGTCTGGACTGACCTAAAGGTCATATATCAACTCACCTAAAGGTCAGACCAGATCTAATTTACTAAACTCGGTTTGTAAATTGTGATATAAACTGGAGTCTTGTAGGAGATCCTCTATTTATTACAAGATATCTCTTAACCCTTTACCTAACATGAAGTGACACTTGCAAACAAAATTCTTGAATAACTAATTTCATTCTTTCTTTTTTTTGTCTCAAAAACATAGGTTATGACCCCTCTTTGGAACAAGCTAAATGAGCTCCTTCCAAAGAGGGGTCAGTCATAACCTATGTTTTTGAGACAAAAAATGAAAAAAATAATGAAAATTAATTTGCGATTTTTGTAAATAGTGCTGCCCGGTTTGGCCGTTACATTGAGTAAAGGGTTAAAGTGGGTTTCCTGACTAGTGGTCAGTTTGTATTCCTTACAGGGCACTTGTTGATGTTGGGGTTTTGTACATGGTTGAGCATTTAAGGTCTTCTCGCCTTCCAGGGTCCTCTTGTTTTTGAGGAGTTTTCTTCACACTATGTGGGTAGGATGAAGGTTCATGTAAGATACAGACAAAAGAAAAAGTATGAGTGTCCTTGTTTGGAAGTTTTTTATTTCTGTAAATGTTTCTGTCTACATTTTATCAGTAAATAGTATTTATTTATTGTATTTATTGATGTTTAAGGTCACATATTTATGCACAATGGCTAATCATGACCGTGACAGTTTTACGGGTGGAGGAAGCCAGAGTACCCGGAGAGAACCACCGAGCAACGATGAGCAGCTGCCAGCTCCCCAACATCGTAACTCCGCACTGCAGCACAGGCAGGGTTAGATTGGTTGAAGACATGCGTACCATCGACGTGCAGTACGCCTCAGCACACGGCGTCATCGTGCCCCCACGCGGGCAATGGAGATGAAGTGTCTTGCCCAAGGACACAACGCGGTTGCCGCAGGTGGGATTCGAACCGAGGACCTCTCGGCTTGCAGCCTGCACCTCTACCTACCGCGCTCCCCAGTAAGTAGTAAAAGTTTAACACAAAATGTCTACAACTGAGAAACAATCAACAGGAACGTGTGTGTGTGTGTCTGTAGCTGTGTGTGTTAGAAATGAAGTGTGTGTGTGGATCATGTAAAAACAATCACTTATTATACAACCACTCAAGAAGAGAATGAGGGGTTTACTGAATTACTTGCATCCATCTGTCTGTGTGTCCATCTGCAGCAATACCAGTGAGTGGATGGATTTCAATGAAATTTGGTACGAGGGATCATGCGACAAGCCACTCATGCACATGTTACAAAAAAGTTGACCACATATTTTTCTGGATTTTTCATATTGTGATATCGTGATTTTTTCTATTGTCATCAGCAGTAGCTCTTGTTATATTTCATATCTAGATAGTTCAATATCAAATCCACGAAGAATTTATTGTGGTGAACTCAACCAAATTGGAACCTCCTCGGCTTGTTATATATCAGATGACGGAGTGGTACACCTTCTATGGAGGACAGACAGCACAGTTTATGGTACTGGATGGCAGTTGGAGTATGTGACGGTTCCATCTTCCACCCAAGAATGTAAGTTGTTACAATCTGAGTTTCATGACAAAGAAAGAAATTGTTCTCAAAATATCATTATTATAGGTTTTTGGCCTAAAACCTGGTTGCTATTTTGTTAGCATCCATAACAGGCTGTCAACAGTTTCAGTGCTGACTATGCTTGCAATTGTGCTCTTATTGCAGCCATGCAGTCTTTTGATTTTGAGGCGAACTTTCACCCTTGTGCACCATTGAACCCACAGTTTTTACTTTTTGCGAGCAGACAACAGTGTACTAGGCCTGTTCCACCTTGTGATTCATTAACCCATAACCAATGAATCTGCTGCATAATATACAAATTGTGCAGTAAAAAAACATTCAACAGAACCATATCATGTGACCACTCATTAGAACAGGCCCGTGGAACTCATTCCAATGCGGATCACATGATATGGTTTTGTTGAAATTTTCATCATACCAAACTCTAATAAATTTGTTTCTTGCTGCAGAAAGCTTATTTGAAAAATCAGGTATATTTGGAATCCCTACTTATTGTGCACCAGTGGAGAGAATGTTGTGCAGAGATTTGTTAATGTTTTTTTTTAAAAACATTTTCCTGATGCAGGGACTCAACAATCACGTGCTTCACTTCAAATGGTAGTGAACAGTATACAGTGGCCTCCCAGTTTCAATATCAAAGGACTGAACCATGTTATGTAATAACCAATGAGTAATGTTATCAGAGTTAACTCCGTACATGCTGCTGGCAAATATTCCTGCCCCTGAAACAAGTATAATTTGGGCACATTCAACCAAATTTATCCTCTATCAGTTGAATTTACCCTCTGGGCAATGATTTCTTGGGATAAATTTACCTGAATTTTTCATCAAATCTAGTAGTGGCTGCATCAGAGCAGCCATGACTAGATTTCATGAAAAATATTTTGAAAACACTCAGCGGGTTAAGAGTTGAATGGTAATGTAGAAATCAACCAGTTATGCAATGAAAATCAGCAGGGCCTATTAAACAAAATATTTTGTTTTTTAGGCAATTTTCCCTCAATTTTATGATGATGGAGAGAGGATTTTTTCTGTTAATCCACGAAACAGTCCTGAAAGAAATCAGAATTATTCAGTTAAACCCTTACCTATTCTGTGGAAAAAACAATGTTTTCAGCAGTGAAAATTGGCCATACTGCAGTAGCATATTGGATCAGTTATATCTTGTTTGACAGAGATCAGTGGCCTCTGTTAACTAGTTGAGTGTTAAATTATTTTTCAAGGGGGATTTGTAACGCAAACATTTTTTTTTTAAAGATACCATGCTTCCAACAAGAGAGCCTTGGTTTAGAAAGATTTTGTTAAAAAATAAGTGTTTTGTTAAAATGTATTGGATAGTGTCATCAAGCACTCTCCAATAAATTTTTAATTAAATAATTGCAGAGAAGTGCAAGGGACAAGCTAATGCATACATTATAAAGCCACAACAGTGGCTTTCCCCACTTTTCAGCAGGGTCATATATAGTGGCTTTTCAGCAGGGTCGTAAATAGTGGTTTCTAGCACTAAACCAGGTAAACAAGACACAATGTTTTGGCCTATAAATGCAAAATAGTATATTTTTACACTGTAAACCAATGGCCCAGACTTTCCTGGTGCTAACTCTAAAATATCAAAGGCCAAACACAAATTTTGCCCCCCCCCCCCCCCTCCCCAATCCCCAAAATTTGCTTGTAAAAATCCTATCTGGTCCTCCATATATTTACTCTCTATGCATGCGCAGATGCCAGGAAGTGACCGGAATTGGCGTAAACACCATTCTTTGTTTGGCCCTCAGTCAGATAACAACAAACTGACTTCTGTGCTTTTAAATCTCAGTTTATAATGATGCCAGACACAAATCAATGGTTAATTTGGTGGATCCAAGGACACAACTGGATGTAGGAAGGAAGAAACGGTGGTTTGAAACGTTCAGGGCTGTAACTTATATTTATAAAAATTAGTTCATGTTCCCCAATTTCGGGACATGGGCCTGACGTCATCATTATTGCTAATGATTTGTCCACTGTTTGTTAAGTATTCCTTCCCTACCCTTCCTTGAAGCCCCCCAGTTAAACTCCCAAGCTTTTTGGCTTGTTTTATTGAAATGTTTTTATAAAATTTCTTGGGAGTTTCAGCCCTCGAAATTGGCATCCCCACTCTACAGCAGTATGTTGCCGTGGATGATCTTGCTATCTACGTCTCATGTACAGCCTTTTTGCAGGATGAATCATTTACCATGGAATTGTTATGATCATAGCACCCAGATCCCGAAGGGATCTGGCCACTCGTCGTGAAGTGGTGAGTGCCTTGAGCGAGGTCTGGGGATTTTTTTAAAAATGTACTATTAAATGAAGCATTCTGGTGGCTTTTGGGCAAAAATCCTCTTGGTATTCTGAACGGTAAAAATTTCGTTTTTTTTAACAGCATGTTTCAAAAATCGAAATTCTGACCAACTGTTAACCATTACTTCAATGGCCTTGAGACGAAAGTGCATGCAATAAACCAGTGCATAATTTATCTTACCTGGCCATGTTGGTCCAAATATTCCGACTCCGACATTTCCGTCATGAGACGGCGTGACTCGAATACCAGTTCAGTTTAGAATTCAGTTGCCTAAGTAATTTGACCAAACTGGTTCCACCGCTTGGAAAATAATTAATTTGAAGATCTTCTAAGTTCTGTGAAGATTAAATGACACTGATGTTGAGAAATAAAAGGAAGCAGTTAAAACACTGTTGTGACAACAATGTTTTAACAGCTTTCTTTCATTTTACAACATTTGTTACGAAAGCTCTGCTGCTTTAAAATGAGCACTGCATGTGTAAACAACAAAATATCTAACGTGTGACATATACACAGAATTCTTCGACCAAGAAATGACTTGAAACCGTAATCAGTTTTTGTCGTTGGTGGAAAACACCGAGCGTTGTTGGTTTAATCATGTGATGCCAAGAATAATGTACACCGGCATTTCTGTCCAATTACATTTGGTGTGAGATGATGGCCAGGGGTATAAGAATCAGGGCGGAATCAAAAGAGGTGCTAATTAATTATGCTGCAATATTCTGACGGTATGACTTGCAGCATCATCCGAGCCATGCAACCACGAGATGGGGGAGTACACAAAAGGGGGTATTCCCCTCTGGGCGGTGAGGGGTACGGGGAAATTTTGAAAAAACGAGGGCCAAAACTCATTCTCTCAGCGATTTTGAGGCTGCTGTGATCGACTCCCCAAGTGAGGATTGCTGGACAATGCAAATTCAAATTCCCTGCTCCTTTCGTTATCCGGTTCGCTTCTAAATTTATCCGTCTCTGTCTGCCTCTTCTTTTGTGTTTTGTTTTGGACTGACTTCAAACATTGCCAGGAGCTTAATCGGGGCCATGGGTAAATTTTTGGAATTTTTTTATTATTTTTTTTTTTTTTTTTTGGGGGGGGGGGGAAATACGCAGCCCCTTACGGTCAGTCTTCAGCCGTGGCATAAAAACCTGAAGGTGGGGTGAGTAAGCCTCCCCCACCCCCGGTTTTTACGCCACTGATGACGACTGAAACTGATTCAATGAAGACATAATCCACAATCATCGATGATCCGTTAGGTCAAATGACATGTACGTTTCCAAGGCATGGTACAATCAGTGGCACGTACCTATCTATTTATTGGTGTTTAAAAAAACTTTTCTGCAGCTATGGCTAAGTCACTGATTGTGACTGCAACAAAAGGCAAAGGTCAAGTTTAGACAGTCGTTCTGTTCATCCCAATGCTGCCCATTTTAGAGGACTTGCACCTCAAGCATTGATTACAGAGTCCTATTTTACCAGTGAAAGATAATCTGTTTACCACTGTAAACAAGCACTGCTGCACTTTCAGGGGTTCCAACGGGGGAGCAGCATAGCCATGAATCAATATTGGGGGTGTGTATAGATATTTTAGTTTTGTTAACTTAAATATCAAGTACATTTCGGAGGCAAAGTAACCAGTGGCCTGGCTTTGGGGCGGGGTTTTTGGGATGGGGATATGATATATGTTGGGGGTGCAGCGGGGTTAGGCATGCCGCTGACCACGTCACTGGTTACTATGCTTCAAAAATGTACTTGATATTTAATCAAACTGTTTGGGCACTTAAAGAGTGAATGCCAGTTCAGTTCACTTATCAAGAGTTGTCGCGCATTTACAATTCTTTGAGGCGAGAAACCATATTAAATTGTAAATGTGCGACGACTTTTGATAAGTGAACTGAAATGGCATGCATGTACCATTCCAGGCAAGGACTATATTCAATTGGGCCTACATTAATTTTTTTCAACTCTGCTGCCCCACCCCCCCCCTCTCCCCCCAGAAGCGAAAGCTATCCACACAACTGATGACAGGATGTTGGAAAGTGGCCTCAGGGCAACACAAGCGAGTAGGTGAGAATATAGTTACCAGAGGTTGGGAGGGGCCTGTATTCTTACATATAAATACATGTATAATAATATTCATGATGGCACAGAAGGAAATGTTCCTACGCCTATTAACCCCCTGCACACTGATGTCAAAATATCTAAATTTCAGGCTGCAATTGTTTCCCATCATGCAACTAGAAATTTAATCAATTCAATCTTGTTTGACAGAGCTCAGTTAGCTCTGTCAAACAAGATTGAATTGGTTAAATTTCTAGTTGCATTATGGGTATAATGGCTACTTGAATGATTGATATTTTGACACCAGAGTGCAGGGAGTTAAAATTTCCAAGCTACATAGTATATAGGCTATTTATAGGTACCCCCCCCCCCCCCCCCCCCCCCACACACACACACACACTGACACTTTTTTTCCTTTGAAGTCTAAACTTTTACCATACGAAAATCCCTAAATATTGAGGAAGTCAACTGATTTTCTTGGGAAGCTTCAAACAAGGGTTCCACCCTTGCTTGGGGCATCCCAAGAAATTCAGTCAACTTCCTCAATATTTTGGGAGGCATGACTTTCGGAATGTTGGAAAGATGGTCCAAGTGCGACACCAGCGAGTTGGTGAAATTAGTTATCAGATGTTAAAGTTTCCAAGGTATAGGGCATAATAGGCCTAGTATATTAATCAGTGCCCCCCCCCCCCCCCCCCCAACTCCCTGGGCCTATACACACACACACACACACCATCACCACCACGACAACCACGTACACACTTTTTCAATAATTATTCAAAACAGGCTTAACAGCCACCAAATATTTATTATTCTAACGCTTCAAATACAGGTGGTGACTTGGTCATTCAGTATCCATTTCACTTTTAGTTTTGGGGACAGACCCAGACAGTCATTCGCTTGCATCTATTTCACTATTTGTCTCAGATGAACAGCCATCAGAGGATATCTCATTCAAGTCAATATCCTCCACTGTAAAGTCGGGATCATCAGAATCGCTGAGAAGTTCAGCATCCCCTGCAGCTGTATTATCATTTGTCGCTTCTTTGCAGCATTCCTCTATTGAGTTTGACTGTGGTAGGAACAAACAGTTCATTTTCTGAACATGGCTCTTTTGTCGTCAGCAACGTCGTTTAACCCCCTTCATAATATATCCATCAACCCGACGTGACATTTTCTTCCCAGCTATTGCTTCAACAGTGAGAAAACTGTCAACCGCACTGTTATAAAATTCAAGATTATTACAGACCGGATGGCCTCTGATAATCAGTAGGTCCTCAATGGTACTATGATTGAGAGACTGCCTCTCTTTCCCAATTATTCGAGCAAAAGTGCTGAAGACACGCTAGGCCTCTGCACTGGACACTGGGATTACCATACATATTTCAATGACATTCAGAATGTTAGATATACCCAGAGCAGGTCTGACGTTAAACACCTGGGGCCACACATTGGTGGGTGACGTTGTCTTAAGAAAAGTGCAAATATGAGTCTGAAGCAGTCCCAGTTCTATTTTCAACCTCGATTGGTCAAACCCATTGATTTCAAGAAGAGTTGAAAAGCGCTTAGTAATTTGCCGTGCATGGTCAAATAGGTCATTTGTGGTCTTATGCTGATGTAGCTTTGTGTCTAGCAGTACTGCTGCATTGACTAGGGTTGGGTCATCCAAGAATTCAGAAAAACGGGAGGTCATGTTCGAAACAAGTTTCTTAAGAATACCCTGGATTTCGGCTGTTACAATTGATAGGGCAGTGTCAAGGCTAGTGGCCATGGAATACCCATGGAATGTTACAAAATGATCGGATAACTCTTCTGCGTCACTTCTTGTGTTTCTCCCTGTATATTTTCGATTGTCATCCAGTTCAAGGTAAGACCAGCATCGTTTTGTCAGTGTAGGGAAATAGCTCTCATCGTAGAAACCAGCAGACCCTTTTTGTTCAATGAGCTGTTTCAAATGTGACATGGTTGACACTATGGATTTCATAGTTGTGAGAGCTTCAGGCATCAATAATTCAATTTTTTCCATACATTGGGAAAAGAAAGCAAGGTAAGAGAGAACATCTTTTCGAGTCGAGAGAAATAATAAACGTTCCAACTTTCGAGCGTCATTAAGAAGTCCAGTGAGTTTGGGCACGAAATCATGCATTGTTTTATTATGCAGGTTTTGTATTTGTTGATTGCAGAAACCAATGAAGATGGGTAGATTTCGAATATAGCTTTCTGAGGCATCAATTTGGTGAGACACCCACCGAGTACCCATGGGACTTTTGTATTTTAATAATTTTATCTCAAGAAAGGCAGCCTGTCATTTCATTAACCGCCATCGCAGGTTAGCCCTCTTGAATGTTTTATGAATAGTGATCAGATCTTCGCTGCATTTTGAGCTAAGCTCAGATCCCTTGAAACTATTGGCCACGACTAACTCCACTTTGTGATTTGAACACCACCCTTCCTTTGAAGATGTGATCGCCAACATCAGTTTTAATGAGCTTGAATAAGGCATTGTTCTCGGGGGCGCCGTCACTCCCCACGCCAATTTGCCGCTCACTTGGCTTGAAATTGAAATTAAGTTTTGTAAAACTTTGATCAAAAGCCTCTTTCAAACCCTCAGCACTTGTTTCATTTGGCTCTTCCAAAGACATGACGTTGAATTTGACCCACCCACCATCACATGTTTTTATGAGGTACACCTCCTTTTCATCCATGGTTTTAGCTGAACTAGAGCCATCGTATAGTACAGAAAAATAACGAGATTCACAATTATTCAACTTATTTGTCACATGTTCACCCTTCAAACACGATGCCAGTGCAGATACCATTTCCCGGCAGGCCTTTCCATTCATATAACTTGACCCCATATCCACACCATGTATGTCCTTTTCAAATTTTGCGGTTCTTTCCAAGTCTTTGAATGAATTATTGTTAAAAGCAACAAAATGGGCTGACTGGAACTTTTTTGCAAGATGATTTCTTTGAAGGACATTGAGTTTTTTCATTGATTCTCCGAGCGTGAGCTGCCGAGAAACTGAACTTGGAATAGGGCCAGTGTTATTCGATGCTTGGGTTAGACTGTTTTCAGAGTCAGGTGGCGTTACTTTCATCAAATCTTTTGAACATTTGACTAATAACGCATTCCTATGAATGTTGGACTGTGTTATATGCGACATAGCATTGCATTTCTTTATTACCGATGTTCCAACTACCCACTTGTCAAGTTTTTCCGTGACGATGCCTTTTTTTCTGCATGGCAGTGGCACAGTCCCGACCAATGTGCGATCATCACCTGCATACATGCTACGGCACAGTTTGCAGAACACAGATTTAACAGAGCCCTCTTCTCCTAATTCATATCCAATGAAGTCTAAGTTCCATTTATTAATAGTGTCTTCTTTCACCCCCATAATCAATGATAATTTTGCCGTGGATTTAATTATTCATTCACGGGACATAAACAGACATTACACATGGTGTTTACGACTGATGCAATGGCTAATGATGAAATATTCTGACATCGGGAACTACGTGTTTAGCCCACTGTCGTCACGCAACTGACTGAAAGTAAGACTATAGAGACTATAATCAATGACTAAATGTGAACTATTATGACGTCGGGAACTGCATATTTAGCCTACTGTCGTCACGCGATCGACTGAAAGTAAAACCACAGACTATAATTTATAGTCTGTGGTTAGACCCTTTACCTGCCGACGGCGATCTACTAGTACTACGGCAATTGACTGCCGAGGGAGTTTTGTCTGTCTACGGAATTATCTACGGCATTGCCGATTGCGGTGGTGAATTTTGAGGGCTGGAGTTTAACGTGTTACACAGAATGTTCATTCTGTATATCCCCATGGTTACGTCCTCACCCTTGGGGTGTTTAGGCATTTTGGTCATGCATCATACATCTGATGTATCGTTTTTTTCTTCTGATGAAGATCTTGCTTTACATCAGATAGTTCAAAAATCTGTTACTGACTTCGGGCCGTGTTGCCTGAGGTCTTGTTTCCGGTTTTCATTCTGACGTTGTTTACATTGACAATGCTCTATTTATATATGTAGTTTCCTATTTATTATATGATAGGACTGTTGTAAGATACATTAAATATTCCAGTAGTGTAGCAGTTACTTTTTTGGATAGAAAAATAATTTTTGTCCACACTTGGGCTCTATCAGGACAGGCTCACCTTGTGACAACAGAGAGGAAGAAGCCGGCAAGTTCAGCAGGAAGCTCGGCGAGGTCTGAAGGACTGCAAGAGAGCCCCCTCTCTTTCATAACAACATCTGGGGCCAGATGTTGTGGTTCGTAACTTGCATCAGTGGGAGCAGTCGGAGCATACGTCCATGCCTCCTGTCCGGGATGCTCCGTTCAGTTCACAGCCGGGTCGGTTATAGTTACCGCTTCTTCAGCTTCTACCAAGCACACACGACCACACCTTGGCTATGTGACTTCTGATATCCAGCCTGCATTGCCAAGGAGGTCCACTCTTCACCAGAGAAGTCACACCATACAGTAGCCAAGGAGATGAGGCTTCATTCATCGGGACGTCTGCAGAAAAGCTCGGACACACTGTCCCAGGAGCAGCCAGTGGCCAAGCAACAGAAGACCGCTGCTCCTCAAGCCTCCATAACAGACTTGCTGTTGCAGATTGCGCAGCTCATCACAGCATCCTAGCAAGTGCAGAAGCAGCTGATGGCAGTCTTAAAACCTGAGCTGTCGGATGGTGCTGGGTCGGTCCAGTCATCTGCATGTTCAGATGCCGATGACCATGAGTATAATCTGATTCAGTCGGATGGTGAAAGGGATTTGAAGGAGAATTACCCTTCCTTTATGGAACAACACAGGGTGGCGATGGATCTAATGCATCAATACTTCCCTAAGTTGGTTCCTGAGAATCAGAATGCTGTGACTGCTCTAAAGTAGCACTATTCAGTAGCTAAGAGATGAGACCTCATATATCAGGACGTCCGGAGAAAAGAGCCGTCTTGGACACACTGTCCCGGGAGCAGCCGGCGGCCAGAACAGAAGACCGCTGCTCCTCAGGCCTCCGTAACAGATTTGCTGTTGCAGATTGCGCAGCTCATCGCAGCATCCCAGCAAGCGCAGAAGCAGCCAATGGCAGTCTCAGAACCTGAGTTGTCGGATGGTGCAGGGTCGGTCCAGTCATCTGCAAGTTCAGATGCTGCTGACCATGATTTTCAACTGATTCAGATGAATGATGAAAGGGTTACGGAGGGGGATTACCCATCCCTTTCGGAACACCACATGGTTGCGATGGATTTTATCCATCAACACTACCCTGAATTTGTTCCAGCGAATCAGAATGATGAGACTACTTGCAAGAAACCGCTAGCCTTGTTGGACGCTGACTTCATCCGGAAAAAGAAGAGGTCATGTCTTTTCTGGTTAAATCTAGACAGGTGTTGCAGGCCTTAGGCCTTTTAGACGATGCCATAATCAACTTTCCAGTGGGAAGAAGTAAGGTGGTTTCTTGTCATCATCTTCCGTAACTTTACCGATTATAACGGTGGGGAAGATGTATAGAGAGTTCCTCTGCATTTGAATGAGCAGGCTAAGGTCCTAGTTATGGCCTTACCTTCATCATTCACTATTTGCTCGGACACAGTTGAGATGGCAATTTCTTCATTCATAGCAAATTTAGACTCACTGTCTTATGCAGATCACCTTTAAGAACTGTGACGCAACGTCTCTACGGAAAGGAATTTGGGGACGTTCATACCTCATTTAGAGTCCTTTCCAGGGCTATTATATTTATCACGTATAACAATGTCTTAACAGTTGCTAATTTGGAGTTAATCAGATGTGACGGAGCCCTTGCATCATCATCTTTAATAGATGACAAGGTGAAAAACTCTATACGGGTCGCTCCGGTATCCGGACACTAAGTTTTTGATGATGAGCTTTCATTGGTCTATGACCAGACTACAAAGAAAGCATCAATACTCTGCTCCTTAAGTTGGCGTCTAATCGACCCGCAATAGCAGAAAAGAGTAAGGGAGGACGTCCTAGACAGGAAGTCATCTAAAAGGACTCCTATATATATATATGTATAGGTCACCCTCCTATAATTACTGTAGGGATCGTCATACAGCGACTCAGATAGGGGGCGTAGGTCTGATCGAGACTACCGGTCAGATGCCCCTAAGCCATTGGCTCGAGGCTCTTCGCGAAGGAGACGTAGTTTCTTCTTCCGTAGGCCTCGCAGGTACTACAGGTGAGGGTTAGGACCGCTATTGCTTAGCAGTTGGCGGATGGTTATCAAGATTTGCATCAAACTGGATAACTATTACGGAAGACCAGTAGGTGAGAAGTGTGGTCTCGGATGGCTTATGGCTATCTTTCCAAGAGAAACCACCACTAACTTAATGTCCGTGATGGACAATGCTTCCATCAAATCCTTGCATAAGAGTCTCTCCAATTGGAGGTAAAGGTTCTCTTGACAATGAAAGTAAGAGAGGTCATCGAGAATCAAGATTCTCTAGGATTCTATAGTCACCTGTTACTCGTACCGAAGCCAGAGAGCTTGTTCTGACCGATAATAGACTGGAGCTAGATAATAAGTTTATCATAGCTCTAAAAGTTTAATTATGGTAATCATTTAGTCGGTAAAAGCGAGCATTCGAGTGATCGACTATGCAGCAAGCATAGATCTAAGGATCCATTCTTTCATGTCCTGGTATATCCAGCATTCAGAAAGTACCTACGGTTTGTCATCCAAGGGATAGTATTTCAGTTCCGAGTGATGTGCTTCGGTCTGAATCTAGCGCCCTGAGCTTTCACTCGAATAATGAACTCTGTAATGTCTCACAACAATCTGGTTCATTTGCCGTTATCCAGAGTGAAATTAGTCAGTTGTTATGCTTGCTTTTGTCTACTTTCAGACGCATTAACAGTGAGAAATTTTATGCGACTGATGGGGTTGTGTGGAGTGGCTATGCATCTTATTCCAATGGGTCGCTTATGCACACATCCCCTCCAGTTATTCTTTACCCAGAACTGGAGTGTGAAGACGCATAGCTCAAGACCAGTATTGTTTTAACGGATCTAGTAAACAAAAGGTCCATATTGGGGCAGATATTCAGTGAGAGTTCCGCTGTAACTGCCAGATCCGGCTTTCATGATTATGACGGATGTGAGTCAATAGTTTGGGGCACAACCCTGAGTCTGACAGATGCGAAATGCAGTGGTCTTGGGACCCTCAGGTTCCTGGAGAAACACATAAACATCAAAGAATGATGTCAATATTGTTGGCATTACATCAGTGGATTCACATTATTTGCAGACACGCATGTTCAGATATTGTTGGACAAATCGATATTGGTAGCGTACATCAGGAACCAGGGCGGCACGTATACATTTCCATTATGATAACTAACGGAGAAGATTTTTCTATTTTGTCATGTATCATCATGTTCATTTCTCTATCTGTCATATACCAGGTCATCTGAACATACTAGCAGACTCGCTCCTCAGAAAGGTCGCCTGTTTGATTTGCATTGGATGCTCAACAAGCGAGTATTTGGACAGTTTTGCTACCAGTGGGATCGCCCCATGATAGTTCAGTTTGCGGCATACCGGAACAATTAGTTACTGTCATTTGTGTCGCCATGCCCAGACCATTGAACGCATGCAGTAGATGCTCTGCAGAATTCATGGGGATGAATGATAGGATACGCGTATCCTCCAATTCATTTGATTCAATAGATTATGTTTAAGATTAAACAGCCTCGTTGTGAATCCTACTAAGCACCTCGGTTGTCACAGAAACCTTGGATCAGTAATCTCAAGTGTCTGTTGTGGGACGCTCCCCAGAATCTTCCTCCATGAGAGGGCCTTCTTTCAGGGGACGTTTTATTCTTCACGTCCTTCTCCGCCCATAGTGGCATAATGGAGTCGGTTAGACGTGAGGGAACCATCGCGGTTCCTATATTATTTGAAAACTGGCACAGGGACAATTAAATAATGTGGGTGAGGAGATTTCGATTTGACTTCGAATTCCCCCTCACCCCCCCCCCCCCCCCCCCCCCCCCCCACACACACACACACACACACACACACTGCCTATGTGTTTTGCAAGCCTCATATAATTTAATACATACATACTATGCATTTGGGTCGTGTTCTATGACGACCTCATGGGCACATCCCCTTTTTAGTTGGATTAGTTTCCTGTGATTATTTGTTGATTTCTTATATATGAGCGCTTATTTAAAAATCATCACAATTAAATTGTCTTTGAGTACCTCGGAGGCTGCATAACCCGTTAACTGGTATTCAGATGATTACATGCTAAATATAAATGCTCTTGCGCATTATGTTATTAGGCTAACACTTTATTGTATTTTGTGGACCTTGAAATTATAATCTATTTCGGGGGTGGTCCGTGTCGGAGCCTGTTAATCATACCTACTTCCTTTTCTAGATCTGGGGTTCTATTATGTCAGTACTCAATTCGCATATTCTCACGTGTTTGCGATCATAGATATCGGATAGTGTATGTTGGAGAGTGTTGTTACTGGAATTTATTGTACAGAGGCCGCCTGTGGATTACCTAGGAAGTGTGTTTTCTCTTCAGGGATCGTTCAGTGTTGCTCGATTGGATATGTGTATGTTATATTTTATATCACCGGTTTTCGACATATATCTGTGTGCACCGTCTGCAGTGTACATTATATAGTGGGCAATATTAATTACCAGGATCGTCACTATACCTTAACTTCTGAAGTGGTGTTAAGCACCATTTATTAATCATGAATATATACCTGAGTGCTTGTTCGATGATTATTTATATTGTTTTTTTGTGGTACCACTCTTATTGATTCCAGAGCTTTCCTTCAAAAGAAATGGGGGGGGGGGGGGGGGGGGGGGGGGTGATGGGTATGTAGCTATGAAGGTAGCTGTTTTATCCGTAATTATATCCTGCATACAGCTGTAGTGTTATTATATGGCGTGTGTTTGTGGGGAATTTTCTCTCATTCTCAGATACTCCATCCTAATTTTTGGGGACTTAGTCTGGACTAGCCTTAAAAATTAGGAACTCGTTATATCCTAATTAGCATTGTCTTCATGCTTAGAATAAGGAATTACTTAAATTGGGCTCCTTATTTAGGATATGTCTCCTCAATTACTTATAGAGAGACATATATGTATGTCCTAATTGGAACTATTTTGGAAGTCCTAGGCCCTTCACCTTTTTACGATTCAGCTAAGTCTGGGCCATTGGTTTACAGTGTAAAAATATAAATTTACAGTAATTTGTATATTTTTATACTTACCAATGGCCCAGACGGGGATGGCCCTCCCATAAGTGGGCACTCATACTTCCCCACTGAATTATTATGTAATACTCTCTTTTACAAAGAATGATGTTGGCACCAATTCTGGTCACTTCCTGGCATCTGCGCATGCGCCGAGAGAGTAAATGTATGGAGGGCCAGATAGGACTTCTAATTTTCGGTTTTGCATGCAAATTTTGAAGATTTGAGGGGCAAAATTTGTGTTTGGCCCTCGATATTTTAGAGTTAGCACCAGCTAGGTGTGGGCCATTGGTAAGTATAAAAATATACAAATTACTGTAAATTTATAATTTTTTAAAAAATTTTCATGTTAAAAAAAACAGTGATGAGGCAGATTGTCAGTGACAAAGAAGGCGACTGAGAAAGAAGAATTTTTTTTTTTAATAGCCTAATATAGTAAAAAAAATAACCAGTAACGTAATACATTTTAATGAAAGTGGCTAACATTTTGCTTGTCTTTGAAAATAATTGGGTGACAGCAGTGATACCACTGGTACAGTGCATCCCCTTTAATGGGATATTAACTGCATGCAGGAAAGTACCTAATGGGATAACTCTCTTAATTGCATTTAATTTCAAATGCCAAACCATTCCTTTTGTACAAATTTGCTCTGTTGATTACAAGTGGGGTATAGTAGAGTAAATCACTGTTAACTGAATAAATAAAAATCAACTACCAACTCTCGCTTTCACTGCTCCTGCCAGGTTAATAACATGGAGAGTCTGAGTTCTCTTCCACTTGGTGTTCCCACCGGGTACTCTGGCTTCCTCCATCCTTAACTGGTAGAGTGTTTGAAGCCCATATTTGGGCTTTATTCTGACACACAGGTACACAACTTAAAGGCACCATATTCTGTGCATGAACTTCAAATTATTTTTGAAATAAAATTATTTAGTCTGCTGGGATTTTGCCATGTTAAAATTTATGGGAGAGTGCCTCTGGGCACTCTCCCATAAATTGTAACAAGGCAAATTCATGTGATCAAATTTTGATGACCAAAATTTTGAGGGCTGGAGTTTAACATGTTACACAGAATGTTCATTCTGTATATCCCCATGGTTACATCCTCACCCTTGGGGTGTTTAGGCATTTTGGTCATGCATCATACATCTGATGTATCGTTTTTTCTTCTGATGAAGATCTTGCTTTACATCAGATAGTTCAAAAATCTGTTACTGACTTCGGGCCGTGTTGCCTGAGGTCTTGTTTCCGGTTTTCATTCTGACGTTGATTACATTGACAACGCTCTATTTATATATGTAGTTTCCTATTTATTATATGATAGGACTGTTGTAAGATACATTAAATATTCCGGTAGTGTAGCAGTTACTTTTTTGGATAGAAAAATAATTTTTGTCCACACTTGGGCTCTATCAGGACAGGCTCACCTTGTGACGACAGAGAGGAAGAAGCCGGCAAGTTTAGCAGGAAGCTCGGCGAGGTCTGAAGGACTGCAAGAGAGCCCCCTCTCTTTCATAACAACATCTGGGGCCAGATGTTGTGGTTCGGAACTTGCATCAGTGGGAGCAGTCGGAGCATACGTCCACGCCTCCCGTCCGGGATGCTCCATTCAGTTCACAGCCGGGTCGGTTATAGTTACTGCTTCTTCAGCTTCTACCAAGCACACACGACCACACCTTGGCTATGTGACTTCTGATATCCAGCCTGCATTGCCGAGGAGGTCCACTCTTCGCCAGAGAAGTCACACCATACAGTAGCCAAGGAGATGAGGCTTCATTCATCGGGACGTCTGCAGAAAAGATTGGACACACTGTCCCAGGAGCAGCCAGTGGCCAAGCAACAGAAGACCACTGCTCCTCAAGCCTCCATAACAGACTTGCAGTTGCAGATTGCGCAGCTCATCGCAGCATCCTAGCAAGTGCAGAAGCAGCTGACGGCAGTCTTAAAACCTGAGCTGTCGGATGGTGCTGGGTTGGTCCAGTCATCTGCATGTTCAGATGCCGATGACCATGAGTATAATCTGATTCAGTCGGATGGTGAAAGGGATTTGAAGGAGAATTACCCTTCCTTTTTGGAACAACACAGGGTGGCGATGGATCTAATGCATCAATACTTCCCTAAGTTGGTTCCTGAGAATCAGAATGCTGCGACTGCTCGAAAGTAGCACTATTCAGTAGCTAAGAGATGAGACCTCATATATCGGGACGTCCGGAGAAAAGAGCCGTCTTGGACACACTGTCCCGGAAGCAGCCAGTGGCCAGAACAGAAGACCGCTGCTCCTCAGGCCTCCGTAACGGATTTGCTGTTGCAGATTGCGCAGCTCATCGCAGCATCCCAGCAAGCGCAGAAGCAGCCAATGGCAGTCTCAGAACCTGAGTTGTCGGATGGTGCTGGGTCGGTCCAGTCATCTGCAAGTTCAGATGCTGCTGACCATGATTTTCAACTGATTCAGACGAATGATGAAAGGGATACGGAGGGGGATTACCCATCCCTTTCGGAACACCACATGGTTGCGATGGATTTTATCCATCAACACTACCCTGAATTTGTTCCAGCGAATCAGAATGCTGCGACTACTTGCAAGAAACCACTAGCCTTGTTGGACGCTGACTTCATCCGGAAAAAGAGGAGGTCATGTCTTTTCTGGTTAAATCTAGACAGGTGTTGCAGGCCTTAGGCCTTTTAGACGATGCCATAATCAACTTTCCAGTGGGAAGAAGTAAGGTGGTTTCTTGTCATCATCTTCCGTAACTTTACCGATTATAACGGTGGGGGAAGATGTATAGAGAGTTCCTCTGCATTTGAATGAGCAGGCTAAGGTCCTAGTTATGGCCTTACCTTCATCATTCACTATTCGCTCGGACACAGTTGAGACGGCAATTTCTTCATTCATAGCAAATTTAGACTCACTGTCTTATGCAGATCACCTTTAAGAACTGTGACGCAACGTCTCTACGGAAAGGAATTTGGGGACGTTCGTACCTCATTTAGAGTCCTTTCCAAGGCTATTATATTTATCACGTATAACAATGTCTTAACAGTTGCTAATTTGGAGTATATCAGATGTGACGGAGCCCTTGCATCATCATCTTTAATAGATGACAAGGTGAAAAACTCTATACGGGTCGCTCCGGTATCCGGACACTAAGTTTTTGATGATGAGCTTTCATTAGTCTATGACCAAACTACAAAGAAAGCATCAATACTCTGCTCCTTAAGTTGGCGTCTAATTGACCCGCAATAGCAGAAAAGAGTAAGGGAAGACGTCCTAGACAGGAAGTCATCTAAAAGGACTCCTATATATATATATGTATAGGTCACCCTCCTATAATTACTGTAGGGATCATCATACAGCGACTTGGATAGGGGGTGTAGGTCTGATCGAGACTACCGGTCAGATGCCCCTAAGCCATTGGCTCGAGGCTCTTCGCGAAGGAGACGTAGTTTCTTCTTCTGTAGGCCTCGCAGGTACTACAGGTGAGGGTTAGGACCTCTATTGCTTAGCAGTTGGCGGATGGTTATCAAGATTTGCATCAAACTGGATAACTATTACGGAAGACCAGTAGGTGAGAAGTGTGGTCTCGGATGGCTTATGGCTATCTTTCCAAGAGAAACCACCACTAACTTAATGTCCGTGATGGACAATGCTTCAATCAAATCCTTGCATAAGAGTCTCTCCAATCGGAAGTAAAGGTTCTCTTGACAATGAAAGTAAGAGAGGTCATCGAGAATCAAGATTCTCTAGGATTCTATAGTCACCTGTTACTCGTACCGAAGCCAGAGAGCTTGTTCTGACCGATAATAGACTGGAGCTAGATAACAAGTTTATCATAGCTCTAAAAGTTTAATTATGGTAATCATTTAGTCGATAAAAGCGAGCATTCGAGTGATCGACTATGCAGCAAGCATAGATCTAAGGATCCATTCTTTCATGTCCTGGTATATCCAGCATTTAGAAAGTACCTACGGTTTGTCATCCAAGGGATAGTATTTCAGTTCCGAGTGATGTGCTTCGGTCTGAATCTAGCGCCCTGAGCTTTCACTCGAATAATGAATTCGGTAATGTCTCACAACAATCTGGTTCGTTTGCCGTTATCCAGAGTGAAATTAGTCAGTTGTTATGCTTGCTTTTGTCTACTTTCAGATGCATTAACAGTAAGAAATTTTATGCGACTGATGGGGTTGTGTGGAGCGGCTATGCATCTTATTCCGATGGGTCGCTTATGCTCACATCCACATGTTTCCAATCACTGACAATAATCCTCTGCAACCCCCCCCCCCCCCACCCACAATAAAATTCATGTAGATAAAATGAAACAAACACACTATGGCAAATAAAGTGTTAAACTTTGATTGATACTTAGGGAGAAAACAATGTCGTGTCAGTGTGGAATTATCGAAGAGGCATTCCTGACAATCGGCCGATCAACCAACAGGCATGATCAATTTCTTTTCAAATTTCTTTTCAAACTGTCAATTCGGAAAATATCTTTCAGTTGTCCATACAAGAGGCATGGCCAGTACTGATAAATTGTTAAACACCCACAATAAATTGATAATTATACATTTTTGTGCTGTCACTCATCGTTCATTTCAGTGCAAGAGGTGTGGCAAGTATAAGGGGGCAAAACATTCAGCCTCTCTTCCCCTTGAAAGGTATACCAGCATCCAAATGTCTCACCCTTTACTCATTTGATGTTGACCATCATTTTGTGTGTATCTACAAGTGGAGGTGAGATAAGAAGTGAGAGGGTGACTTTTCAACACTTGTATATATTCTTTTCCTGAAGTCTTGTCTTGAAGCAACAGTTTGCCTGCAACTCCACGGTGCATCGTATTCCAATATTGCTTCATTTCATCACACCCTTCCCCACAACCACTGCCTTCAACGGAGTCTAGAAATTAATTCATGAAACGATGAAAACATAAGATCAGAAAAGGTTTTTCGTGGAATATTCAACCAGTGTGCACCCAGTCGCTGAAAGAGCCGAAGTGTGGGAGGCTGACTGGACATTTCATGCCATTTACTCATCCATAGAACGGCATTCTTCCAATGTGTTATGTGACTTACGTCCATCAGACCTCCCAACTTGGAGCCCAGTCAATGAATGAGACGAATTGTCCAGTCTTGCTCCACAGTTATTTATTGGTGTTTAAGGTCACTCTCTAAACAACCATGGCTGTCTCACAACTGCAACAAGTACATGTGTACAGTCAAGGTTAACCAATCATTTATACCATTGATATGATTGGATAATCTTGATTTTATACTTGTTGCGACCATGAGATAGCGATAGCTGCTAAGAAAGTGATCTTAAGGCGTAAAGTTAAACACCAATAAATATATAATACTCCGTCAAGTTTTTTTCTAACTCAACACACTCTTACATACAGTACGTAGAGAGTGGATTGTAACTAAATCACCTGCAGAGTGGAGTTATCACCCAAGCTATAACTTTAAAATTTTGTACATATCGACAAAAAACACAAGCAATGTTTCAGCCAATGGACCTCCGGGTTTAACCCGGAGGTCCATTGGCTAAAACTTTGCTTGTACTGGTTATGTTTTGCAACAAATTTGCAATTATTGCTTGGGTGGAATCTCCACGCAGCGGGTGATATAGTGATCATACACTCTCCACGTACTGTACATGTGCACACTGCAGACTGCATTTAACATACACAGCATTTTTTTCCAGGATGAACCGGCTGGAATAACCAAAGATTTAAGTTTTTGCTTCAAAAACATATTTTGTCCCCTCACAGGAATGATCTCAACTGAGCATTCCATTGAAGAGACATGAGCTTAGTTTTAAATGCAAAAAATTAACTGTATTTGAATAACGAATTCAGAGTATGGTGCGGTGCATTTATTTAGCAGGTGTATATTTTTTTTGGAGGGGGGGGAGGGGCTAGGTATAACCTAACATCATCTCTTATTTGGGAACTCAAGTCTCGGAGCCCCAAACCTGTGTATAGTGAAAGACAGGCTAGAGCATCCATAGCATGTTCATTCAGTGTGTAAAAACCCACGCGAATAACAAATGTTTCAAAACGTCCCAGACCTAACATCATCTCTTATTTGGGAACTCAGTCTTGGAGCCCCAAACCTGCGTATAGTGAAAGACAGGCCAGATCATCCGTAGCATATTCATTCAGCGTGTAAAACCCAAAAGGTGTGGTGGGGGAGGGGTGGCAAAGTACATACTGGTGAATGATTGACCCGATTCTTCATTCCAGAAATTCATCGAGTATTTACTTTTAAATGTGGAGTGGCACATTTCTTTCATCCAATGCCAGTATTTTCTTGTTGCAGGTGATGTTTCAGCGCTGGGACATTTCGGAATTGACATATTTAAATCCAAATCCACTAATGCTGTCGCGCGAATAACAAATGTTTCGAAACGTCTTAAGGTTGTTAAAACACCACAGATCAGCACAATGTCCCCTTCCTTCAGTGGAGTAAACAGTCAATGGGGTGAGAGAGAGTTTCATCTTAGTGAGGCAGTGACTGAATCTTTCATTTCAGATCTGTATTCTTCACCACCTGGTGACACCCCCCCCCCCCCCCCACCCCAACCCAAACCTCCACCCACCTCTGTCACATACACATGCACATACATGACTTTAGTCTCTATATTGTTTTCATTGGGGGTATACGGGCATTCAATTTCAGTACTGTTGATGTCCACAGCCAAAGAATGTGTGACGAAATATCATTCAGTATCCCTTCCCGGCGAAGTGCTTGACGTCAAAAGTATTTTTTTGACTTTTCTCGTTCTATCACCATTCCCATAGAATGTACCAGTCAATCACCTTAATCACCACTCCACCTGCACGGAACTTTTCTTCCACTGAAACAAAACACAGTGCACTGACATCTTCAGTGTGCAGTTGCCATGAAACGAGCCAATAAATTTTAGCATCTTTTTATTGTCGCAATTTATTTTGTGTGCACCAATCATTGCAGGAAGTTCCAACAAGGACGATCCTGAAAACGATATTACACGTGTTGTACACAAAATTCATGCACAGTTAAGCAGTTTGCATATGTGAGTGAATTGTAAAATATATATAAACAAAAATCATGTTTCATAAAGTGGAATGCGCAGGCTCCTCTCGTCAAATAATCGTGCATTTTCATGCCATTCTGGCAAACGTTTTTCTGATCGAATGACCACATTCAATACGAACGGTTTAATGAAAGTAAACACCAATCAACTGATGCCAACAACTGTAGCAAATACTTAATACATATTGCGAGCCACCAAAACAGCAGAAGATATCGGTCAGCAGTATATGTGAGATTAGAAAATTTTGCCAATACCTTGCCGATAACAGTGTTATCGGCCAGTACCAATAACCGATACTGATAATTGGCACATCACTACTTCTTGTAGAATTTCATTCTACTGTAGGAGACAACAGTTTTGCTGCAGTGAAATTCACGTTTTATAATTTCAGCTTGTATTGTCATCAAATTAATTCTTATCTTACACAACAAGATGGTATTGTAATATTTTTTTCCAAAATAACAAAAGAAAGTTCCATCCTCATCAGAACAAGCTCAACAAATTTATTCTAGTGAGGGATAACTAGACCCAGGCTATTTTTATGAAGTGGAAGTTGAAAAAAAAAGATTTCTACCATGCTCAACTTTGTTACGACCCGTGAAAAACCCATATGTTAAATTAAATTTGAGCTTTTAACCCCACTGCCTGTGTAAAGCTTCTGATGCTGTTAAAACGTGTTCAAGAGGAATTTCATTACACAAATTTACTCCTTTTGTAGGAAGTACATCCAACTTCACCTTTGGCTCGACCCAATTTGCCGACTTCATTACATTCACACTTCACGATGTTTCAGCCAAACATACGTCATTTTATGGTACTATCTACTATGTGCAATGACTTATTAAGTTTAAAATACCTACAATTAAATATTTAAAATAAAATATAAGAATTGTTAATAATAATTTGACTGAAAACGCAAGGTAAATTCAATCAACTTTGATTATTGACTTTGTCAATCAAGCATTCAAATGCAGCCAGAAGTTCTGCCCAATGGCACAGATGTAAACAAAACAAACCTGTGTATTTGCCATAGAAAGTGTAGTTTTTTCTCCATTCTAAGTGACAAAGTCATTTATCTATTAAAAGTATGGTGTAAATAAAACAAATAGGTACTAGCGCTGGTAATCAGATTTAAACCACTCATAGGATAAGGGTTTTAACCACTCAACAGAGCCTTGTGGTTAAAACCCTCATTCCACTTGTGGTTTAAATCTGATTACCAGCCCTAGTACCTATTTATTCTATATGTAATAGCAAATTTTTGTGTATAATTGGCAGTTTTGGTCAATACAATAGCTATAGGGTTAGATATGATTACAATTGTTATAATACTAAATAGAGATTATTACCATTATGTGGATGTACAAAATATGTATCCAAGTCGAGCTTCAGGTTCTAAGGGCAGATCACGACAAGTCAAAGATGAGTCGTGATCTACCCTTAGAACCCGGAGCGAGGCTCAAATACATATTTTCTACATCCACATAATGGTAATAATCATTTTATCTTACAATATATTGGGGACAAGTCAAGAATGTAGACATATATATAACAAACTATTTATTCGTACGGATGAACAAAAAGAAAAAAAAATGGAACTCACACGAAAGGAACATGCTTGTACCCGACCCCCTGATACAAACATCTGTATCAGGGGGTCAGATACATGACAGTTGCAGAATTAATACAGACAAAATACATGTTGATTGTAAGATAAAAACAATTCATGCATTTTGGTTCATGTGTATCAGTCTCTTTTGAAATTCAGAGCAGTTTGAGAAGTTTAGTAGATATATATTATCAGCAATTTTTATGTTGATTATCAGTTTAATAAAATATTAATCTTATTTTGTGTACTATGTTTCAGGTACCGTCATTTCCACATTGGGTAGGTACCTTATAAAACAGTTATTTTTTTCCATTAGCATTCATGTTAGTACAAGGGCACAGCCAACAAGCATTCTCCATCATCGCCTCATATTGTCGTCTTTAATCTTGTTTTTGACTTAAAGAATAGAGGGTTTTTTTCTGGCAATGTAAACTCTTTTTTGAGGACATGTACCAGAAATGTTTCTTCTCTCAATAACTAAGGTAGCATGCACAGTGAATACAGCTGGTGAATATGGGAATTTTTTATTCTCTGTTCTTGGATTTGTCTGTGTTTTGTAAAATGAAAAACAGGAATTTCCCAGTATTTTATTTGTAGTCTGCAATGACATTGATGGAACAACTGTGACGGCCTTGGTTTCTGTCTAGATACCAACCAGTTTTCTCTTCAATTTGAAATAGAAAATCCATAGGACATGTTATCAAATTCTGTAAATAACTCAAAGCACTGGATGCTTTTCATTTGATACTGCACTGGAAATGACATCTTTTGAATGAAAAAATACTGTTTTAGCTCTCCTAATTTCAGTCAGGATGAGCTACAGTACAGTTGCCATGGACTGGTCATATTCCACGTGTGGGCAGTGATGTTCACGCTTGCGTTTACCAGGTAATAAAAATTATCAACAGCAAAATTTTAATTTATAAAGCACTGGGCTATACCTGGTGCTTCATTAATTAATTTTTTGATGATTATTTCTATAATTAGTGTTTGGAATGTAATGTTATTGCATCTGTGAAAATATTGCCCACCTGTGGAAAGTTACCAGTCCACGACACCTGTACCTTATTCGCAAAAATCACCATTTCATATTTTTAATTTTTCACCTTAAAAAACATAGATTATGAGTCCTTATTGGATTGACATTCTTTACATGTTGCTCAGTCCACTAAGGGGGGATAATCTATACTTTTTTTTAGCTCCCCTAACTTCAGTCAGGATGATGTATATAATGATCGCCTTTTGACAAGCATCCATTGTCCTACATGAAGGATGCATTTGTGGTTTTATCAAAAAACAGTTGAACCAATTTCAAAGAAATTTGAGGGAATTGTTGGTCATGGAGTTGCATTGTGATTTTATTCAGATTCCGTCACTGTGCTGCATAGGGAGAGGGCAAGTCTGAAAATAAGCAACCTGTCATTTGGAGAATGAAGTCCCCAGAGGGGGAATTTGCTGATGCTATCCCATACAGTGGGCCAATTTATCCTCTTGGTACCTCTTTCTGTTTAGGCCCGAGACCTTGATACAGATTGAGGTTCACTGCAGGTGATTTAGTGATGCTACCCTGCTATGCAAGGTACCATCACCAAATTCACCCTCTAAGGACCGCTTTCTGCAGATGACAGTCTGCTTATTTTCAGTCCTTGGAGAGGGTAGAGGAAATTCCAGTTTAAAAAAAAAAATATATCTTTTCATGATCTGATGAATGAAATGAGATAATATTTGATATTTAGCTTCTTTTTTAGGTTTTCACTCAAATTTGTGCAAGGGAAGTTTGAGGGGCCATATTTACAGTTATTCTAGGAGAAGCAAGATTTTTGGTCCTGCCTAAATTTTGTATTTTCAGCAGCCATAGGTTAATTTTAACCAAATTTTGTCATAAGTACTTGATTCACACCAAAAACCATTTTCCTGCATCCTTGTGGGAACCCCAGGAGGAGCTAAAAGAAGAAAAAAAAATTTCAAACTCCCATATTTTCCTAACCACATGGAACAGAGAGAGAATTGTTAGAAATTTGGACCATTTGAATTGAATAGGCAAAAAAAAATTCAGTCGAATGTGTCCTAGGGTATGGTATAGGTAATTAAAAAGTAATGAAAGAAATGAAAAAATCTACACAACAACCCATCAGAATATTTTAATATTTGGTATCCAATATCCTTAGGGGTGTCAGATTGAGATTTGCTCAAAGCAAGTTCTTGGGTTCAAATTTTCGGCTCTGTATAGGCATCACCATTTTAAGGCTGTTGGTATTGGGAAAATGCTGAGGCAGCATGCTTTCAAACATTAAAAAAATCTTCTTGAGAGAATCACTGGTCAGAATATTTTGATATTTGGTATACAGTAGCCTTAGGGAGATCAGATTACAATTTGTTCAAATCAATTCCATGGTGTCATATTTGGGCTCCATACAGGAGACACCCATTTTAACACTGTTGGTAAAGGGAAAATTCCGAGTCAGCATGTATTTAAAAATTGAAAAAGTCTTCTCCAGATCTATTGTTCGATGATTGGTATACAACATTCTAAGTGAGATCAG
Source organism: Pictodentalium vernedei (assembly GCA_031216915.1). Taxonomy (NCBI): domain Eukaryota; kingdom Metazoa; phylum Mollusca; class Scaphopoda; order Dentaliida; family Dentaliidae; genus Pictodentalium; species Pictodentalium vernedei. Next base: position 164,977,697 of record CM062297.1, read on the forward strand.
ATTCAAGTTTGTTCAAATCGAGTCCCCGGGTTTATTTTTTGACTCCACAAAGGAGCCTGAATTTTGGAAAAGGGTTTAAAAATCTTCTCCAAAACAAACATATCTTTCAGTATTTGTTATTCAGCATCCTTAGTGAGCTCAGATTCAAGTTTGTTCAAATCAGTTCCCTGGGTTCATATTTGGTCTCCCTCTAGCAGCCCCAATTTTAAGTTAGTCCAATATGAGAAATCATTTTTAAAAAGCTTCTTCAGATCCACCAGTCAAAATCTTTTGATATTTGGAATACAGCATCTTTGGGGGTTCTGATTCAAATTGTCCCTTGGTTCATTTTTGGGAGGCAAATTTTAACAATGTGTAATATGAGGAATGTGCTTTAAAAATCTTCTTTTCCAAAACCACCTGTTAGAATATTTTGATATATGGCACACAACAGGGGGGCAGATTTAAGATTGTTCAAACCAAGTCCTTTGGTTAATAATTGGGCTCCATATGGGAGCACAAATTTAATGTAATGCAATACGAAGAATAATGTTAAAAAATCTTCTCCAGAACCACCAGTCCAGATCTTTTGATATTTCTTATGCAGCATCCTTAGGAGATGAGATTCAAGTTTCTGAGTTTATATTTGGGCTTCCTAGGGGTGCCGAAATTTTCCCAAGTGTAATACGAGAAATATTCTTCAAAAATCTTCTGCAGAGCCAACAGTCAGAATCTTGATATTGGGCACACGACAACCTTAGTGGGTTCAGATATAACTTTGTTCAAAACAAGTTCTTAGGTTAATATCTGGACTCCTTATGAGATCTAAAATTTTCTAGCTTTGTGCAATATGAGAACTATTATTTAAAAATCTTCTTCTTCAGATCCACCAGTTAGAATCTTTGGATGTTTGGTATACAGCATCTTTAAGGGGGGCAGATTCACGGTTGTTCAAATCAACAATCTTCTTAAGGTCTACTATTCAGATGTTTTTGATATTTGATAGATAATAGCCTTGTGGGGGTCAGACTCAAGTATGTTCAAATTAAATCCCTGAGTTTATATTTTGGCACCAAGTGGAAGCACCAGTTTAACTTAATGCAAAAGGAGGAATATTCTTTAAAAATCTTTTTCTGATCCACCAGTCGGAATCTTTTCATACTTGGTATACTACATTCATTGGGAGGGTTGGGGGTAGATTCAAGTACATGTCATGTATGTTCAAGTCATGTACATCGGTTCATAAATTTTCATCTCGGGCAGTATAAGCAACAAGCAATATTCTTTGAAATCGTCTTCAGTTCCATTAGTCAGAATCTTCTGATAGTTGGTATGCAGCTTCAATATAGTGCTAGATTGAAGTTTATTAAAAAAAGCCCCTGGGTTCATATTTTGGCACCTTCTAGTAACCAAAATTTTAACTTGGTGTAATATGAAGAAAATGCTGTAAAAATTTTCTTCTTATGATACACCTAGGAAAAACTTTTCATATTTGGTATACACCATCCTTGGGGAATAGATTTAAGTATGTTCAAATCAAGTCCATGGGTTCATATTTTGGCTCCCTGTGAACCCTAAATCTTAACTTAATGCAATATGAGGAATATTTCTCAAAGATATTCTTTTTCAGATCCATCAGACATATTCAAAATAATCTTTTGATATTTGGTAAGAAAACTGAATGTTCTGTTTTCATTTATGATTTCATCCATTCGTCAGCTTGTAAGGAGTACACACCAAAAAACCCTACTTTTCAAAAAGATATGACCATATTAGATCGGTTCGGAAAATTCAACACTGGCTACCAACAACATACCAGATTCACTTCAAAATGCTTCTTCAGACATTCAAGTCACTTAACCCTTTACCCAACGAATCGCCCGCATCCGCCCGCGTAATATGCAAATTCAGCAGCTGAAAATATATTATTTTTCGAAATATTTCAACAAAACCATATCATGTGCCCCCTTTTTGGAATGAGCTCATCGAGCTTGTTCCAAAGAGGGGCCACGTGATATGGTTTTGTTGAAATTTTTTTTTAAAATTTAAAAAATGATATTTAAAATAATAAATTTTGAAATTGTCTGCGTTTGGTAAAGGGTTAATGGATATAATCCAGCATATCTATAGGAAAACAACTTAAAACAATCTATTAATTGAAAATAGAATATGTTTTTAATTTTGAATTCACTAAATAAACTTTCCACAATCCATTCCAATCATGGTCCCCATGGGAACCCTGCGAGGTGAAGCAGTGTTTGTTCACTGTGGTAAACAAGCTCTGTTTTATTGGTAAAATAAGACCCGGTCACCAATGCCTGGTGTGGAAGTCCTCTGAAATGGGTATAAATGATTGGCTGGACTTGACTTTATCTCAATATTGAGGTCACGATTAGTCATTGCGCAGAAGTATGTGACCTTAAACATCAATAAATAAATAAATTCCAATCATGTGTCATAAGCTGAGTTTGAATGCTTTTTGAGAATAGAACTGGCTCATTTTGGCCATTACGGTGAGTAAAAAGTCACTACAGATGAGATTTACACTAAGTCTGTACAGCGCACAGGGGTAGTCACTCAGTTGGGGGCATGGTGGCGTTGTGGTAACCTTTCTCCTCAGATTACTGAAGTTAAGCAACATCGAGCCAAGTTAGTCCTTGGATGGGTGACCATCTGAGCGATTGATTTGGACTCCTGAATTGTGTCCTTGGGCAAGGCACTTCACTCCGATTGTCCACATGGGGGCACGATGACACCGTGAACTAAGGTGTACTGCACGTCGATGGTGCACATGTCTTCAACCAATCTAACCCTGCCTGTGCTGCAGTGCAGAGTTACAATGTTGGGGAGCTGGCAGCTGCTCATCATTGCTCGGTGGTTCTCCTGGGTACTCCAGCTTCCTCCACCCTTAAAAAACTGTCACCAGCAAAATATGACCTTGGCTGTTAATGTGTCGTAAAACCCTAATAAATAAATAGTTACTCAGTTAATAATGAAAATATTTTTATAACCAGAATGCAATGCACAGGGTTAGTGACACCTTCTGGTTATAAATAATTGGTATCTGTAAAGAGCTGTATTCCACACTATATAAAAATATACACTAACTAGGCCATATCACACACACTACATGAAAATATATACTGACTAAGGTTGTAAAAATGCACAGTGTTAGTTGGTTACATGTGAAAGAGGGTGCAGGATTCAAGGAACTAATGGAAAAAACTTATACTGGATTGTGAAAAAAAAATTTCAAGTGAATTCCAAAAATGAAAACATATTCTATTTTCAATCAATAGCTTGTTTTAAATATAGATTTCACCCCATGTCCTTAGATCATTTCAACCAAATCATGAGTCATTCTTAAAGTTTGGTTGGAAACTAGAAAAGTATCATTTCCATGTGCCGCACTAGTTCTCTGGAATAATCTTCCCGATGAATTAAACTCTGTAGATCTATATAGGTTATTACCACCCAGGCCTGGAAATAAGCAGTTTGACAATTTCAGAATGTGGTCTCCAGAGGGTGAATTTGATGATGATATCCCATATAGTGGGCCAATTTATCCTCTAAGTACCTCTTTCTGTTTAGTTTTGAGACCCTGATTCAGATTGAGGTTCACAGAGGGTAAATTTAGTGATGCTACCCTGCTATGCAGGGTAGCATCACTAAATTCACCCTCTGGGTACCTCATTTTGCAGATGACAGTCTGCTTATTTTCTGGCTTGTTACCACCATGCAGGTTTCTGAGATACTGTATTGAAGTTGAGACCTCTTCTGTGGACATATAACGACAGGTCTGTTAGGACAGTTCAATATATGATCCAGAGGTGAGATTGAGACTTCAATACACCATCTCGGAAACCCACTTGGTAGTAATAACCAATTTATCTTTCAATATTCCTCCCTTTCTTGACTTATTTGCATATATTTTGACAATCATTCTGCGTGTATGAGTTGATTTTTTATGAATGAAAATCATGAAGTCATGGTATTGCGTTCTTGCACTATGCATGACATATTTTATACTTATTTATTGGTGTTTAAGGTCACATTCTTATGCACAATGGCTAATCATGTCCATGACAGTTTTACGGGTGGAGGAAGCCGGAGTACCCGGAGAGAACCACCGAGCAACGACGAGCAGCTGTCAGCTCTCCAACATCGTAACTCTGAACTCTGCACCGCTGCACAGGCAGGGTTAGATTGGTTGAAGACATGCGCACCATCGACGTGCAGTACGCCTCAGTACACAGCGTCATCGTGCCCCCATGTAGGCAATCGGGGTGAAGTGTCTTGCCCAAGGACACAACGCGGTTGCCGCAGGTGGGATTCGAACCGAGGACCTCTCGGCTTGCAGCCTGCACCTCTACCAACTGAGCCACCGCGCCCCCTTATGCATGACATAATCTCCATTCATTCATTATTATAGCTATACTATAGCTGCTGTTTATAGCAGTGTATCAGCTGTGTAATTCTTTGTTTTTGTAACAGGGGTGGGGTGAACGACTCCCCAGGGGCTAGAACCCTGACCGAAATCTCCCTGTTGTTCTTCAGATTCATAGGATCTGGGTCAACTTGCAAACCATGGATAAAATATAACTCAACTCCAGAGGTAGAATAATCATTACAGTATGTGTTGTGGTCTGGATGAATACATAATAAAATAGAAATAACAGTTTATATGTGGTTTATTAAGAAGCCAAAAATAGTATGATATGAAATGGACATGAATATGAATGACGGATCAAAAACCACGGGTTCACTCTAGTTTTCCCCAGAAGAGGGCTAAAATTCCACCCAGCAAGTCTATTAACTTGAATGGTTCCCACAGAACTCGGACCTGGAGAGAATCAGTGTCAAATATGGTGATTCTCACCAGAGCCGAGTTGAATGGGTCTGAAGATGACGGTACCCATTACGGTTAACCTTTTTACAGGTTATAAAGTGTCCCCATAACTAAGCTAGTGTATGGTTTAAATTTGGGCAGCTAGATCAAAGCTTTACCCAAACATAAAGTGGACAACGAATTATGAGCGAGACCGCTCTTATATAGGATAATTTCGCAGGAAAAGATTTCGAATACTGTAATCTGACTGATCCCTCGCTTTCACCTCGACGAATAAAACAACAGCACAATGCATCACGGCGTGAACCAATAAGGTGCATCTATTCATTTCGCACACTGAAATGACTTGAAACCAACAAAAATAGAAATACACCTCTATTATGAGCAGCCGAATTATAACAGAGTAGTTTAAAACTTCTATTGTATATTATATTTCAACTGCTGTTGCCAAATCCGTTACATTTTATTACACATCCATTCAACTTTAAACCCTTGTATTTAATGGAATAGCCGCTATGACATAAATGATTCTGTATTCAATGGGTGATGTACAAGCCGGAGCTTTTTTCCTAACACCGTTCATACTAGTTTCTTTCTCATCGAGTAATTAGTTACGTTTCGAAAAGTTTCCAAATTTCGTTACACAATTACCTACAGACCGTTACATAGTGTGAAAATGAAAACGTCCAAAACAAAATAAAGTTGGTTCACAAAAAAATTAGTTAACCAAAAATTAGATATTTAAAAAAAAAAAACAATCATTTCCAGCCAGAACATTAACCCAGTCCCGTGGCCATCTCGTTTTGTGGATTCATTATATCTAAATTGGTCAACTTTATTTCGGTAAATCTTCGTACATCTTGACATGCTTCAAATGTCTTTTAAAAATGTTTCTCCCAGCTGTTTTGCAAATCTGCACAACTTTGTACTTATATTTTTACTAACAGTAATAACCACCAAATGGTTAGGTGTGAATGGGCACCAGCCGAAGAGAAACAGCGATACAAATTTCAAGAAACACTGGTTCTGAAAAGGTTGTTTTGATTTTTTATCCATCTATTTGATCAGTACAGCTTCAGTCAAAACAGACTCCTCACCCTTCAGCTCTCGTGAAATATGATTACGCCATTCCAACGAGTTATGTAAAACACCCACCCATTCAAACACACATCGTGTTCTGTCTATTTATTTTTCAGGTTTAACGCATGGTAGGCCTATATAAAAACATCATCATGAAAAAAAAAATGATCTAGTCTAAATCATTTCATTGAATTAGTTATTTATAATAAATCATTTAATTACTGTTATCAAAAACTATGGCTTTGACATGACTGATCAGTGTTCAGTAGTAAGTGCGATTAAAAAACGTCCTCTCTCTGAATTGAATGATCGGATGTGCAGTTGCTACTTTCCATACAGATTTGTATTTTGTCAAGATGTTTTCACTTGTATTGGTGAAAATACATTCTTATTGTAAAAAAAATTGACTTATTCAAAAAATAACTGAAAACTTATTTCTTCGGATCAAATTTTGGCTGGAGAAACTACTCATTTCACTAAGTTCACAGGCACATTAGTAATGTAACAGTGACTGCTACATTACAGTCTGTGGAGAGAGAATTACCACTAAAACACTTGTGGAGTGGAGTTTCCACCCAGACAATAACAATTGTTTTCCAGACAAGGAATTTTTGTCTCATTGGGGACACCATCCCACAAGTGTAGTAACAATCCACTCTCCATGTATTGTATATGAATTCTGTCTATTACCCGGTATTATTAATTTTATTAAAATAAAGTTACATGTATAAAATAAAGTTATAACTCGAACCTTCCTTTTTTGGGAGTGTGTTTTTTTAGATTGAATGTGACGTCTTTCCCATACACAGTGGCATAGATAGCTTTTTTTAGAAGAAGACGCAAGCCAAAAATTTTCCAAAAGATGCCAAAAAATGTTCAACAGATTTCAGAATCACCAACCAAATTTCTACCATTTTGCAGCCTAAACAGGTTAATTATTGAAAGTTCAGTGTAAAAATATTTGTTTTAGCAAACATATTAATAATTTTCCTTCTATTTTATGAAATTTTACCAACAAAGAGCCTCAATACCTTTCCAATGATCCTAAATTTCTCTGACAAAATTTGGCGTGAGAGGTGGCACAATGGTCCCCCACCACCTGTATCTATGCATACACCCATCAAGTGGACAAGTGGTTGGAAAAAGCTTTTCCTAAGCCCTGTTTAAGAGCATATTCACTGAAGTCAAACTTTCTTTTCAGGTCCAACATTGATTCCAACAACAACCTATCCATATACACTCCTGATAGCTACATCAATTGCAGCAACACTCAAAGATCGACAAAATTCGATGCTGACCTATGACAAGTATGTTTAGCATGTATTGACTGTATGCAATGTCTACACAATTAATTTTTTTCAGGCTGCCACAAGTAACACATTACAGATGTGATGCGATTACACATTTATCAATTTTTTTTGTTTTTTGTTTGCTTCAAAATTATGTCTCATGACGCCTCATTGGAAGAAGTTTTACAAGCTTGTTCTGATAATTTGTCATATAAGCTATGATTTGGAAGTAAAAATGACAAATTTCAGTTGTCTTGCTATCCACTGTGGGAACCATTGGAAGTGGACTAGTCATCATTTGTTGTGGTAAACAAGTTATACTTTACTGGTAAAACAGGACCTATTTATTTATTTATTTATGTTTAAAGTCACATACTTATGTACAATGGCTAATCGTGACCTTGACAGTTCTATGGGTGGAGATAGCCAGAGTACCCAGAGAGAACTGCAGAGCATCACGGAGCAACTGTCAGCTCCTCAACATTCTAACTCTGTTGAAGCTCCGCTCAAGGAGGGTTACAGCAGTTGAAGACATGTGCACCATTGTTGTGCAGTACGCCTTAATATATGGCTTCATCGTGCCCCCATGTAGGCAACCACCGGGATAAAGTGCCTTGAGTAAGGAGACAACGCGGGTCAACCCGGACAGGGATCGAACTCGAGACCTCTCGCATAGAAGTGCAACAGTCTACCAACTGAGCCACCGCTTTCCCCAGAAAAGGACCTAGTAACCAAAGTTTAGGGTAGGAATCCGCAATGGAGGGCAGCATAGATATAAATGATAGGTTAACCCGCGTCACACTGATGTCAAAATGGCAAAGTTTTCAGCAGCTAATATTTCCCACAATGCAGTATGATATTTAACCAAATATACAGTGAGCTCTGTCAAACAAGATATAATCATTAAATTCCAAATTAAACAAGAAAAAAATAGTGATGAGAGAAATATTCTGTTGCACTGCCAGAGTGCTGGGGGTTAAACTTGGCTTCATACCTACACTGCAATCATGATGTAACCATAGATGCTGAAGTGATCTTTAGCCTTAAGGCCCTAGAGATTTTGACATATTTTTGCTACACTTTGACAGTCTACATCCTGTGGTTTTCTACTGTTTTTTGGCAAGTCTTGGCTGCCCATTTTGGCAGCCAAGAGTTGCCTAAAAACAACTACCAAAATGCTTAGAATGTAACTTGTGAGTTAACCAAAAGACTGCATGTAGGGGCACCTGTTCTATTGCAAATTATGTGATCAAAGTTGGAATTGGTCTGTTAAGGGTTAAACAACAATAAATAAATAACATACTGGCACCCTTTAACCCCCACAATATGAATCAACTGTATCCACCCATGTAATTTACAAATTGAGCACTTGAAAAAGAATTTGTTAAAAATATTTTTGAATTTTTATAGCTTTGCTGCTTGAAATTATTGTGATATTTTGACATAAGTATGCAGAGGTTTGAGTGAGTAGGCTTTCACAGAACTTCTCCATGGAGGAGAAGTTTTATACTGAGCCTTGAGTATATGATTGATGATAGGCAGTAATGGAATTCTGACACAGGCAATTTTTTTTGCTTGCCTACTGCTCACCCAATTTTAATCCCACGCAAGTGTTTTTTGCATGCCTAGTTTCAGTCATTTTCGACATACCAGTATCTGTTTTATGTGTTAATCTTATTTGTTTTACAAGGATTGGTGAACATGTTATGCAACTTATATTAACGCCTTTCCTTGGCCCAATGGCAGAGGTGTCTGGGATGACCTTCATAGCAGCAACCTCATGGCCTCGCTCTTCTCGAATACTAAGAAGGGATCTTTAGCCTGCATGGACTCTCCACATAGAGTACAGCCATTTTATGTCCCCACCCAATAGGATGGTACTTTGTGACAACATCAACCACACAATTGATGTTGGCAGAAACTTTCCTTTGGCTGAAGATCGACCCCAGGTATCTCAGACACTCTGAGAGCTCCCTTCGTGAAGGGTAAAACAGAGTGGCATTAAGTCTGCCTTTGATCTTGAACCCTCAAAAAAGTAAATTTATTATGTCTGATCAGTCAGGGGAAGAGTCAGGCTGTTAATCATTCCTGTTGGGACATCAATAAACTGCTATGCCCTCCAAAATCTTGTTATTAATTGTTATATAGAGAGTAAACGCTTGACTGGACTGGTTACGTGAAATAATTCATGAGAGGTGAGGGACGTTGTACAAACACGAGTGCGCGAATGTGCACGAGTGTTTTACAATATAGTCCCTCGCCTCGAAAGAATTATTTCATGTAACCAGTCCAGTCAAGCGATTACTCTGTTTATTACTTTCTATTATTAATGATAATTATATTATTTAACCCTTTATCTAACATAACGGCCAAAACCGGCCAGCACTATTCTAAAAAATTGCCAATTAATTTTCATTATTTTTTCAATTTTTGTCTCTAAAACATAGGTTATGACCCCTCATTGGAATGAGCTTGGCGAGCCTATTCCCATGAGGGGTCATAACCTATGTTTTTGAGACAAAAAATGAAAATAATAGTTATTGAATAATTTTCTTTTGCAAGTGTTGTCTGCTTTTCTTGTTAGGTAAAGGGTTAAAAAAAATAAAAAGCAATGAAGTCCGCATTACACCCCTGGCAAAGCATCTTCATTTGCGCGCACAGATACATGACACAATTTTTAATTGCATAATTCACTTGTGAAGTTATCATTTATAGTCAAACCTGGAAATCCCAGTAAATCACACTTTGGAAAATAGTAATTGTTATATTATGTATAATAATATTATTTCAGTTTTGGATACGGCAGTATCTGTTTTCACGGAGCAAAATTGGTTGAATTTTTACAAACCACTCTACCCCAGTATAGAATCCAAACAGAACTTCTTGCTCAATCATCCTATACTGGAGTAGAGTAAAAGAAAATGAACACTGGTTCAACAACAGTTTATTGGCATGATTGGCTTGAATGCATTCTGTGGGGAACACACACCATTTACTAGGCATTTAGAGGATGTTTGTGAAGCAAAACACTAAAAAATAGTTAAGGAGAGAAATTTGCTCACCTTAGAAGCTCCCAGGATAGCAATTGTTTCCCAGACTCAATTTTTCAAAAAGCCAAACCTGGATGAGTATGAAACATAGGATCACTACTTTGGAGGTGATAATTATAGAGTTGGGGAGTCTAGTGGCTGAAAAGGAGAGAGAGACATTTGTTCCTGCCTTTATTTAGCATCTGAGATTTTTTTTCTGTGTGCTGTCTAAACTGTAGTGCCAGAGGGTTAATGGTAGTAAACCTTTTACCAAGCACAACTTGCACCACCTGCAATACATTCTCAATAAAAAAACGGGCTCTTAGGCTACCAGTGTAATTCTGTTATTGGCTGTTTGTTTAGGCCTAAAAAAGTAAAAAAATTTGTTTCTCATGCCCCTTCCCCCCACATGGTCCTTTTGGCTGTCACTTGCTCTCTTTCTATAACCATTGCAAACTTAAACAAACAAAAATTTAATGGTTTATGTCTGATATTTTACCCAAGTTAATAAAATTGATTTGAGTGCAACAAGGCTTTGCAATGCTTTAGCATTGCAGAGCCTTCTCGCACTCAAGGAACAAAATACACCACTACCCATGACATTCTCCAGATTATGAGGCCTAAAACAAACCAAGAACATGAACTTTTGATGGCAAAGAAATAATTACAAAATTAAACAAAACAATCACCCACATGGAATTTTACAAAAAATGGCCCAAGAAACAGAAGGTCAACTTTGTGGGGGCCTTACCTACGTTTCGTGAGTTTACATGCAGATGAGGCTCCAGTTATACGGTAGATAAACCAGTCAATAGATATTTTTATTACATGCCTATTCTATGCAATCCTCATCTACAGAAACACTTGTGGAAAATGAAAATCTGTTCCGCACACATGTGCCGAACGGAAATCGTTTAGCAGACAAATCATCATCTGAAACGGAACAGATTGCAAAATAACTAAATAAAATCTCTAAAATTGAAGTATATGTCGAGTTTAATGTGTACGGAAATAGCGAAGAGGAAATTGAGTCGATATATGAAGGGGATAATGAATGTCCAGGGGAAGAAGAGGAAGAGTAGGAGTAGTATGCAAATTTGGTTGGCTACAAAATGTGTTCTTATTCTTGATAGCTGTCAAATGAATTGGTGAGTGTCCTTCTAATAATTCTATTATAGACATGAAGGGCATGTAATAAACACAGAATGACATGTGTGTGAATGGAGTAATCGATATGGCACTTGTGCCATCACAGAAGGATAAAACTTGAGGCCTCCGACCTCTCGTTTTATCCTTCCGCACCTGTGCCATATCCAATAATCCATTCACATGCACATGTCATTTTGTGTATAATTCACCTTGAAGACATCAATATATCAACATAATTGGTGGCATAATCATAAAACTTCATTTGTGGTCAATCTTCATTCATAATGATAATGTCATCAAAGATTCGGTCAAATCATCTTTCATTTGAGAAACATTTCTTGCATTGATTCAAAGGAAATGAATGTTTATTGTATTTTTTAGAATCAACCATTTGAAATATATCAGCTGATCCTCCTCAGACTGACTGAAATATTTCAGATGAATAAATCTAAACATGGGCAATGAACTATTTAAGGGCTGGACACAAGCCAGAAAATAAGCAGACTGTCATCTGCAAAATGAGGTCCCCAGAGGGTGAATTTAGTGATGCTACCTTGCACAGCAAGGTAGCATCACTAAATTTAACCTCTGTGAACCTCAATCTGAATCAGGGTCTCAAAACTAAACCGAAAGAGGTACCCAGAGGATAAATTGGCCCACTGTATGGGATAGCATCATCAAATTCACCCTCTGGGGACCTCATTCTGCAAATGTCAGATTGCTTATTTTCAGGCCTGGCTGGACATTGCAAAGCCTTCTTGCTCTCAAGGAATGAAATGCACTACCACCCATGCTATTCTGTGGATTATGAGGCATAAAAGATAAAACAGACCAAGATCATGAAATTTTGATGACAAAGAAATAATTACAGAAATAAAAAATAAAATAAAAAGACTCCTGCCTGCATGTAATTTTACCAAAAAATAGTCTGAGAAACAGAAAGTCTAATAGGTGGGGTCTTAAATGATGATTTTTAGCTCAACTTTCATGTAAGTCAAATTTGAGGTTATGCCATGGCCTGTCGTCTGTCTGTCCGTCAACAGTTCAATATGGCTCGGGTTAGAGGCTGTATTTATGAACCGATCTTAACGAAACTTCTTGGGTACCTTTGTTATCACTGTGAGACAAGAACGAGTGTTTTTGGGTGCAGTCCAAAATTCAAGATAGCCACCAGCAGCCATTTTGTACTTTAGTTAGTGCAATCAGTTTTTGTACAGAACTTCTGTATGAAAGTTCTGATTTGAATCAAATTTGGTCTGAAAGTTTAGTAACATGGAATACATCACATATAATACAGGTTTTTTTCTCATGCAGAAATTCTGCAAATTAGATGAACTTCGATTTTTTCAGTGCTACTTACACACAGTAAGTACACATGTCAATACAGCTTGGGCGAGGGACTGTATTTATGAACTGATCTTCACAAAACTTCTTGGGTACCTTTGTTATCACCTTGGGATGAGAACGAGTGTTTCTGGGTGCAGTCCAAAATTCAAGATGGCTGCCAGTGGCCATTTTGTACCAAAATTAGGTCCAATCAGTTTTTTGTACACAACTTCTATACTGCTCAGACTAGAGGCTGTATTTATGAACCAATCTTTACGAGACTTCTTGAGAACCTTTGTTATCACCTTGGGACAAGAACGAATGTTTTTGGGTGCAGTCCAAAATTCAAGGTGGCTGCCGGTGGCTATTTTGTACCGAAATTAGGTACAATCAGTTTTTTGTACAGAACTTCTATGAAGGTTCTGATTTGAATAAATTTTTGAATGAATGTTTAGTAACATGGAATACATCACATATAATACATTTTTTTTTCTCGTGCAAAAATTATGCAAATTAGATGAACTTTGATTTATTCAGTGCTACGTATACACAGTAAGTGCACATATCAATACGGCTCGGGCTAGAGGCTGTATTTATGAACCAATCTTCACAAAACTTCTTGGGTACCTTTGTTATCATCTTGGGACAAGAACGAGTGTTTTTGGGTGCCTTTGTTATCACTGTGCTATGAGAACAAATATTTTGGGGTTCAGTCAGACCCACTCTGGGACTCAAAGATTTCTTTTCTAGTTTAGCATCTAACTGTCGCCCACTTTTACAATACTTTACCTATACATTTGTTACAGGCTATGGTCAGTATTTATGTGCAGACCGTTACAATACTTTATATGTACCTTTGTTATCAGATCAATACCTAGATGTGTGTCCTATCTGTGTCACATACTATACATGTACATGTCTTACACAAGTTGAGACAGTGTTAGTTACACTTTCATTTGTTTTCATATGGATACTTTTGTGTCTATTGGCATAAGATTGGCTGTTATGGTATCCACCTGCCTTATTCCATTTAAAAAAAGAGAGCCTATATTGCAGTTTCCTCATTCTTTTTTCCTTTTATCTGTCCACATATTCTGCTTGAAAGCTATTTATGATTGCTTCCAGTTTCATTCACCCATACTAACCAGGTTACTGTTACTACAAGCTGAATTTCAGTTTTCTTGCAGAAACTTCTGTTTCCTTTCATATAAAATATCCAAACTTCAGACAGAAACAGTTTGCCTCTAAGGAATAGATGCAGGGGCACCAGAAGCATCCGAAGGCAAGGGTATCAAAAAGAAATTACATTCATCTGTTTGTGCTGCCAGCCTTCAGTTGGTTGGGTCATCTGTCATCAGGCTGTTTGTCTGTCACAAACATTTGTTTGCTCAACGCCTACAGTTGTTATTGGATTTTTATGAAAGTTGATGTCCCAGTATGAGCAAGAAGTAAAGATGCACATGTGGAAGGGATTATTTTTTATTGATCAATTTGTTTCTGGAATTAGACCCTTTTTATGGTTAAACTTCTAGCATTACATCCAGACATCTTAAACTGTTGAACTGCAAAATAGTGATATACCTGAGCAAAACTAGCAAGATTTTAATATTTATTATATGGCTCAGAGAGGAAAATGTAATGTGTTGATTTTAGTAGTGACATTCAGTGGGAAATTCCAATTTTCAGGCTCATTTACAAATATTTATTCTGAAAAATAGTGAGTCTCCCTCTAAAATAGTGAGACTCCACTTGTCTGATCATGGTTTGTCTGCTTAACCCTTTACACAACGAATCGCCCGCATCCGCCCGCATAATATGCAACTTCAGCAGTTGAAAACAAATTATTTTTCAAAAAATTTCAACAAAACCATATCATGTGACCCCTCGTTGGAACGAGCTCATCGAGCTCGTTCCAACGAGGGGTCACATGATATGGTTTTGTTGAAATTTTTTGAAAAATTTTTTAAAATTTTCATTTAAAATAATAAATTTTGATATCGTCTGCATTGGGTAAAGGGTTAACTTCTGCAGTTTTGGAAGGATTTGTACAAAACTTTGTGTGAATTATTGTGAGAGTATGAAAGTGTAGGTGCATCTGTAAAATGGAATTTTTGATTTGATAAACTTTACTAGGGGAATGGACCTTTTTATGGCAAGATTTCTATCACAAAGTTTGTCCACTTAACCCTATGCATACTCATGTCAAAATACTCAAATTTTATGCAGCCATTATTCCCATAATGCAACAAGGAATTTAACCAATTCAATCTTGTTTGACAGTTTTCATTAGTACTCTGTGAAACAAGACTCAATTGGATAAATTGCTAGTTGCATTATGAAAAAAATGCTCGAAATTTTGACATCAGTATGAAGAGGGTTAATACCTCCGAGCCAGAAATAAGCAGACTGTCATCTGCAAAATGAGGTCCCTAAAGGGTGAATTTAGTGATGCTACCCTGCAGGGCAGGGTAGCATCATTAAATGTACCCTCTGTGAACCTCAATCTGAATTAGGTTCTCAAAACTAAACAGAAAGAGGTACCCAGAGGATAAATTGACCCACCATATGGGATAACATCATCAAATTCACCCTCTGGCGACCTCATTCTGCAAATGTCAGACTGCTTGTTTTCATGCCTGAATACCTCCTGTATTTTTATGATCCCCGAACATATTTCAGGGGAGCATATAGTCGCCGCTTTGTCCACCCATATGTCTGTCTGCCCATCATCTGCAATGCTATCTCAGCAGTGAATGGATGGATTTCAATGAAATTTGATATGAGGGATCCTTGTGACAAGCCACTTTTGCACATATTATAAAAAATGTGCTAACATATTTTTCACCAGAATTACTGTCCTTGAATTTCAAAGACATGTGCCAAATTATTTCCCATAGCAGGGGACCAGAATTTTACGAATCTGCTTGTTAACTAAGTTGACTGTCGGGAGCATTCATCAGTTTTACTGATTTTCTTGTTTATTGAATGTTTACAAAACTTGGTGTGAAGTATGAAGTGTAAATGTGAAAGTGGAAAGAAGTTTCATATTTTAAAACTCTTTTTAGAGTTATGGCACCTGGCTCTTTTTATTGCTAGATTTTCATTAAAAAGGTTTGCTTACCCCCCTTATTTTCCATCAGACATTTTTGGAACCGAACATGAAGTATGAATGTGACATGTAGATTCACGTGCAGAAAGAAATCAGTCCATCAATATCATTTTCCATAATCGGCATTCCTTGCTATTGTATACAAGTGTTGTATTTATAGCATATGGGATCACAAAGTTTGATCTGGGTTGTCATTATCCGTAAATGT
This sequence comes from Pictodentalium vernedei, assembly GCA_031216915.1. NCBI lineage: Eukaryota > Metazoa > Mollusca > Scaphopoda > Dentaliida > Dentaliidae > Pictodentalium > Pictodentalium vernedei. Next base: position 164,993,715 of record CM062297.1, read on the forward strand.
GGTATGAGTTTTATTGGAAGTACAAGTGTGCCTTAATAAAATTATTACAAAGTTATTGATTTAATAATGCCAACTGTTGCTAAAATAATGCACAATTGTTGTATGTGGTGGTCATTCATTCGAACAACAGCAAGGGTAAAATTAGACACGTGCATCAGAAATGATGTCACATTGATTTGTTTACTTAACGATGACTTTTGGATTACATTGTTAATATGTTTGCAATGTCATATCTTATGAAAGTTTGTCTGCGTTCATGTTTTTCAATTACAGATTAAAATAATTTTGCATTGCTTCTGATGTCTTACACTGATGTCTTACAGTGGGATTTTTGCCTGCTCTTTCACATACAAGCAAAATCTAAGCATCAAGATTTTTAGCTCAACTTTGGCGAAGCGGGTGCTTTTGGGTCTGGTCTGAAATTCAAGATGGCTGCTGGCAGCCATTTTGTACAAAATTAGGTGCAATCAGATTTTTGTGCACAATTTCCATATGAAAGCTCTGATTTGAATAATTTTTTGTATGAATGTTTAGTGCCATGGGATACATCACATATAATTTGGTTTTTTTCTCATGTGTAAATTATGCAAATTAGACTAACTTTGATGTATTTAGTGTTACTTTCAGCACTGTAAGTGCAAATGCCAATACGACTCAGGGTAGAGGCTGTATTTATGAACCGATCTTTCTGAAACTTCTTGGGTACCTTTGTTATCACTGTGAGACGAGAACGAGTGTTTTTTGGTCCGGTCTGAAATTCAAGATGGCCACTGGCAGCCATTTTGTACAAAATTTTGTGCAATCAGTTTTTTGCTCAGAACTTCTATATGAAAGCTCTGATTTGAATAAATTTTTGTGTGAATGTTTACTAACATGGGATGCATCACATATAATACTTATGTCCTATTCTTTAGACCATTGCAGTCAACATGTAATTGATTTACTATAGTTGACATGGTCACAACAAACTCCTTTTTCTTTTATTCATTATTGTTGACTTGGTCACAACAAATACTGATTCCTGTCATATTCATTATTGTTGACCTGGTCACAGCAAATACTAATTCCTGTCATATTCAAAGTTGAGCTACAGTGTCATTGACACTTTCATTTTCAAATCAGCGGCTTATTGTCCCATTAAAATGTTTTTCTTAGAAACATACTATTACTGTTAGTCTTGAACAAAAAATGTTTATTAGTCCCCTACGGTAACCGTAAGGGGACTAGAGGATTGCACTCCGTCCGTCTGTCCATCCGTCTGTTTTTATGTTACCACCTCTCCCTCCAACATGCTTTAAGCTACATCTTTCATATTTGGCACATGGATAAATGGTTCTGAGGGGATGATGCACACTCAAAATTTTTTTTTCAAAATCCAAGATGGGGGAATGGGGGCCATTTTTGTTATGTTTTTTAAGCTTTTTTTCTCTATTTTCATGTTACGTCCCCTCTCTCCAACATGGTTCAAGCTACACTTTGCATATTTGGCACATGGATAGAGGGTTGGGAGGGGATGATGCACGTTCAATATTTTTGTTCAAAATCCAAGATGGCGGCATGGCAGCCATTTTTGTTGTGTTTTTTTAACTTTTTTCTCTATTTTATGTTACCACCCCTCACTCCAACATGGTTCAAGCTACACTTTTCATATTTGGCACATGGATAGAGGTTGCGATGGGATGATGCACGTTCAATATTTTTCTTTCAAAATTCAAGATGGTGCCATGACTGTCATTTTTGTTGTGTTTTTTAAGCTCTTTTCTCTATTTTATGTTACCACCCCTCCCTCAAACATGGTTCAAGCTACACCTTTCATATATGGTACATGGATAAAGGGTTGTGAGGGGATTGTGCACGCTCAATATTTTTTTTCAAAATCTAAGATCTGTCTGTCCGTCTGTCCATCTGTCTGTCTGTTTTTATGTTGCCACCTCTCCCTCCAACATGCTTTAAACTGCACCTTTCATATTTGGTACGTGGATAAATGATTCTGAGGGGATAATGCGTGCTCAATATTTTTTTTTCAAAATCCAAGATGCTATGTTTTTATGTGTGGTACACATAATGCTGGCATCCGGGGTGGCCCTCCGTTGTTCGTCCATCCTTTTTGTCTGTCCATCTGTCCATCTGTCTGTCCATCTGTCCATCCATCTGTCTGGCGTCCGTATCCATTTCTTTGGAATTCGATAACTTAAAAAATGTTGCTTGGATTGTCAAGTTACTTTATATTTGCGTTCAGGTTACTGATGTTCCAAGCTGTATAAGGTTTGGTGTAAATCTGTTAATTTGATCCTGAGATATTAACCCTTTATCCTTCAAATTGAAAATTCCTCCAATTCCTTTGGCATGAGATAACTCAAAAAATATCAATCTGATTGTCATGTTACTTCATATATGTGTTCAGGTTACTGATGTGCCGAGCTGTATAGTTTTTGGTGTAAATCTGATAATTTGATCCTGTGATATTAACCCTTTATCCTTCAAATTGAGAACTCCTCCAATCCATTTCTTCGGCATGCGAAAATATTAATCTGATTATCAGGTTGCTTTATGTATGTATTCAGGTTACTGATGTGCTGTGCTGTATAGTTTTATATGTAAATCTAATAATTTGATCTGGAGATATTAACCCTTTATCCATCAAATTAGGAACTCCTCCAATCCATTTCTATATGTACCCATAGGATGTATGGTGTACATAATGTCAGCATCCGGGGTAGCTCTCCGTCATACAGCTTTCTACTAGGGCGTATGGGTACACATCTGACGATTTAATCGGCCTATTTTTTAAGCTTTTTTTCTCTATTTTTATGTTACCACCCCTTCCTCAAACATGGTTCGAGCTACACCTTTCATATTTGGCACATGGGTAAAGGGTTGTGAGGGGATTATGCAGGTTCAATATTTAATTTTCAAAATTCAAGATGGTGCCATGATAGCCATTTTTGTTGTGTTTTTTAAGCTTTTTTCTCTATTTTATGTTACCACCCCTCCCTCCAACATGGTTCAAGCTACACCTTTCATATATGGTACATGGATAAAGGGTTGTGAGGGGATTATGTATGCTCAATATTTTTTTTTTTCAAAGTCCAAGATGGCAGAATGGCGGCCATTTTGGTTGTGTTTTTCAAGCTACGGCTGGCCGTCATCTTTGTTTGTTTTTCAACTTTATTTTCTATTCAGCGTTACCAACTGTACCTCCAATGTCATTTAAGCTGAATCTTTTGTATTTTGCACTTGGTCTTAGATGCTTGTGTTTTTTTTCATCATATGCATATAATCTGAAGCTCCAGTCACCAGTCAATACACATTGTTGCAAATGTCTGGTCATGTGGTGTGAAATCACATAATTATAGGTCATCAGATACATTCTTTGATGTCGGTGACACCAAACGACAGTGAGTTCCACCTCTGTCTTTTGATTCCACCAACTTCAGAGCAGAGACTGCTTGTACAATTGCCATGTTCTTGACATTTTTGTCTATATCTGACATATTCGGTATGCATATTGCCACTGACAATGACTTGTGTCAGGCAAGATAGCAAATTACTATGTCAACTAACCCTCATAAACATTTCCATTTACTGAACATAGGTCACAATATAGCGTAATACCATTATTGGATGTAGTGACTTGGAGTTAAATTTTGCCAGCTAAAGGCTAAGCCTATAGTTGGCAATATCTAGTGCAAAGTTACCACACCCAATAACGGTATGCATACCTGCATGTTGGAAATTGACTAGTTTATTTAGAATATGTCTAGTGTCTATTCTGAGAACAAAACCATTTAAACATCATCAGTGTTGATACTGTACAGTCAGTAGTTCACATTTTTGCTATCCTCCACATGCTATCTGATTTGGTTAGCAGTGCTGAAAGACTCATTTGCACTATCGATCTTTAAGTTCTTAACCCAATCAGATAGCATGTGGAGGATAGCGGAAACGTGAACTTCATATGCACCAGCAAGTCAAGGTCACAAGTTGTAAGCGTTTATTTGTTCTCTAACTTCTCTGCAATGTTGGATATAAGAAAATAGTTCAAAATTCACTAAACATTTCCACAATGTGCATACAATGTATTATATAATATGCCCCGAGTTACCAAGCTTCCCCAGCAGATGTCAGTAACTTGATGCTTTCTGTAACACAAATGTGTATACCAATTCAATCATTATAAAATACCTTAAATGAAGGAAAATGTTTTAATATCTTCCTTTTTTGGTATAGCCAAAAGTAAGATTTCATCACCTTTCCCTTCATTTAAGGTTATTATAATGATTGGACCGGTCCAGGCAAAAATACTGCTTCACTTAGAACTGGACTCAACCTTCTTTTCACTGGACCGGACCATTACTGGTGGTCTTTGTACTTCTTAAAACTACTAACCTGAAATGCAGAGATGCTTAAATACTCTAGTGTCTTATGTGACAAAAACACCTTATGTCACAAAAGCGCAAAAGGGGACTAATATCACCTCGGTGGTCAAACACTTGTTTTCAGTGGTATAGACCCTTTATGCATGATTTATTTATATTATTTGGTACAAAGTTTTTCAACATTTATTTTTTCATAATTATACAGCCTTTTAGACCAAACTTGGGAAATAAGAGCAATGGATGCTACAAAGAGATTGAAACTGAGATTGTTGTCGGCATCAATAGAGTACAGTAGTGACTGTATTTTTGATCATCTCAGTATTTATGAAGGTAAGATGCTGTATTTGTGAGGTCAGTTACTTATTTAATCCTTTACCCTACAAATCGCCTGCATCCGCCTGCATAATATGCAAATTCAGCAGCTGAAAAAATATTATTTTTCGAAAAATTTCAACAAAACCATATCATGTGACCCGTCTTTGGAACGAGCTCATTGAGCTCGTTCCAAAGTGGGGTCATATGATATGGTTTTGTTGAAATTTTTTGAAAAAATTTAAAAAATGATATTTAAAATAATAAATTTTGAAATCGTCTGCATTGGGTAAAGGGTTAAAGTTGCACATATGGAGACAATTGTTTGGCTAAACAATAGTAATCTTTTGATTCTCATGCAGCTGCGCATTCATTCTTGCGGCCCATGTTTGTCATATTTATTTCGGAGGCAAATTTCAAAATGTATAAAACCAGTACAGGGTGTGATTTTATTGGTATCACATTGCGATTTGCGATGCAATATGTCATATACATTGATACAACTTTATTATTCTCTTAGTGAAATGCGACACGATTCTCATGTGTATGTATAAAATAAATACGAAAAACAATCACAAAGTTATTTTTTCGGGGTTCACACTGGGGGACTTTTTCATACTTGAACACCAAACTGGTAGTTTTTTTTATATAACCCCAGAGAGGTGGTATATTAACTTTAGTGTGACTAAATAAATATAAAAAAGCCAGTGATACTGTATCGTTTGATACAGAGAGAAAATGTTTGATACCACCAAAGGGTTTTGTCAGAAACATTTTAGCAACGTTTATCACTCAAGGGTTGTTACTCTGGTGGCAGACATCACAGGAATGTTTGCCAGTGCAGTAGAATCCTCTTAATTGAATATCCATTTTACCAGTGAAAATTATTCAATTAACAGGAGTATACAATTAACAGGGATTTGGTCAGTTTCCTGTGTTCTGGAGGTAAACTGAGTATTTATTCTATTATATCTTGTTTCACAGAGCTCACAGAGCTCTGTCAAACAAGATATAATAGAATAAATGCCTGTATTGGATGTAGTGAGGACAAAATGGTTGATAAATAAGGGGAATATGGTGCGTGTCACAGTAATTTTTTAGAATTAAAAAAAATTATATACAATTAACAGGAGTTTACTCTACAACCCATATGCAATTAACAGATCAAATTTGTACTGAAGGTATGGTAAATGGTTTTGTGTTTGAAAATTATTTTCAATTAACAGGAATATACAATTAAGAGATATCCAATTAAGTGGGCTCCACTTTACTCTCAAGATCAGATGTTTTGAATCCAGTTTACACCTATAAACAACATATTTATTGGGAAATCAGAATAATTAGTTCGTTAATGAATGATAATAGTGTGATATTATATGGATATATTATCAGTCGTCAACATTTTGTTTGTCGGACCGTAATTTCTTAACCACTGATATTTTTTGACAAAACATTATAACAATATGTTTTATCAAAAGACAGTGTGTTGCAAATTATAAAATGATATATGCCCCTCAAGGTCAAGGTCACAGGCCCTATGTTAAGGTGACAGAAAATCTTTGACATTTCACTGTCACATTTGTCTGGTTCATATAACTTGGTATGATTGACAGATCTTATTTATACTTGGTACAATTATTGCCCATGACTCAAAGGTGTGTTGCGACTTTGATCCAAGGTCATATCATCAAAGTCAAGGTCACAAACAGCAAAACATTGATATTCCTATACAGCCCTTGTCCAGTCCATACAACTTGGTATGATTGGCAGATCTTATTCATAGTTGGTACAATTACAGCTCATGACACAAAGGTGTATTGTGACTTTGAACCAAGGTCATCCCATCAAGTTCAAGGTCACATACAGCAAAACATGGATATTGTTATATAGCCCTTGTCTGGTCCATACAACTTGGCATGGTTGACAGATCTTATTCATACTTAGTACAATTATTATGTCTCCCCTTCACTGAAGGGAGTCATATTGTTTTACCCTGAATTCTTCTCCTTCTCATCCTTGTTGTTGTTGTTGTTTTTCTCATACAACCATGTCCGAGCCAGAACTTTTTTATCTTTCGACCTTGGCTTATGATATTTAGCATGTGGGTGTATCACCATGAAACAATGTGTCATGTACCATCATGACCCACATATGACCTTGACCTTTGCCCTCAAGGTAAAACTATTGATTTTTTGGCAAGTAAGCTTTTCCGGGCCAGAACGTATTTACTTTTTCACCTCAGCTTATGATATTTGGCATGTGGGTGTATCACCATAAGACCATGTGTCACATACCATCATGACCCACATATGGCATTCACCTTCGACCTCAAGGTCAAATTACTGATTTTTTGGCAAGTAAGCTTGTCCGGGCAAGATCTTATTTACCTTTTCACCTTGACTTATGATATTTGGTATGTGGGTGTATCACTATGAGACGATGTGTGGTATACTATCATATCCCATATATGATCTTGACTTTGACCTCAAGGTCAAATTATTGATTTTTTTTTATCTTTTGACCTAGGCTTATGATAGTTGGCATGTGGGTGTATCACCATGAGACGTTGTACCATCATGACCCACATATGACTTTGACCTCGACTCACATATGACCTTGACCTCAAGGTCAAATTATTGATTTTTTAAATCTTTTGACCTAGTCTTATGATACTTGGCATGTGGGTGCATCACCATGAAACGATATGTCGCGTTCAGATCGGTTTGAAACTTATATGCTTGTTTTGGGGTTACCTCTAGATGGGAGCTATCAATTTTCGTCAAAAAATGTTGCCACTGTCAATGACCTTCGATGAACTTAGTAAAAACTTAGTGCAGTTAAGCATCAGTATTTCCCTTTGACACACCCTGCAGGGCACATTTATGATTGGATGGCTTGCAAACTCGGTGTGCTTGTGTGGGGTGACATCTATATGGGAGCTGTCGTTTTTTTTCCATTTCTGTCAAAAACTGTTGCTGCAGACCTTTGAACTTAGTTTAGTCAGACCTCAATATTTCCCTTTAACTCACCCTTTAGGGCACATTTATGATCGGATCACTTTGAAACTTGGTATGTGTGTTCGGGGTGACCTCTATATGTGAGCTATTGCTCTTTTTTCATTTCCATAAAAACTTATTGTCGTTATCACCAGCCTTCTATTTAGTGCATTTGTGCATTAACATCTTCCTTTGGCATGCCTCCGAGGGCACATTCATTATCAGGTTGTTTTGAAACTTTGTAAGCTTATGCAGGGTGACAAAGATAGGAACTATTGATTTTCTTTTCATTTCCATCAAAAACTGTTGCTGTTAGCAACAATCTTTGAATTTATTGCATTTGTGCATCAACATTCTTTGACATGGCCTGCAGGCCACATTTATCATATGATTGTTTTTATACCCCCACTTTAGAAGAAAATGGAGGTATACTGGATTACATGCGTCCTTCCGTCCGTCTGTCCATCTGTCCATCTGTCTGTGCATCCGTGTGTGAGTCCATCCGAGAATATTCATAACTTAAGTAACTTATTATTTTCTATAATATTTGCTGGTCATAGGTATGTATGCCCACACTAGTTATTTTTTTTATAACTTGTTCACTAAGAAATTGTGTCCGTCCGAGCCAAATTTTGTCTGTTCAGCTTGTATCTCGGGTATCAAATGTTCTATTGCAATGGAATTTGCCATGAACACTGCTTATGGTATAGGCTTTAAAAAAAGGATTCAACGATATTTCTCACATTCTCCTTTTTAGAGTTATCCCCCTTTTTTGACTTAGAAATTGTAGGAAATAGACATAATTTGTCTGTTCAGCCTGTATCTCAGGTATGGCTTATCGAATTTTAGTGAAATATGGCCTGCAGTTTGCTTATGACAAAGGCTTCTGCCTCATTGCATAAAACTTCCAAACACCAAACAATTTACCATACCTCTTGACTTGGAAATTGTTGAAAATTTTCGAACAAAATGGGGGGTGGGGGTATACTGGATTGCGTCGAACAAAATGGGGGGTGGGGGTATACTTTAAGACTGGCTAAAGGAAGAATGTTGATATCAACATTCTTCTTTTAGCCAGTCTTACAGTTTACATTTAAAAATGCATGGATTACTCTGACATTGTGCACACACAATGCTGTTATGTTGAAATTCCATCAAATAACATTGGTACCAATGATCTTCAATTTTGCCATTTCATTTATAACTTAACAAGTTCAAGTTTGTCAAGTTGAGCTACAGTGTCACTGACACTTTCATTTTTTTATCTTTTGACCTGGGCTTATATTTGGCATGTGGGTGTATCACCATGAGATGATGTACCAGCATGACCCACATATGACATTGACCTTTGACCTCAACCCACATATGACCTTGACCTTTGACCTCAAGGTCAAAATTATTTTATTTTTTTATCTTTTGACATAAGCTATGATATTTGGCATGTGGGTGTATCACCATGAGACGATATACCATCATGATCCACATATGACATTGACTTTTGACCTCAAGGTCAAATTACTAATTTTTGGGCAAGTAAGCTTGTCCAGGCAAGAACTTATTTACCTTTTCACCATGATTTCTGATATTTGACATGCAAGTGTATCACCAATAGACGATGTGTCGCGCACCTTCGTGACCCATTGACCTTTGACATCAAGGTCAAATTACTGATTTTTTGGCAGTAAGCTTGCCCGGGCCAGAACTTTTTTACCTTTTCACCTCGGCTTATGATATTTGGCATGTGGGTGTATCACCATGAGACGATGTGTCATGTACCATCAATATCCACATATGGCCTTAACCTTTGACCCCAAGGTCACATTATGGACTTTTTTTCAATCTTTTGACCAAGGCATATGATTTTTGGCATGTGAGTGTATCATCAAAAGACGATGTGTCATGTACCATCATGACCTACCTTGGCCTTCGACCTCAAGGTCAAATTATTGATTTTTTTGTATCTTTTCACCTGGGCTTATGATATTAGGCATGTATCATGTGGATGTATCAGCACAAGACAACATTGTATCATGTACTGTTGTGATGACAGATGACCTTGATCTTTGATATAAAGGTCAAATTATTGAATTGTTCAGCTGTGTTTATGATATTTGGCATATGAATGCAGCAGCCAGGCTGATGTATCACGTTCTATCTTGAACTTCCATGATCTTGACATTTGACCTTTAGTTTGATCTTTGTTAGTCGTAAGTTGGAAGCATGGAACTAATCGAAGGGGAGACAGTTTCCCTCTAGTTGCTCATGACTCAAAGGTGTATGGTGGAATCATCTGTCTAACCTGGGTATTTCATTTCTCTTCACCTCCCTAATTTCTCTTCACTAGTGATCTCCTTTCTGATAACTCTTTCATAATCTTTTCTTTTGTATCAGCGCTTTCCAGAAATCTAACTATGCCTCTCGACCTAATTTGATACATTAAACAAATTACTCACCATATGTATATTCACTAATGTTTAACCCTTTACCCAACGTAATGGCCAAAACCGGCCAGCGCTATTCTCAAAAATCGCCAATTAATTTTCATTATTTTTTTCATTTTTTGTCTCAAAAACATAGGTTATGACCCCTCGTTGGAACGAGCTCATCGAGCTCGTTCCAATGAGGGGTCATAACCTATGTTTTTGAGACAAAAAATGAAAAAAATTAGTTATTCAAGAATTATTTTTGCAAGTGTCGTCTGCTTTCTACGTTAGGTAAAGGGTTAATTTGTCTTATGGAGACAGATTACATAAGCATCCATGCATGCTGCTGAATCCAGTTTCATTATACTGTTATATTTGTTGATTATTATGTTCTTACACTATGATGTATCAGATTAACTTTGAAATAAAATAATGTTTAAACTAAAGGTGTGTCATGACTTTGACCCAAGGTCATATCACCAAGGTGAAGGTCACAGGCAGCAACACTTCTATATTGTCATACAGCCCTTGTCTGGTGGACATAAATTGGTATGATTGATAGATCTTATTCAAACTTGGTACAATTATTGCTCATGACTCAGGTGTGGGTTGTCACTTTGATCCAAGGTCATACCATTAAGGTCAAGGACACAGATAGCAAAACTTTGATATTGTTATACAGCCCTTGTCTGTATAATTGAATCTATGTGACAGATCTTGTTCATACTTCACTCAGTTGTTACCCATAACCTAATGTTTGGTCGTGGCCTTGACCCATTGTCATATAATGAAGGTTAAGGAAACAAGCAGTAACAATTGGATTCTTGTCTTGTATTTAGCTTCCCCATAAAGTAGTGACCCTGGATGGAGCTGTCTAGGCTGAGAGGCCTCTTGTTCTGTATTGATTTTGTGTTGTATGATTGGTATTACAATAAAAACTGTCAGAGAAATCAACAGGAAAGCTCTAGTATTTAATTTTACGCTCTCACAACTGGATTTTGTATGATTACTATTGCAATAAAAACTATCAGTGAAATCAACATGGAAGCTCTGGTATTTTATTTTAGGCTCTCACAACTGGCTTTTAGGTATTGGAGACCATTCCATCAGGAATAAAAAAATAAAAACCGCCCTCCCTCATTTGTCTTAAAAAAAAAAATTAATTACAGCCTTAAGCTACATTAATTAAAATTTTGCTGATGATGATTTTTATTACCTGGTGAATGAATGCGTGGACCTCACTGCCCATGCATGGATTATGACCATTCCACAGCAAATGTGCTGTACCAATTCTCTCTTGCTAATATCATGTACTTTCTTAACTCTTTACCAATCATAACTGTGAAAACCACCCAGTGCTGTTCACAAAAATCACCCCTAAATTTTCATTATTTTTTCATTTTTTGTCTCAATAACATGGCTTCTGACCCTCATTGGAATGAGCTAAGTGAGCTCATTCCAGAGAGGAGTCATAAGCTTTGTTTTGATGCAAAAAAAGAAAAAAAAATTAGTTATTCAGGAAATTTGTTTGCAAGTGTTGTCTGCCTTTCGTGTTAGGTAAAGGATTAAAAGATTAGACTTGATGGGAATGGGTTCCATCCAGCCTTCTGTCTATCCATCCATCATACCCCATTTCTTGTCATAACATTTAAAAGAAAACTATTCAAAATATTTTTAAAAAAATTTAATACATCGCTTTTGAGTGCTAATATCAGGAATGGGATTGTAAAGTATTCAAGAATTATTTCCCTTGTCACACTTGGAATTTATTGCCATCTGATCACCATTTTTTTCACCACTTTCCAAAGAAAACTGTTCAACTTTTTTTTTTTCCAGATTTAATATGTATAGCTTTATGGTGATAATATTATGAATGGATTTGCAAACCAGCTGTGTACAAGTTTTTTTTTAATAGTTATTGCCATAATTGTTGGACTTAGAATTTCTTGCACATTACCATTGCTTCTACCATATTTACTCTATGTATTGGGACAGCTAAAAATAATTATTTTCACAGGTGTCCCAATTCTTAGAAAATGGGGAAAGAACACAGCCTGGTCTTGATTTGATGCTGAATAAAGTTGAGTGTGATTCATTTTCCATCACTATATATGAAAATCGCCGTCCAATTTTTTTTTTATATTTTCATTTTTTGCTTCCGAAACATAGCTTATGATCCCTCATTGGAACGAGCGCATTGTGCTCGTCCCCAATGATGGATCATAAGCTATGTTTTGGAAGCAAAAAATGAAAATTTTTAGTTACTCAAGAATTTTTTTTTATGAGTGTCTTCTGCTACTAGCTATGGGCCAACTGGAAACAAATCTCCTGAATGTCCCAAACATTGGAGCATAAAAAAAATATAGTTTTTGGGAAAAAATGTGTGTGCCAAATCATAGAGTGTCCCAATACATAGAGTAAAATCAGCTCATGATTTTTTTCCTAATTTAATGTATACCATTTTGATAATAATTTAATGACGGGGATTGGGAACCAGCTGTGTGAAAATATTTCTTTACAATTTATTGCCTTTGTTGGACTTTGTTGTGACAGGAGAGGGGCCATCCCATGATGTTGCACTTGTTGATCACATTTCTGGAAAATGCATGAAATCACATGCTTCCTAATAAAATATTATCAATTTTCTTTTGCAGAAACACGGTTTTCCTCCCTGTATGACCGTGAGAGAACTTTTTGTGGTGATTTGTTTAATCAAATTCCAAGCACTTATGCTTGTTACACTTCAAATGACAATGTTGTTTATGTGAAATGGAAGACAGATAGTGCAACTCAACAAATGGGATGGCAGTTAGAATATCAGATGCTCCCTGAAGGTGACACCAGCATGCAATGTAAGTTTTGAAAGTTTTATGTGGAATAACTGATTTATAACTCTCTGAGCTTTTTATGCTAACACCCTTATTAACAGTGGCATAGCCAGGGAGAGGTGGATGGAAGTCCCTCCCTCCCCCACCCACCCAACACACACACATATCTTCCCAGGAAAATGTTAACTTAAAATATAATCAATGATGTAACAGTAATATTGGGGGCCCTTAGGTCACATACTGTAATTATTCAGTACATTATTATAAGTTATTGTGATGAATTGACGGTAACATGGTCTGAGGTTTGTGGCTCGGAGCTTATGTTCATCCGAGACACAAAGCGTTGAGGTTTAACATTCGCTCTGAGCTACAAACCTCAGACTGAGTTACCGTCAATTCATCACAATAACATATATATTCCAATAAGAGACTACCCATAGTCCTACATCGTGAAACACAAGAGGCTTATTTACTAAACTTGTGATTGTTAAAAGTTGCCTTGTTCAATGCAACTTTTAACGATCACAGGTTTAGTAAATAAACCTCTCGTGTATCCACAATGGCACCAGATAAATAATCAACAAACCAGATAAACTCATCCCTCTTAGTTCAAATTGTAAATCGGTTTGTGATTTAAACAACACTTCATTCGGAACACCGTCTGCTGCACATGAAGCGTCTTGCTGGTCACTCCATTGATGAAGCAGTTACAGAACGGGCTACGTCATTACAAATATTTCGCGTTGTGTCGTCAGACGGTAACAATTGCCACTGGAGACATAAACATAGAATATACTAAGTGAGCTCTCGTCCAATCAGAGAAGGAGGATTTTAGTCTTATTGGAACATAATGTTATATTCTAGCACACTTACTGGGTGCAAACATTCTATTCAGTATAATATCCATCTGGCCTTGACTAGCTTAAGAAATTCTAGTGATGGCAAGTGGTTACAGTATGGCCATCATGGACTGGTCACTTTCCACAGGTGGGCAATATTTCCATGGCCGCAATAATATTAGATTCCAAAACCTAATTATAGGAGTAATGGTCAAAAATTAAATTAATGAAGCACATTAATTTAATTGATGAGGTATGGTTGGTTTCATGAAATTAATGAAACCAACCATACTTCATTAATTAAATTAATGAAGTATGGTTTGTTTTGGATACAGTAGAACCTGTCTTGAGAGACCACCCTTTGGGCCACACAAAAGTGGTCTCTCAAAACAGGTGGTCTCTCATAACAGGTTTCAGGTTTTCTCAGGTCAGTGAATAACCAACCACAAAATTCTTGTAACAAATTGAAATGGACTGTTATAAAAATTATAAAAATAAATTAGTGTTGAAAATCTTCATTGAAGATTTTCAATACTAATTTATTTTTATAATTTTTATAACAGTCCATTTCAATTTGTAACAAAAAGATTTTCAACACAAATTTATTTTTATTCCTGTCACATTTCAGGTATGTATGAAATTGTTTATTCAGCAATAATCCTAATCTTTTCACAGTGGTCTTATAAAAACGTCTCAATCTTTAATGAGTTAGCAATTGAAACCCAATTAAGGGCTTTTAATACTTTTAATTATGTTAGTATAACCACAATGGATTTTCCAATTCCAGAACAGGTAAAAAGTTTTTGTCATGGTTTCAGTCTTCAAAGGGGCAGTCTCTCAAGACAGGTCCATTATGGCATAAAAATACAAGATGGTACCACGTCACAGTGGTCTCTCAAGACAGGTGGTCTCTCAAGACAGGTGGTCTCCCATAGCAGGTCCATTATAGAGTAAAACCAATCGGTGCCTGGTAGATGTGGTCTCTCAAGACAGGTGGTCTCTCAAGACAGTGGTCTCTCAAGACAGGTTTTACTGTACTGTTTGGCAGTTTGATGTAACAACTTGTACAGAATGCATCCACATATGTAAATGAATTAAAATTAAAATTGTTTCGTCACTTCAACTAATATCTCATGTTGGCATGTGCCACGTACACAACCCCATAATTGATTTCAGAGAATATCACCTCAATTCCTTATGCAAGCTGGTATTGAAGCATTCAACCTCAATGCTTCAGCTACAATGCTGCTTTGAGATCCTTAAACCTTTACCTAACTTAACGGCCAAAACCACCCAGCGCTATTCTAAAAAATCGACAATTATTTTTCATTATTTTTTTCATTTTTTGTCTTAAAAACATAGGTTATGACCCCTCATTGGAACGAGCTTGTTGAGCTCGTTCCAATGAGGGGTCATAACCTTTGTTTTTGAGACAAAAAATTAGTTATTCCAGAATTTCTTTTGCAAGTGTCATCTGCTTTTCGTGTTAGGTAAAGGGTTAATAATGATTTGTTCCAAAATGTTGGAATTGTTGGGGGCCTCGAAAAATGTGCAGTTGTTGGGGGGGGGGGGGGGGGGGGGGTTGCCTTAGGAGACCTCCTAACCTCATTGTATGGGCATTACACCACTGATAATCATATCCCCAAACTGGTTCATGTACTCTAAGTCTTGATATTTTTTGAGTCATTTTGCGTAACTTAATTATGCCATCACATTTTGGGCACTTAAGCCTCAGTACCCTTAAGTCCCCACACAACCCAAAATTGTCCCGTTTATATAGCTCTGAAAAAGTTGTCCAAAGTGTATTCTTCCTTGAGATCTCTACTTGTAGGAAACTTTTTTCTTAACACCAGTAGCGGAGTAATGGGCTCGCCCAAATTCAAATCCTCTTTCAACCCTGTTCACCCATCTATCACATGTTACACCCAGATTGAAGCAAAAACACTGATACAGTGTTTGGTGTTAGGGAACATTCACAAATAATTACCTCCCAGATTCGCTCTCAGAACACTAGATTTTTCCAAATTTTCTGGGGGAAGGCACCCAGCTCCCACTCCAGGGAGGGGCACACCCCTCCCAGACCAACCACTCACTTGGACCTTCGGGCCTCGGAACATGGCTACGGCATGTCATACCGAGCCCCCCTGAATATTGCACAGGCCCTTCTTGTTTGAGAATCTGAGCTCCATCACTGTTTGACAGTGTTTATACATCATTGTTGGCTGCCTGTACAGGCAGTCAACAATAATGTAGAAACACTGCTAAGTCACCTGCAGCTCTGTATATGTAGTTATTAATGTAAAATTAATCTGGTGACTTAGGGGTTAAAAAAAGTACTAGGTGATCCAGTTGGTATGAAAAGTTCATTTTTTTTTCGCTAGGAAGAACCTGTACCTTCATGGGTGATGCACACTCTTGGCCCAACACACGGTCAAATGAAAGAGGAGGGAAAAATTATTTTTCTGCTGCTAATTAGCAGAAATGTATTTTGAGCTCTGTCGTAACATGGGGTAATAAGGGATGATTTGAGAAAGTTCTTGTAATTTCCCAATATATGTAACTGTTGATTGGGTGAGATTTATGCCATTTTGTGACTACTTGGGCAGCCTTTCAGATGATTAATCCCATGTTCCATGACTCTTATTTTTTATGTCTTTATGCTCCCACCATGAAATGGCCAAGGCATATAATGTTACCCTTGTCCATCCGTCTCTTCCATCATTCTGAAATAACAGTTTTCCGGACTTTTTAAAAAAAAAAAGTTACTGACCATCCCAGATAACAAAGGACAGTCATTGCTTCATGGTGCGGTCTCTGTTTTCCCGCAAAGGGTTTATAAGCAAGAAGGAGCATATTATTTTAAAAATAATTTTAATGATGTTTAATAACAAGTGAATAGCAAGAGAATAAGGGCCCCAAATAATAATGAGAAAGGTCACTAGACCTGTCTCTTGACACAAAAAGAATGGTTCACAGAAAAATCAATAAAAATATTTCTGTAGATGTTGGATTGGTTCAATCAGCTGAATATATACTACTCAAAGTTTGCTTAGCACCACATCATTGTGAAATTTGCTTGCGACATATTTGCGATATTTTTGAGCAATTCAATTGAGGAATGTATTGAGATGGTCCCAGTGTTTACATTAGCTCTCTTGACAGGCAGACGTTTGTGACAGTCATGGAAAGCATGTACCCCTTGATTTTCATGATGTTTTCGTGTACTGTCTACATGTACATGACATGTGTAGGGTATTCAATCTTCATTTCATCACAAACCCTTATGATTTAATGATTGAATATGGCGAATGCAAATGTAAGAAGACATTTGTCTGAAGCAAAAATGTGGCAGGCTGTAGGGATGGTGGAGTAAGGGGCTACCCATCGCCATGTGGGCAAAGCCCTTGGCGTGCGCCATACTGTGATCACTAGAGCCTGGGGAAGATTTCAGCAGTATGGCACACCAGTAAGATGGCATGGTGGTGGTAGAGACAGGGCAACATCTGCAGCTGAAGACCGTTTTTTGGCTCACCAACGATAATTGTGAGAGCCTATGGCATAGCCCTCATGCGTCGTCGGCATCTGCGTTGGCGTCCGGATTCATTCATTTTGAACTTTTGTGTGCAGGTTTTGTTTTTGTTTTTTTTGTTTTTGTTTTTTTTATTTTTTACTTTTGTGTGCAGGTTTTTGACTTTTGTGTACAGGTTTTGATATTTTTTTTAAGTGGAGTTTTACCTCACTGGCATATTGCCATCGTGGTTACTGCAACATTTTCAGGGTATTTTTCTTAATTTTAACCCTTTGAAACAAATGTGATACTTTTTGGACTTTTATGTGCCGGTTTTGAGGTTTTTTGTTCTTTTCTTCCACGTGGAAATTTTTCAAGTAGAGTTTCATCTTACTGGCATATTGCTATTGTGGTTGCTGTGACATTTGGAGGGTATTTTTCTCAATTTTAACCCATTGAAACAAATGTGATACTTTTTTTTACTTTTATGTGCATTTTTTGAGGTTTGTCTTTCTTTTCTTCCAAGTGGCGCCGTACCTTGTAGCATATGCCATGGTTCCTATTTTATGTTAGGATGCTTCTTGGAGCTAGTATTATATTATTTAACCCATTAGCTGCTTATTTACATTAATTTTGGACTTTTGTGTGCAGGTTTTTGGCTTTTGTGTACAGGTTTTGATATTTTTTTTAAGTGGACTTTTACCTCACTGGCATATTGCCATGGTGGTTACTGTAACATTTTCAGGGTATTTTTCTTAATTTTAACCCTTTGAAACAAATGTGATACTTTTTGGACCTTTATGTGCAGGTTTTGAGGTTTTCTGTTCTTTTCTTCCAAGTGGATATTTTTCAAGTAGAGTTTCACCTAACTGGCATATTGCTATTGTGGTTACTGTGACATTTGGAGGGTATTTTTCTCAATTTTAACCCATTGAAACAAATGTGATACTTTTTTCAACTTTTATGTGCATGTTTTGAGGTTTGTCTTTCTTTTCTTCAAAGTGGAGACTTACCTTGTGGCATATGTCATGGTTCCTATTTTATGTTAGGATGCTTCTTGGAGCTAGTATTATATTATATAACCCATTATCTGCTTATTTACATTAATTTTGGACTTTTGTGTGCAGGTTTTTGGCTTTTGTGTACAGGTTTTGATATTTTTTTTTAAGTGGACTTTTACCTCACTGGCATATTGCCATAGTGGTTACTGTAACATTTTCAGAGTATTTTTCTAAATTTTAACCCTTTGAAACAAATGTGATACTTTTACGACTTTTATGTGCAGGTTTTGAGGTTTTTCTTTCTTTTCTTCCAAGTGGATATTTTCAAGTAGAGTTTCACCTTACTGGCATATTGCGATGGTGGTTACTGTGACATTATCCGGGTATTTTTCTCAATTTTAACCCATTGAAACAAATGTGATGCTTTTTTTTTTTCTTTTATGTGCAGGTTTTGAGGTTTGGCTTTCTTTTCTTCAAAGTGGAGACTTACCTTGTAGCATATTGCCATGGTTCTTATTTTATGTTAGGATGCTTTTTTTTTTTTTTTATGTCAGCATGCTTTTCAGGGATAGAAATATTTTATTCAACCCTTTCCATGCATAGTTACTTGAATTTTGGACTTTTGTGTACAGGTTTTTGACTTTTCTGTGCAGGTTTTTGACTTTTGCATACAGGTTTTGAAATTTTGTCTTCAAGTGGAGTTTTACCTTACTGGCATATTGCCATGGTGGTTACCTTAACATTTCAGGGTATTTTTCTCAATTTTAACCCTTTGAAACAAATGTGATACTTTTTTTTACTTTTATGTGCAGGTTTTGAGGTTTGTCTTTCTTCTCTTCCAAGTGGCGACTAACCTTGTAGCATATTGCCATGGTTCTTATTTTATGTTAGGATGCTTCTTGGAGCTATTATTATATTATTTAACCCATTAGCTGCTTATTTACATTAATTTTGGACTTTTGTGTGCAGGTTTTTGGCTTTTGTGTACAGGTTTTGATATTTTTTTTAAGTGGACTTTTACCTCACTGGCATATTGCCATGGTGGTTACTGTAATATTTTCAGGGTATTTTTCTTAATTTTAACCCTTTGAAACAAATGTGATACTTTTTGGACTTTTATGTGCCGGTTTTGAGGTTTTTTGTTCTTTTCTTCCAAGTGGAAATTTTTCAAGTAGAGTTTCACCTTACTGGCATATTGCTATTGTGGTTACTGTGAAATTTGCAGGGTATTTTTCTCAATTTTAACCCATTGAAACAAATGTGATACTTTTTTTTACTTTTATGTGCAGGTTTTGAGGTTTGTCTTTCTTTTCTTCCAAGTGGTGTCTTACCTTGTAGCATATGCCATGGTTCCTATTTTATGTTAGGATGCTTCTTGGGGCTATTATTATATTATTTAACCCTTTAGCTGCTTATTTACCTTAATTTTTTACTTTTGTGTGCAGGTTTTTGACTTTTGTGTACAGGTTTTGATATTTTTTTTAAGTGGAGTTTTACCTCACTGTCATATTGCCATCGTTGTTACTGCAACATTTCCAGGGTATTTTTCTTAATTTTAACCCTTTGAAACAAATGTGATACTTTTTGGACTTTTATGTGCAGGTTTTGAGGTTTTTCGTTCTTTTCTTCCAAGTGGATATTTTTCAAGTAGAGTTTCACCTTACTGGCATATTGATATTGTGGTTACTGTGACATTTGCAGCGTATTTTTCTCAATTTTAACCCATTGAAACAAATGTGATACTTTTTTTTTACTTTTATGTGCAGGTTTTGAGGTTTGTCTTTCTTTTCTTCCAAGTGGCATCGTACCTTGTAGCATATGCCATGGTTCCTATTTTATGTTAGGATGCTTCTTGGAGCTAGTATTATATTATTTAACCCATTAGCTGCTTATTTACATTAATTTTGGACTTTTGTGTGCAGGTTTTTGGCTTTTGTGTACAGGTTTTGATATTTTTTTTAAGTGGACTTTTACCTCACTGGCATATTGCCATGGTGGTTACTGTAATATTTTCAGGGTATTTTTCTTAATTTTAACCCTTTGAAACAAATGTGATACTTTTTGGACTTTTATGTGCCGGTTTTGAGGTTTTTTGTTCTTTTCTTCCAAGTGGAAATTTTTCAAGTAGAGTTTCACCTTACTGGCATATTGCTATTGTGGTTACTGTGAAATTTGCAGGGTATTTTTCTCAATTTTAACCCATTGAAACAAATGTGATACTTTTTTTTACTTTTATGTGCAGGTTTTGAGGTTTGTCTTTCTTTTCTTCCAAGTGGTGTCTTACCTTGTAGCATATGCCATGGTTCCTATTTTATGTTAGGATGCTTCTTGGGGCTATTATTATATTATTTAACCCTTTAGCTGCTTATTTACCTTAATTTTTTACTTTTGTGTGCAGGTTTTTGACTTTTGTGTACAGGTTTTGATATTTTTTTTAAGTGGAGTTTTACCTCAATGTCATATTGCCATCGTTGTTACTGCAACATTTCCAGGGTATTTTTCTTAATTTTAACCCTTTGAAGCAAATGTGATACTTTTTGGACTTTTATGTGCAGGTTTTGAGGTTTTTCGTTCTTTTCTTCCAAGTGGATATTTTTCAAGTAGAGTTTCACCTTACTGGCATATTGATATTGTGGTTACTGTGACATTTGCAGGGTATTTTTCTCAATTTTAACCCATTGAAACAAATGTGATACTTTTTTTTTACTTTTATGTGCAGGTTTTGAGGTTTGTCTTTCTTTTCTTCCAAGTGGCATCGTACCTTGTAGCATATGCCATGGTTCCTATTTTATGTTAGGATGCTTCTTGGAGCTAGTATTATATTATTTAACCCATTAGCTGCTTATTTACATTAATTTTGGACTTTTGTGTGCAGGTTTTTGGCTTTTGTGTACAGGTTTTGATATTTTTTTTAAGTGGACTTTTACCTCACTGGCATATTGCCATGGTGGTTACTGTAACATTTTCAGGTTATTTTTCTTAATTTTAACCCTTTGAAACAAATGTGATACTTTTTGGACCTTTATGTGCAGGTTTTGAGGTTTTCTGTTCTTTTCTTCCAAGTGGATATTTTTCAAGTAGAGTTTCACCTAACTGGCATATTGCTATTGTGGTTACTGTGACATTTGGAGGGTATTTTTCTCAATTTTAACCCATTGAAACAAATGTGATACTTTTTTTTACTTTTATGTGCAGGTTTTGAGGTTTGTCTTTCTTTTCTTCCAAGTGGCGTCGTACCTTGTAGCATATGCCATGGTTCCTATTTTATGTTAGGATGCTTCTTGGAGCTAGTATTATATTATTTAACCCATTATCTGCTTATTTACATTAATTTTGGACTTTTGTGTGCAGGTTTTTGGCTTTTGTGTACAGGTTTTGATATTTTTTTTTAAGTGGACTTTTACCTCACTGGCATATTGCCATAGTGGTTACTGTAACATTTTCAGGGTATTTTTCTAAATTTTAACCCTTTGAAACAAATGTGATACTTTTACGACTTTTATGTGCAGGTTTTGAGGTTTTTCTTTCTTTTCTTCCAAGTGGATATTTTTCAAGTAGAGTTTCACCTTACTGGCATATTGCGATGGTGGTTACTGTGACATTATCTAGGTATTTTTCTCAATTTTAACCCATTGAAACAAATGTGATGCTTTTTTTTTTTACTTTTATGTGCAGGTTTTGAGGTTTGGCTTTCTTTTCTTCAAAGTGGAGACTTACCTTGTAGCATATTGCCATGGTTCTTATTTTTTGTTAGGATGCTTTTTTTTTTTTTTTTTTATGTCAGCATGCTTTTCAGGGATAGAAATATTTTATTCAACCCTTTCCATGCATAGTTACTTGAATTTTGGACTTTTGTGTACAGATTTTTGACTTTTCTGTGCAGGTTTTTGACTTTTGCATACAGGTTTTGAAATTTTGTCTTCAAGTGGAGTTTTACCTTACTGGCATATTGCCATGGTGGTTACCTTAACATTTCAGGGTATTTTTCTCAATTTTAACCCTTTGAAACAAATGTGATACTTTTTTTTACTTTTATGTGCAGGTTTTGAGGTTTGTCTTTCTTCTCTTCCATGTGGCGACTAACCTTGTAGCATATTGCCATGGTTCTTCTTTTATGTTAGGATGCTTCTTGGAGCCAGTATTATATTATTTAACCCATTAGCTGCTTATTTACATTAATTTTGGACTTTTGTGTGCAGGTTTTTGGCTTTTGTGTACAGGTTTTGATATTTTTTTTAAGTGGACTTTTACCTCACTGGCATATTGCCATGGTGGTTACTGTAATATTTTCAGGGTATTTTTCTTAATTTTAACCCTTTGAAACAAATGTGATACTTTTTGGACTTTTATGTGCCGTTTTGAGGTTTTTTGTTCTTTTCTTCCAAGTGGAAATTTTTCAAGTAGAGTTTCACCTTACTGGCATATTGCTATTGTGGTTACTGTGAAATTTGCAGGGTATTTTTCTCAATTTTAACCCATTGAAACAAATGTGATACTTTTTTTTACTTTTATGTGCAGGTTTTGAGGTTTGTCTTTCTTTTCTTCCAAGTGGTGTCTTACCTTGTAGCATATGCCATGGTTCCTATTTTATGTTAGGATGCTTCTTGGGGCTATTATTATATTATTTAACCCTTTAGCTGCTTATTTACCTTAATTTTTTACTTTTGTGTGCAGGTTTTTGACTTTTGTGTACAGGTTTTGAGATTTTTTTTAAGTGGAGTTTTACCTCACTGTCATATTGCCATCGTTGTTACTGCAACATTTCCAGGGTATTTTTCTTAATTTTAACCCTTTGAAACAAATGTGATACTTTGTGGACCTTTATGTGCAGGTTTTGAGGTTTTCTGTTCTTTTCTTCCAAGTGGATATTTTTCAAGTAGAGTTTCACCTAACTGGCATATTGCTATTGTGGTTACTGTGACATTTGGAGGGTATTTTTCTCAATTTTAACCCATTGAAACAAATGTGATACTTTTTTTTACTTTTATGTGCAGGTTTTGAGGTTTGTCTTTCTTTTCTTCCAAGTGGCGTCGTACCTTGTAGCATATGCCATGGTTCCTATTTTATGTTAGGATGCTTCTTGGAGCTAGTATTATATTATTTAACCCATTATCTGCTTATTTACATTAATTTTGGACTTTTGTGTGCAGGTTTTTGGCTTTTGTGTACAGGTTTTGATATTTTTTTTTAAGTGGACTTTTACCTCACTGGCATATTGCCATGGTGGTTACTGTAACATTTTCGGGGTATTTTTCTTAATTTTAACCCTTTGAAACAAATGTGATACTTTTTGCACATTTATGTGCAGGTTTTGAGGTTTATCGTTCTTTTCTTCCAAGTGGATATTTTTCAAGTAGAGTTTCACCTTACTGGCATATTGGTATTGTGGTTACTGTGACATTTGCAGGGTATTTTTCTCAATTTTAACCCATTGAAACAAATGTGA
Source organism: Pictodentalium vernedei (assembly GCA_031216915.1). Classification (NCBI taxonomy): domain Eukaryota; kingdom Metazoa; phylum Mollusca; class Scaphopoda; order Dentaliida; family Dentaliidae; genus Pictodentalium; species Pictodentalium vernedei. Next base: position 165,017,447 of record CM062297.1, read on the forward strand.
TACTTTTTTTAACTTTTATGTGCATGTTTTGAGGTTTGTCTTTCTTTTCTTCAAAGTGGAGACTTACCTTGTGGCATATGCCATGGTTCCTATTTTATGTTAGGATGCTTCTTGGAGCTAGTATTATATTATTTAACCCATTATCTGCTTATTTACATTAATTTTGGACTTTTGTGTGCAGGTTTTTGGCTTTTGTGTACAGGTTTTGATATTTTTTTTTAAGTGGACTTTTACCTCACTGGCATATTGCCATAGTGGTTACTGTAACATTTTCAGGGTATTTTTCTAAATTTTAACCCTTTGAAACAAATGTGATACTTTTAGGACCTTTATGTGCAGGTTTTGAGGTTTTTCTTTCTTTTCTTCCAAGTGGATATTTTTCAAGTAGAGTTTCACCTTACTGGCATATTGCGATGGTGGTTACTGTGACATTATCTAGGTATTTTTCTCAATTTTAACCCATTGAAACAAATGTGATGCTTTTTTTTTTTACTTTTATGTGCAGGTTTTGAGGTTTGGCTTTCTTTTCTTCAAAGTGGAGACTTACCTTGTAGCATATTGCCATGGTTCTTATTTTTTGTTAGGATGCTTTTTTTTTTTTTTTTTTATGTCAGCATGCTTTTCAGGGATAGAAATATTTTATTCAACCCTTTCCATGCATAGTTACTTGAATTTTGGACTTTTGTGTACAGATTTTTGACTTTTCTGTGCAGGTTTTTGACTTTTGCATACAGGTTTTGAAATTTTGTCTTCAAGTGGAGTTTTACCTTACTGGCATATTGCCATGGTGGTTACCTTAACATTTCAGGGTATTTTTCTCAATTTTAACCCTTTGAAACAAATGTGATACTTTTTTTTACTTTTATGTGCAGGTTTTGAGGTTTGTCTTTCTTCTCTTCCATGTGGCGACTAACCTTGTAGCATATTGCCATGGTTCTTCTTTTATGTTAGGATGCTTCTTGGAGCCAGTATTATATTATTTAACCCATTAGCTGCTTATTTACATTAATTTTGGACTTTTGTGTGCAGGTTTTTGGCTTTTGTGTACAGGTTTTGATATTTTTTTTAAGTGGACTTTTACCTCACTGGCATATTGCCATGGTGGTTACTGTAATATTTTCAGGGTATTTTTCTTAATTTTAACCCTTTGAAACAAATGTGATACTTTTTGGACTTTTATGTGCCGTTTTGAGGTTTTTTGTTCTTTTCTTCCAAGTGGAAATTTTTCAAGTAGAGTTTCACCTTACTGGCATATTGCTATTGTGGTTACTGTGAAATTTGCAGGGTATTTTTCTCAATTTTAACCCATTGAAACAAATGTGATACTTTTTTTTACTTTTATGTGCAGGTTTTGAGGTTTGTCTTTCTTTTCTTCCAAGTGGTGTCTTACCTTGTAGCATATGCCATGGTTCCTATTTTATGTTAGGATGCTTCTTGGGGCTATTATTATATTATTTAACCCTTTAGCTGCTTATTTACCTTAATTTTTTACTTTTGTGTGCAGGTTTTTGACTTTTGTGTACAGGTTTTGAGATTTTTTTTAAGTGGAGTTTTACCTCACTGTCATATTGCCATCGTTGTTACTGCAACATTTCCAGGGTATTTTTCTTAATTTTAACCCTTTGAAACAAATGTGATACTTTGTGGACCTTTATGTGCAGGTTTTGAGGTTTTCTGTTCTTTTCTTCCAAGTGGATATTTTTCAAGTAGAGTTTCACCTAACTGGCATATTGCTATTGTGGTTACTGTGACATTTGGAGGGTATTTTTCTCAATTTTAACCCATTGAAACAAATGTGATACTTTTTTTTACTTTTATGTGCAGGTTTTGAGGTTTGTCTTTCTTTTCTTCCAAGTGGCGTCGTACCTTGTAGCATATGCCATGGTTCCTATTTTATGTTAGGATGCTTCTTGGAGCTAGTATTATATTATTTAACCCATTATCTGCTTATTTACATTAATTTTGGACTTTTGTGTGCAGGTTTTTGGCTTTTGTGTACAGGTTTTGATATTTTTTTTTAAGTGGACTTTTACCTCACTGGCATATTGCCATGGTGGTTACTGTAACATTTTCGGGGTATTTTTCTTAATTTTAACCCTTTGAAACAAATGTGATACTTTTTGCACATTTATGTGCAGGTTTTGAGGTTTATCGTTCTTTTCTTCCAAGTGGATATTTTTCAAGTAGAGTTTCACCTTACTGGCATATTGGTATTGTGGTTACTGTGACATTTGCAGGGTATTTTTCTCAATTTTAACCCATTGAAACAAATGTGATACTTTTTTTAACTTTTATGTGCATGTTTTGAGGTTTGTCTTTCTTTTCTTCAAAGTGGAGACTTACCTTGTGGCATATGCCATGGTTCCTATTTTATGTTAGGATGCTTCTTGGAGCTAGTATTATATTATTTAACCCATTATCTGCTTATTTACATTAATTTTGGACTTTTGTGTGCAGGTTTTTGGCTTTTGTGTACAGGTTTTGATATTTTTTTTTAAGTGGACTTTTACCTCACTGGCATATTGCCATAGTGGTTACTGTAACATTTTCAGGGTATTTTTCTAAATTTTAACCCTTTGAAACAAATGTGATACTTTTAGGACCTTTATGTGCAGGTTTTGAGGTTTTTCTTTCTTTTCTTCCAAGTGGATATTTTTCAAGTAGAGTTTCACCTTACTGGCATATTGCGATGGTGGTTACTGTGACATTATCCGGGTATTTTTCTCAATTTTAACCCACTGAAACAAATGTGATGCTTTTTTTTTTTACTTTTATGTGCAGGTTTTGAGGTTTGGCTTTCTTTTCTTCAAAGTGGAGACTTACCTTGTAGCATATTGCCATGGTTCTTATTTTATGTTAGGATGCTTTTTTTTTTTTTTTTTTTATGTCAGCATGCTTTTCAGGGATAGAAATATTTTATTCAACCCTTTCCATGCATAGTTACTTGAATTTTGGACTTTTGTGTACAGATTTTTGACTTTTCTGTGCAGGTTTTTGACTTTTGCATACAGGTTTTGAAATTTTGTCTTCAAGTGGAGTTTTACCTTACTGGCATATTGCCATGGTGGTTACCTTAACATTTCAGGGTATTTTTCTTAATTTTAACCCTTTGAAACAAATGTGATACTTTTTGGACTTTTATGTGCCGGTTTTGAGGTTTTTTGTTCTTTTCTTCCACGTGGAAATTTTTCAAGTAGAGTTTCACCTTACTGGCATATTGCTATTGTGGTTACTGTGAAATTTGCAGGGTATTTTTCTCAATTTTAACCCATTGAAACAAATGTGATACTTTTTTTTACTTTTATGTCCAGGTTTTGAGGTTTGTCTTTCTTTTCTTCCAAGTGGTGTCTTACCTTGTAGCATATGCCATGGTTCCTATTTTATGTTAGGATGCTTCTTGGGGCTATTATTATATTATTTAACCCTTTAGCTGCTTATTTACCTTAATTTTTTACTTTTGTGTGCAGGTTTTTGACTTTTGTGTACAGGTTTTGATATTTTTTTTAAGTGGAGTTTTACCTCACTGTCATATTGCCATCGTTGTTACTGCAACATTTCCAGGGTATTTTTCTTAATTTTAACCCTTTGAAACAAATGTGATACTTTTTGGACTTTTATGTGCAGGTTTTGAGGTTTTTCGTTCTTTTCTTCCAAGTGGATATTTTTCAAGTAGAGTTTCACCTTACTGGCATATTGATATTGTGGTTACTGTGACATTTGCAGGGTATTTTTCTCAATTTTAACCCATTGAAACAAATGTGATACTTTTTTTTTACTTTTATGTGCAGGTTTTGAGGTTTGTCTTTCTTTTCTACCAAGTGGCATCGTACCTTGTAGCATATGCCATGGTTCCTATTTTATGTTAGGATGCTTCTTGGAGCTAGTATTATATTATTTAACCCATTAGCTGCTTATTTACATTAATTTTGGACTTTTGTGTGCAGGTTTTTGGCTTTTGTGTACAGGTTTTGATATTTTTTTTAAGTGGACTTTTACCTCACTGGCATATTGCCATGGTGGTTACTGTAATATTTTCAGGGTATTTTTCTTAATTTTAACCCTTTGAAACAAATGTGATACTTTTTGGACCTTTATGTGCAGGTTTTGAGGTTTTCTGTTCTTTTCTTCCAAGTGGATATTTTTCAAGTAGAGTTTCACCTTACTGGCATGTTGCTATTGTGGTTACTATGACATTTGCAGGGTATTTTTCTCAATTTTAAACTATTGAAACAAATGTGATACTTTTTTTTACTTTTATGTGCAGGTTTTGAGGTTTGTCTTTCTTTTCTTCCAAGTGGCGTCGTACCTTGTAGCATATGCCATGGTTCCTATTTTATGTTAGGATGCTTCTTGGAGCCAGTATTATATTATTTAACCCATTAGCTGCTTATTTACATTAATTTTGGACTTTTGTGTGCAGGTTTTTGGCTTTTGTGTACAGGTTTTGATATTTTTTTTAAGTGGACTTTTACCTCACTGGCATATTGCCATGGTGGTTACTGTAACATTTTCAGGGTATTTTTCTTAATTTTAACCCTTTGAAACAAATGTGATACTTTTTGGACCTTTATGTGCAGGTTTTGAGGTTTTCTGTTCTTTTCTTCCAAGTGGATATTTTTCAAGTAGAGTTTCACCTTACTGGCATATTGCTATTGTGGTTACTGTGACATTTGGAGGGTATTTTTCTCAATTTTAACCTATTGAAACAAATGTGATACTTTTTTTTACTTTCATGTGCATTTTTTGAGGTTTGTCTTTCTTTTCTTCCAAGTGGCATTGTACCTTGTAGCATATGTCATGGTTCCTATTTTATGTTAGGATGCTTCTTGGAGCTAGTATTATGTTATTTAACCCATTAGCTGCTTATTTACATTAATTTTGGACTTTTGTGTGCAGGTTTTTGGCTTTTGTGTACAGGTTTTGATATTTTTTTTAAGTGGACTTTTACCTCACTGGCATATTGCCATGGTGGTTACTGTAACATTTTCAGGGTATTTTTCTAAATTTTAACCCTTTGAAACAAATGTGATACTTTTTGCACTTTTATGTGCAGGTTTTGAGGTTTTTCTTTCTTTTCTTCCAAGTGGATATTTTTCAAGTAGAGTTTCACCTTACTGGCATATTGCGATGGAGGTTACTGTGGCATTATCCGGGTATTTTTCTCAATTTTAACCCATTGAAACAAATGTGATGCTTTTTTTTTACTTTTATGTGCAGGTTTTGAGGTTTGTCTTTCTTTTCTTCCAAGTGGCATCGTACCTTGTAGCATATGCCATGGTTCCTATTTTATGTTAGGATGCTTCTTGGAGCTAGTATTATATTATTTAACCCATTAGCTGCTTATTTACATTAATTTTGGACTTTTGTGTGCAGGTTTTTGGCTTTTGTGTACAGGTTTTGATATTTTTTTTAAGTGGACTTTTACCTCACTGGCATATTGCCATGGTGGTTACTGTAATATTTTCAGGGTATTTTTCTTAATTTTAACCCTTTGAAACAAATGTGATACTTTTTGGACCTTTATGTGCAGGTTTTGAGGTTTTCTGTTCTTCCAAGTGGATATTTTTCAAGTAGAGTTTCACCTTACTGGCATGTTGCTATTGTGGTTACTATGACATTTGCAGGGTATTTTTCTCAATTTTAACCTATTGAAACAAATGTGATACTTTTTTTTACTTTTATGTGCAGGTTTTGAGGTTTGTCTTTCTTTTCTTCCAAGTGGCGTCGTACCTTGTAGCATATGCCATGGTTCCTATTTTATGTTAGGATGCTTCTTGGAGCCAGTATTATATTATTTAACCCATTAGCTGCTTATTTACATTAATTTTGGACTTTTGTGTGCAGGTTTTTGGCTTTTGTGTACAGGTTTTGATATTTTTTTTAAGTGGACTTTTACCTCACTGGCATATTGCCATGGTGGTTACTGTAACATTTTCAGGGTATTTTTCTTAATTTTAACCCTTTGAAACAAATGTGATACTTTTTGGACCTTTATGTGCAGGTTTTGAGGTTTTCTGTTCTTTTCTTCCAAGTGGATATTTTTCAAGTAGAGTTTCACCTTATTGGCATATTGCTATTGTGGTTACTGTGACATTTGCAGGGTATTTTTCTCAATTTTAACCTATTGAAACAAATGTGATACTTTTTTTTACTTTCATGTGCAGGTTTTGAGGTTTGTCTTTCTTTTCTTCCAAGTGGCGTCGTACCTTGTAGCATATACCATGGTTCCTATTTTATGTTAGGATGCTTCTTGGAGCTAGTATTATATTATTTAACCCATTATCTGCTTATTTACATTAATTTTGGACTTTTGTGTGCAGGTTTTTGGTTTTTGTGTACAGGTTTTGATATTTTTTTTCAAGTGGACTTTTACCTCACTGGCATATTGCCATGGTGGTTACTGTAACATTTTCAGGGTATTTTTCTTAATTTTAACCCTTTGAAAGAAATGTGATACTTTTTGCACTTTTATGTGCAGGTTTTGAGGTTTTTCTTTCTTTTCTTCCAAGTGGATATTTTTCAAGTAGAGTTTCAACTTACTGGCATATTGCTATTGTAGTTACTGTGACATTTGCAGGGTAGTTTTCTCAATTTTAACCCATTGAAACAAATGTGATACTTTTTTTTAACTTTTATGTGCATGTTTTGAGGTTTGTCTTTCTTTTCTTCAAAGTGGAGACTTACCTTGTAGCATATGCCATGGTTCCTATTTTATGTTAGGATGCTTCTTGGAGCTAGTATTATATTATTTAACCCATTAGCTGCTTATTTACATTAATTTTGGACTTTTGTGTGCAGGTTTTTGGCTTTTGTGTACAGGTTTTGATATTTTTTTTAAGTGGACTTTTACCTCACTGGCATATTGCCATGGTGGTTACTGTAACATTTTCAGGGTATTTTTCTAAATTTTAACCCTTTGAAACAAATGTGATACTTTTAGGACTTTTATGTGCAGGTTTTGAGGTTTTTCTTTCTTTTCTTCCAAGTGGATATTTTTCAAGTAGAGTTTCACCTTACTGGCATATTGCGATGGAGGTTACTGTGACATTATCCGGGTATTTTTCTCAATTTTAACCCATTGAAACAAATGTGATGCTTTTTTTTTTTTACTTTTATGTGCAGGTTTTGAGGTTTGGCTTTCTTTTCTTCAAAGTGGAGACTTACCTTGTAGCATATTGCCATGGTTCTTATTTTATGTTAGGATGCTTTTTTTTTTTTTTTTATGTCAGCATGCTTTTCAGGGATAGAAATATTTTATTCAACCCTTTCCATGCATAGTTACTTGAATTTTGGACTTTTGTGTACAGATTTTTGACTTTTCTGTGCAGGTTTTTGACTTTTGCATACAGGTTTTGAAATTTTGTCTTCAAGTGGAGTTTTACCTTACTGGCATATTGCCATGGTGGTTACCTTAACATTTCAGGGTATTTTTCTCAATTTTAACCCTTTGAAACAAATGTGATACTTTTTTTTACTTTTATGTGCAGGTTTTGAGGTTTGTCTTTCTTCTCTTCCAAGTGGTGACTAACCTTGTAGCATATTGCCATGGTTCTTCTTTTATGTTAGGATGCTTCTTGGAGCTATTATTATATTATTTAACCCATTAGCTGCTTATTTACATTAATTTTGGACTTTTGTGTGCAGGTTTTTGGCTTTTGTGTACAGGTTTTGATATTTTTTTTAAGTGGACTTTTACCTCACTGGCATATTGCCATGGTGGTTACTGTAATATTTTCAGGGTATTTTTCTTAATTTTAACCCTTTGAAACAAATGTGATACTTTTTGGACTTTTATGTGCCGGTTTTGAGGTTTTTTGTTCTTTTCTTCCAAGTGGAAATTTTTCAAGTAGAGTTTCACCTTACTGGCATATTGCTATTGTGGTTACTGTGAAATTTGCAGGGTATTTTTCTCAATTTTAACCCATTGAAACAAATGTGATACTTTTTTTTACTTTTATGTGCAGGTTTTGAGGTTTGTCTTTCTTTTCTTCCAAGTGGTGTCTTACCTTGTAGCATATGCCATGGTTCCTATTTTATGTTAGGATGCTTCTTGGGGCCATTATTATATTATTTAACCCTTTAGCTGCTTATTTACCTTAATTTTTTACTTTTGTGTGCAGGTTTTTGACTTTTGTGTACAGGTTTTGATATTTTTTTTAAGTGGAGTTTTACCTCACTGTCATATTGCCATCTTTGTTACTGCAACATTTCCAGGGTATTTTTCTTAATTTTAACCCTTTGAAACAAATGTGATACTTTTTGGACCTTTATGTGCAGGTTTTGAGGTTTTCTGTTCTTTTCTTCCAAGTGGATATTTTTCAAGTAGAGTTTCACCTAACTGGCATATTGCTATTGTGGTTACTGTGACATTTGCAGGGTATTTTTCTCAATTTTAACCCATTGAAACAAATGTGATACTTTTTTTACTTTTATGTGCAGGTTTTGAGGTTTGTCTTTCTTTTCTTCCAAGTGGCGTCGTACCTTGTAGCATATGCCATGGTTCCTATTTTATGTTAGGATGCTTCTTGGAGCTAGTATTATATTATTTAACCCATTATCTGCTTATTTACATTAATTTTGGACTTTTGTGTGCAGGTTTTTGGCTTTTGTGTACAGGTTTTGATATTTTTTTTTAAGTGGACTTTTACCTCACTGGCATATTGCCATGGTGGTTACTGTAACATTTTCGGGGTATTTTTCTTAATTTTAACCCTTTGAAACAAATGTGATACTTTTTGCACATTTATGTGCAGGTTTTGAGGTTTATCGTTCTTTTCTTCCAAGTGGATATTTTTCAAGTAGAGTTTCACCTTACTGGCATATTGGTATTGTGGTTACTGTGACAATTGCAGGGTATTTTTCTCAATTTTAACCCATTGAAACAAATGTGATACTTTTTTTAACTTTTATGTGCATGTTTTGAGGTTTGTCTTTCTTTTCTTCAAAGTGGAGACTTACCTTGTGGCATATGCCATGGTTCCTATTTTATGTTAGGATGCTTCTTGGAGCTAGTATTATATTATTTAACCCATTATCTGCTTATTTACATTAATTTTGGACTTTTGTGTGCAGGTTTTTGGCTTTTGTGTACAGGTTTTGATAATTTTTTTTTAAGTGGACTTTTACCTCACTGGCATATTGCCATAGTGGTTACTGTAACATTTTCAGGGTATTTTTCTAAATTTTAACCCTTTGAAACAAATGTGATACTTTTAGGACCTTTATGTGCAGGTTTTGAGGTTTTTCTTTCTTTTCTTCCAAGTGGATATTTTTCAAGTAGAGTTTCACCTTACTGGCATATTGCGATGGTGGTTACTGTGACATTATCCGGGTATTTTTCTCAATTTTAACCCATTGAAACAAATGTGATGCTTTTTTTTTTTACTTTTATGTGCAGGTTTTGAGGTTTGGCTTTCTTTTCTTCAAAGTGGAGACTTACCTTGTAGCATATTGCCATGGTTCTTATTTTATGTTAGGATGCTTTTTTTTTTTTTTTTTTATGTCAGCATGCTTTTCAGGGATAGAAATATTTTATTCAACCCTTTCCATGCATAGTTACTTGAATTTTGGACTTTTGTGTACAGATTTTTGACTTTTCTGTGCAGGTTTTTGACTTTTGCATACAGGTTTTGAAATTTTGTCTTCAAGTGGAGTTTTACCTTACTGGCATATTGCCATGGTGGTTACCTTAACATTTCAGGGTATTTTTCTCAATTTTAACCCTTTGAAACAAATGTGATACTTTTTTTTACTTTTATGTGCAGGTTTTGAGGTTTGTCTTTCTTCTCTTCCAAGTGGCGACTAACCTTGTAGCGTATTGCCATGGTTCTTATTTTATGTTAGGATGCTTCTTGGAGCTATTATTATATTATTTAACCCATTAGCTGCTTATTTACATTAATTTTGGACTTTTGTGTGCAGGTTTTTGGCTTTTGTGTACAGGTTTTGATATTTTTTTTAAGTGGACTTTTACCTCACTGGCATATTGCCATGGTGGTTACTGTAATATTTTCAGGGTATTTTTCTAAATTTTAACCCTTTGAAACAAATGTGATACTTTTAGGACTTTTATGTGCAGGTTTTGAGGTTTTTCTTTCTTTTCTTCCAGGTGGATATTTTTCAAGTAGAGTTTCACCTTACTGGCATATTGCAATGGTGGTTACTGTGACATTATCTGGGTATTTTTCTCAATTTTAACCCATTGAAACAAATGTGATACTTTTTTTTTTACTTTTATGTGCAGGTTTTGAGGTTTGGCTTTCTTTTCTTCAAATTGGAGACTTACCTTGTAGCATATTGCCATGGTTCCTATTTTATGTTAGCATGCTTCTTGGGGCTATTATTATATTATTTAACCCTTTAGCTCATTATCTTAACCATTCATTTTGAACTTTTGTGTGCAGTTTTTGATTTTTTTTTTATTTTCATTTTTTTTTTTATGTCAGCATGCTTTTTAGGGATAGTAATATTTTATTCAACCCTTTCCATGCTCAAATACTTGAATTTTGGACTTTTGTGTACAGGTTTTTGACTTTTCTGTTCAGGTTTTTGACTTTTGTGTACAGGTTTTGAAATTTTGTCTTCGAGTGGAGTTTTACCTTACTGGCATATTGCCATGGTGGTTACCTTAACATTTCAGGGTATTTTTTTCAATTTTAACCCTTTGAAACAAATGTGATACTTTTTTTGACTTTTATGTGCAGGTTTTGAGGTTTGTCTTTCTTTTCTTCCAAGTGGATATTTTTCAAGTAGAGTTTCACCTTACTGGCATATTGCCATTGTGGTTACTGTGACATTTGCAGGGTATTTTTCTCAATTTTAATCCATTGAAGTAAATGTGATACTTTTTTTTACTTTTATGTGCAGGTTTTGAGGCTTGTCTTTCTTCTCTTCCAAGTGGAGACTTACCTTGTAGCATATTGCCATGGTTCCTATTTTATGTTAGGATGCTTTTTTGGGGCTATTATTATCCCCGCATTTTAAAAAATGCGGGGATATTGTCATGATCTCCGTCCGTACGTCCGTACGTCTGTACGTCCATACGGCCGTACGTCCGTACTTCCGTACGTCCGGTTTTGTAATTCGAAACGCTGTAACTTTCTACAGTTGTTCGATAGGGTCTGTGCAACCCAAAAATACAACTTTTAAATTTTTGTGCCACCAGGTGGCTTCTGTGGAGCCACTTAAAAAATGCGTTATTTTTCACTTTTTTGCTGAATAGTCCCAACCTATGTAATTCGGAGTTCTAAAATTACACTAGGGTGTTGCTAAATGATCTGTAGATATGTAGGAAGGTTTCGGATTTTTCGGGTGCCACGTGGCTGTGCCACCGTAGCCACTTTTGTGTTTTCTTAGATCGTTTCCGGCAAAAGGCTCGTAGGATATGTAATTCGAAATGCTAAATCCATGCTCAGATGTTGCAGTAGGGTCTATAGATGCGCACGAAGGTTTCGGATTTTTTGTGTGCCACCGTAGCCACTTTCGTGTTTTCTTAGACCGTTTCTGGCAAAAGGCTCCTAGGGTATGTAATTCAAAACGCTAAAACCATGCTCAAATGTTGCAGTAGGGTCTGTAGATGTGCACGAAGGTTTCAGATTTTTCAGGTGCCACGTGGCTGTGCCACCATTGCCACTTTTGTGTTTTCTTAGACCATTTCCGGCGAAAGGCTCCTAGGGTATGTAATTCGAAACGCTAAAACCATGCTCAAATGTTGCAGTGGGGTCTGTAGATGCGCACGAAGGTTTCAGATTTTTCAGGTGCCACGTGGCTGTGCCACCGTTGCCACTTTTGTGTTTTCTTAGACCGTTTCCGGCGATAGGCTCCTAGGGTATGTAATTCGAAACGCTAAAACCATGCTCAAATGTTGCAGTGGGGTCTGTAGATGTGCACGAAGGTTTCGGATTTTTCAGCTGCCACCTGGCTGCGCCACCATTGCCACTTTCGTGTTTTCTTGGACCGTTTCCGGTGAAAGGCTCCTAGGGTATGTAATTCGAAACGCTAAAACCATGCTCAAATGTTGCAGTAGGGTCTGTAGATGTGCACAAAGGTTTCCGATTTTTCAGGTGCCACGTGGCTGTGCCACCATTGCCACTTTTGTGTTTTCTTAGCCCGTTTGCGGCAAAAGGCTCCTAGGGTATGTAATTCGAAATGCTAAAACCATGCTCAAATGTTGCAGTAGGGTCTGTAGATGCGCACAAAGGTTTCGGATTTTTCAGGTGCCACGTGGCTGTGCCACCATTGCCACTTTTGTGTTTTCTTAGACCGTTTCCGGCGAAAGGCTCCTAGGGTATGTAATTCGAAATGCTAAAACCATGCTCAAATGTTGCAGTGGGGTCTGTAGATGCGCACAAAGGTTTCAGATTTTTCCGGTGCCACGTGGCTGTGCCACCGTTGCCGCTTTTGTGTTTTCTTAGACCGTTTCCGATGAAAGGCTCCTAGGGTATGTAATTCGAAATGCTAAAACCATGCTCAAATGTTGCAGTGGGGTCTGTAGAAGCACACGAAGGTTTTGGATTTTTCAGCTGCCATGTGGCTGCGCCACCATTGCCACTTTCGTGTTTTCTTAGACCGTTTCCGTCGAAAGGCTCCTAGGGTATGTAATTCGAAACACTAAAACCATGCTCAAATGTTGTAGTGGGGTCTGTAGATGCGCACGAAGGTTTCCGATTTTTCAGGTACCACGTGGCTGTGCCACCGTTGCCACTTTTGTGTTTTCTTAGACCATTTCCGGCGAAAGGCTCCTAGGGTATGTAATTCGAAACGCTAAAACCATTCTCAAATGTTGCATTGGAGTCTGTAGATGCGCACGAAGGTTTCAGATTTTTCAGCTGCCATGTGGCTGTGCCACCATTGCCACTTTCGTGTTTTCTTAGACCGTTTCCGGCGAAAGGCTCCTAGGGTATGTAATTCGAAATGCTAAAAGCACGCTCAGATGTTGCAGTAGGGTCTGTAGTGCGCACGAATGTTTCGGATTTTTCAGGTGCCACGTGGCTGTGCCACCGTTGCCACTTTTGTGTTTTCTTAGTTACCGTTTCCGGCGAAAGGCTCCTAGGGTATGTAATTCGAAATGCTAAAACCATGCTCAAATGCTGCAGTGGGGTCTGTAGATGCGCACGAAGGTTTTGGATTTTTCAGGTGCCACGTGGCTGTGCCACCGTTGCCACTTTTGTGTTTTCTTAGACCGTTTCCGGCGAAAGGTTCCTGGGGTATGTAATTCGAAATGCTAAAACCATGCTCAAATGTTGCAGTGGGGTCTGTAGATGCGCACGGAGATTTCGGATTTTTCAGCTGCCACCTGGCTGCGACACCATTGCCACTTTTGTGTTTTCTTGGACCGTTTCCGGCGAAAGGCTGCAAGGGTATGTAATTCGAAATGCTAAAACCATGCTCAAATGTTGCAGTAGGGTCTGTAGATGTGCACGAAGGTTTCCGATTTTTCAGGTGCCACGTGGCTGTGCCACCATTGCCACTTTTGTGTTTTCTTAGACCGTTTCCGGCGAAAGGCTCCTAGGGTATGTAATTCGAAACGCTAAAACCATGCTTAAATGTTGCAGTGGGGTCTGTAGATGCGCACGAAGGTTTTGGATTTTTCAGGTGCCACGTGGCTGTGCCACCGTTGCCACTTTTGTGTTTTCTTAGACCGTTTCCGTCGAAAGGCTCCTAGGGTATGTAATTCGAAACACTAAAACCATGCTCAAATGTTTCAGTGGGGTCTGTAGATGTGCACGAAGGTTTCAGATTTTTCAGCTGCCTAGTGGCTGTGCTGTTGCCACTTTCACATTTTCTTAGACCGTTTCCGGTGAAAGGCTCTTAGGGTATGTAATTCGAATTCTAAAACCATGCTCAAATGTTGCAGTAGGGTCTGTAGATTCGCGCGAAGGTTTTGGATTTTTGGGGTGCCACGTGGCTGTGCTACCGTTGCCTCTTTGATGTTCTCTTAGACCATTTCCGGCGAAAGGCTCCTACAGTATGTATTTCAAAATGGTAAAACCATGCTCAAATGTTGCAGTAGGGTCTGTAGATGTGCACAAAGATTTCGGATTGTTCAGGTGCCACGTGGCTTTGCCACCATTGCCACTTTCGTGTTTTCTTAGACCGTTTCCGGTGAAAGTCTCCTAGAGTATGTAATTCGAAACGCTAAAACCATGCTGAGATGTTGCAGTAGAGTCTGTAAATGCGTAGGAAGGTTTTGGATTTTTTGGGTGCTAAGTGGCTGTGTCACCGTTGCCACTTTTGTGTTTTCTTAGACTGTTTCCAGCGAAAGGCTCCTAGGGTAAGTAATTTATAGCCGAAGAACATTAGGTTTCACTAGGGAAAAAAATCGGAGAAAGCTGATTTTTTCAGGGAATGTCGAGTACATGTCACTGAACGATTAGACAAAAGTCCCCTAAAATCCCAGTTGAGCTTTTTTTTCTACAGCCTTTTTTCGAAAACGCATTTGAAAAAAATAAAAAAGAATCGCACGAACTTTGTAACCTCGAATTGATCCAACTGTATTTTTTGTTTACGCATATTTCGAACTACATAATGTCTAATATACATTTACCTAGAGGAAAATGTGCATTCTGTGACAATTTCTGCGAAAAATTATTGAAAATTCACAAAAAAGTATCGGATTTACGCAAAAAATGACGATTTTCCTAACGGATTTGCTCAAAGGGTCGTAGTACAGAACGGGATGTTAGTTGGACAGACGATAAAAAATCCACCACCATTTGAAGACTTTTATCATTGCTTACAAAATAGACATTATGGAAGACCCCCTCTGCTTCTGGCCGAGTTCCCCTTTTGGCATAAAATTCGTCAGCATGAGAACTCAACTATTTTCGGGCTTGGGACCGAACAGACACGTCTGTATCTGGCAGCATTAGATCAATAAATAATATTTACAGAATGTACAAAAATCAATAAATAATATTTACAGAATGTACAAATCAATCAACATGGATTAAGTTACATTGACTATTATCAACGCTATATACAGAAATGACATGACCTATATACATATTATTCATCGAACTCAGAAATTTCCGACAGGACAGTGTTTCTGTGGTTGTTACAAGAATCTGAACTGCAATTACACAAACCTGAGCAAGAGAGACCTGCCTTCTTACACCCACACCTTTTTGTACAAGCACTCTTGCAACCACAACTGATCAGATTCAGTAGGTTATCGGGGGCACATGGCTTTGTGGCTGCAGTCGGTACAAGAAGTCCATTGTCTAGCGACCACCCCCAATCCGTCGGAGGAAGCGAAGTGCCCAGCCATTGTTGGACCTGGAGATAACATCTGTAGACATGTTGTTGTGCAGCATCGCTGCTTGGTGGGAGTGAGGCTAGGTCGATGGGTTTATTCAGTTTAGATTTTGCTACATAACGCTTGTAAGTGACATATCTATATTGGTCGAGAGAGGAAACAGTTTTACTCCCGTATAAGATCAGGAGAAGTTGTTCCCCGGCAGCGGCTACTGCACTTGGTGTACTGTCATCCGCCAAAATTGTGTTGACATACTGTTGTGAGTCGCTAGTAACATCGGAGACAATTGTACTGAATACTTTCTTCTTACCAACTCGAAAGAGTGCATAAGTAGTGTCACAACCATTTATAGAATGTGCTACAAGGAGGTTGCTTCTATGGTCACCCATTTTGGTTGCTGTTTCACTAACTGAAACTAGTAAGTTTGGGGTAATGGAATACATCATGTGAATATTACATCCCGGTTGAACTCAAGAGGTAAGAATGACTAACAAGTCTGTGTCTGTTCCCACAACGACAACATTGTTGTCATCTTGAGCGATGTCATGTGCAGTTTCGGCTATCAGTACATCAGCATCAGCCTCGGCCTGCTTGGACTAAATATTGATAGCAGATAGCTCCTGCATTAGAAGATCGATCAGTTGGGTTTTGTTCTTGGCATTTGCAAGGAAATCGGATTGGGGTGTGGTGGCTGGTAACTCAGGTGAGATATTGATATCAATGGAATACCTGTCTTTAGATCTACGGGCTTGTTCCATGCCCTTTGTCGACATTGTACAAGCATAACCATCAAAAACAACCACAATGTTCGCCCCAAAATGTCTCACTAGATAATTGGAATATGATGTACATATGTCCTTATATGACGACTGTTTAGGCCATACAACTGCCCTCAATAAAAATCCACCATCCACAACAAACAGAGAATGTTCTGGGATTTTAGTTTGCTCGGAACCGTATGTTTTGAGGATCGATCTTACCGAGCGTGCATTTCTGTGTCTTCCTCATTTCAGCAGAATCAAACAATGCTGGTGGTTTCGGGGCGAGTTCATATTTGAGATACTCTTCCATCTCTGCTTGTGACTGAATAACACATGTGATGCGGTTGAACAGAATTGTAGGGTCAATCACTACCTTACTTCCACGGACTTTGATGCTATTTGCCATCGATGCGAAAGACTTCACAGTGTCAACACGTCGTAGTTTGATGCTGTTGAACGTTTTGCTTACAACATTCGATACGCAACATTCACCAATTTTGCGAACTTGGTCACAGTTCACAGTTTCGTCGGCCACAAGCCCAGTCGCTATAGAGACTAATTGTAGTGGATCTCTATTCTGAAAGGGGGAATGCACTCTGAGCCAGTTCAATAATTTGGTGATATCATTGGCATCAGTCAATTGTGAACTTTGATGGAGATCCCGATGTTGTTCGCCATGACCAGTGTGAACATGAACAAAATTTTCGAGAGTATTACATATCGGAAGGCAAAGAGGTAGTCCATGTACCCATTTCGCAACAGTGCTATCGGTTATTCCCCTGCCATGTGTGAGACCACCAGGGAGCTTGAACATTCTCATTAAACACTGCTCTATGGTCTGATCAGAATATATCCCGTCCCAGAATTTATCTGAGCGCCTTATGGTAAAGTAACCTTTCTCAGTGAACAACTTCAAATCATCCTGTTGCATTATTTCTTTTAGCTCATTCATCTGCTGCAAATGGAGATGAGAACTTTTTGCGTATGCAAAATGTCCACCTGCGTGAAATACTGGAATCATATTGCGAACACAATATGTGTGGAGTTCCCAGTCACCTGTGCGCTCTGCTCTCAAGAACAACTGGAGAAGACCTATTTGCTCGTAGTATTGTACCCAAAGCTTTCCTGTGCGTCCTACGGACGCATTCTGGAGCAGTTCGTGTAATTTTGACAGTAGATGGTTGACACTTTCTTGATTGACAGCGTCAGCTGTTGTACAGTCACCTCTGGCAAGTCCACAGAATATTTCATTGACTTCTGTGCAGTCTATGTTATCTAGTGTTCGGCTTTCTTCAAACACAAGTTTTGTAATGGCAATTTGTGTTAGTTTAGGGGGTATGGTTAATATTTCACACGTTTCACCAGTTCATTATGGAATAAATGACTATTGTTATATATCATTATAAAGCCACTGCTTTTCTGCAATTTTGGATATATAATTTAACTCCCAAAGTAGTCGTAGATTTGATTTAATGGACGTTGTGTACCGTTGTGTGTATGAAAACAATAAATTTTTTTTCGTAATTTTGTACATTTTCGTGAATATTTCACCATTGAGTGTGAGGATTGGTACAAAGTTGGCATTTTCTGTTGGGGATATGTATTCTCAATATAATTCAGCACGATATTTATGATTCTCACCCTACTAAGGCGAATAAGAATGAGAAATATGGAGCTGGGTTGAATTTTTTTTTTAAATTTTTTTTTCATAAAAAAAACGCTATAACTAAAAAAGCTCAACTCAGATTCGCGGGGACTTTTCACACTTTATCCGCAATGTGTGTCCCGGAAACATATAAAAAAATCAGCTTTCTCCGATTTTTTTCCTTACTTTCTCATTTTTATGTCTGATGTGCCTGGACTATTAGAAATGCTTAACACATGCTCAAATGTTGCACTAAGGTCTGTAGATGCGTACAAAGGTTTCAGATTTTTCAGATGCCACGTGGCGGTGCCACCGTTTTTCTTTCGTGTTTTCTTAGATCATTTCCGGCGAAAAGCTCCCAGAGTATGTAATTTGAAATGCTAAAACTATGCTCAAAAGTTGCAGTAGGGTCTGTAGATGTGCACGAAGGTTTCGGATTTTTGGGGTGCCACCGTTGCCACTTTCATGTTTTCTTAGACCGTTTCAGGCGAAAGGCTCCCAGGGTACATGTATGTAATTCGAAACGCTAAAACCATGCCCAAATGTTGCAGTGGAGTCTGTAGGTGCGCACGAAGCTGTGTCACCTGTGCCACTCAATATGATTTTAGTGTGTCATATAATACATTTCTTCTTTGTATCAAGCATTCATACAAAGTCAAGGATGCAAATGCGGGGATACACTATAGTGTGCTTTGCACACAAGTGACACCATCTAGTTATATTATTTAACCCTTTAGCTGCTTATTTACCTTAATTTCTGACTTTTGTGTGCAGGTTTTTAGCTCACCTGACTTTCAGTCAGGAGAGCTATAGTGATCACTCACCGTCCATCGTCCGTCGTCGTCCGTGAACATGGTGTTTGTGTCTTCTCCTCCCAAACCGCTGAACCAATTTAATTGATATTTGAGATAATAGTTTGTTATGACATCGCAATTTGATTTTGTTCAAATCAAGTTGCCTCACCCGTGGGTAGGGCCACACCCAAAAAGTGTGCTGAAAACTTAAAAAATCTTCTTCTCATGAACCAGCAGTAGCAGAGACTTGATATTTGATGTGCAGCTTCCTTTTGAGGTGTAGACTCAGATTTTTTCAAGAGAAGTTTGTGGGGCTATACTTGGCGTCGTTATGGGAGGGGCAAAATTTTTGTCCCCGCCCAAAATTTCTATTTTCCGAACCGAGAGGCTGATTTGAACCAAATTTTATGTGAGGGCTTATTGGGTCATAAGTACCTAATTTATGCTGATTTTT
The DNA here is from genome assembly GCA_031216915.1 of Pictodentalium vernedei. Lineage (NCBI taxonomy): Eukaryota > Metazoa > Mollusca > Scaphopoda > Dentaliida > Dentaliidae > Pictodentalium > Pictodentalium vernedei. The sequence goes on from CM062297.1 coordinate 165,036,357, forward strand.
TTTCCCGTAGCTCCATGGGAACCGCAGGACCTAAAAATAGAAAAAATTAAAACACCCATATCTCCAAAACTGCATGGCACCGAGAATTTTTATTTGGTGTGAAGCTTCCTTAGGACCAACAAAAAGAATTGGTAAAAAAAAATTGCCATCAGTTTTATCATAGGGTACAGTTTCAGGACTTTGAAAAAGTGCTGAGTCAGCACTTTTTAACACTGTAGGCAATGGGAAAAACATTAAAAAATCTTCTTCTCCAGATCCAGAATCTTTTGATATTTGGTATGCAACATTGTAGGGTGGATCTGATTCAAGTTTGTTCAAATTGGCCCCCTGGGTTCATATTTGGGCTCAGTATAGAAGCCCGATTTCGAACTTGGTGCATTTCAGGCAAATTTCTTAAAAAATCTTCTTCTCCAGATCCAGCAGGCAGAATCTTTTGATATTTGGTATGCAACATTGTGGGGTGGATCTGATTCAAGTTTGTTCAAATCGGCCCCCTGGGTTTATATTTGGGCTCAGCATATGAGCCCAAATTTGAACTTACTGCATTTCAGGCAAATTTCTTTGAAAATCTTCTTCTCCAGATCCAGCAGGCAGGAACTTTTGATATTTGGTATGCAATTGTGGGGTGGATCTGATTCAAGTTTGTTCAAATCGGCCCCTTGGGTTTATATTTGGGCTCAGTATAGGAGCCCAAATTTGAACTTAGTGCATTTCAGGCAAATTTCTTTGAAAATCTTCTTCTCAAGATCCAGCAGGCAGAATCTTTTGATATTTGGTATGCAATATTGTGGGGTGGATCTGATTCAAGTTTGTTCAAATCGGCCCCTTGGGTTTATATTTGGGCTCAGTATAGGAGCCCAAATTTGAACTTAGTGCATTTCAGGCAAATTTCTTTGAAAATCTTCTTCTCAAGATCCAGAAGGCAGAATCTTTTCATATTGGGTATGCAACATTGTGGGGTGGATCTGATTCAAGTTTGTTCAAATCGGCTCCCTGGGTTTATATTTGGGCTCAGCATAGGAGCCCAAATTTGAACTTAGTGCATTTCAGGCAAATTTCTTAAAAAATCTTCTTCTCCAGATCCAGCAGGCAGAATCTTTTGATATTTGGTATGCAACATTGTGGGGTGGATCTGATTCAATTTTCTTCAAATCGGCTCCCTAGATTCATATTTGGGCTCACTATAGAAGCTCGAATTCGAACTTAGTGCATTTCAGGCAAATTTCTTCAAAAATTTTCTTCTCCAGATCCTGCAGGCAGAATCTTTTGATATTTGGTATGCAACATTGTGGGGTGGATTTGATTCAAGTTTGTTCAAATCGGCCACCTGGATTCATATTTGGGCTCACTATAGAAGTCCAAATTCGAACCGAGTGCATTTCAGGCAAATTTCTTCAAAAATCTTCTCCAGATCCAGCAGGCAGAATCTTGTAATATTTGGTATGCAATATTGTGGGGTGGATCTGATTCAAGTTTGTTCAAATCGGCCCCCTGGGTTTATATTTGGGCTCAGTATAGGAGCCCAAATTTGAGCTTAGTGCATTTCAGGCAAATTTCTTTGAAAATCTTCTTCTCAAGATCCAGCAGGCAGAATCTTTTGATATTGGGTATGCACCATGCTTAGGGGGGTGAGATTCAATTTTGTTCAAGCCAAGTCCCTGGGTTCATATTTGGGCTCACTGTGGGAGCCTAAATTATAACTTAGTTCAAAATGAGGAACTTTCTTTAAAAATCTTCTTTAGATCCAGCAGTCGAAATGTTTTGATATTTGGTATGCAGCATCCTTAGGGGGGTGAGATTTAAGTTTGTTCAAGCCATGTCCCTAGGTCCATATTTGGGCTCACTGTGGGAGCTTGAATTGTAACTTTGTTCGAAATGAGGAATTTTCTTAAAAAATCTTCTTCTTCAGATCAAGCAGTCGGAATGGTTTGATATGTGGTGAGTAGCATCCTTGGGGGGAGGGGGTTTTCAAGTGTGTTAAAGCCAAGTCCATGGGTCCATATTTGGGCTCCCTGTGGGAGCCCAAATTATAACTTAGTCAATATGAGGAATTTTTCTTTAAAAATCTTCTTCTTCAGATTCAGCAGTTGGAATGTTTTGATATTTGGCATGGAGCAACCTTAGGGGGCTGAGATTCAAGGTTGTTCAAGCCAAGTCCCTTGGTTCATATTTGGGCTCACTATGGGAGCCTGAATGACAACTTAGCTCAAAATGAGGAATTTTCTTTAAAAATCATCTTCTTCAGATCCAGCAGATGAATGCTCTTTGATATTTTTTATGCAGCATCCTTAGGGGGATAAGTTTCAAGTTTGTTCAAGCCATGTCCCTAGGTCCATATTTGGGCTGATTGTGGGAGCTCGAATTGTAACTTGGTTCAAAATGAGGAATTTTCTTTAAAAATCTTCTTCTTCAGATCCAGCAGTCGGAATGTTTTGATATTTGGTGTGCAGAATCCTTAGGGGTGTGAGATTCAGGTTTGTTAAAGCCAAGTCCCTGGGTTCATATATGGGCTCCCTGTGGGAGCCCGAATTATGACTTAGTTCAATATGAGGAATATTCTTTAAAAATCTTTTTTTAGATCCACTGGTCAGAATATTTGGATATTTGGTATAAGCTTTTCTTAGGAGGAGCAGATGCAACTTGTTGAAATCAATTCTCTGGGTTGATATTTAGGCTACCATGTCAGGTGAGTGCCCTCAGGCCCCCTGGGGCCTCTTGTTGACTTTTGTGTGCAGGTTTTGATATTTTTTTTAAGTGGAGTTTTACCTCACTGGCATATTGCCATGGTGGTTACTGTAACATTTTCAGGGTATTTTTCTTAATTTTAACCCTTTGAAACAAATGTGATACTTTTTGTACTTTTATGTGCAGGTTTTGAGGTGTTTCGTTCTTTTCTTCCAAGTGTATATTTTTCAGGTGGAATTTCACCTTATTGGCATATTGTGATGGTGGTTACTGTGACATTATCCGGGTATTTTTCTCAATTTAAACCCATTGAAACAAATGTGATACTTTTTTTTTTTTAACTTTTATGTGCATGTTTTGAGGTTTGTCTTTCTTTTCTTCAAAGTGGAGACTTACCTTGTAGCATATTGCCATGGTTCCTATTTTATGTTAGCATGCTTCTTGGGGCTGTTATTATATTATTTAACCCTTTAGCTGCTTATTTACTTTAATTTTGGACTTTTGTGTGCAGGTTTTGGACCTTTTTTTTTTTACTCCAGCCACCCCTTTACATTGGCCACCTGCTGGTGAGCCACGGGGTACTGATACCCCCTCTAGTTGATCATTCAGGCCCATAGGAACTGCTTTGCTACAGCAACCCAGCTTTGCAGTGACCTTCAGAATGCATCGGAGAATGTTTCGACGCAGACTATCCAGGCAAGGTTGCACGAAGGTGGTCTCCAATCGAGAAGACCATGTGTTCGCAGTCCGCTGTCCTAGAACCACGGCCAAGCACGATATGAATGGGCTATGGACCATGTTGGATGGACCAGAGAAGATTGGCGACCTGTCCCTTTTACAGATGAGTCAAGGTACTGCCTAGACTACAGAGTTATGTGCTCTAGGATATGGAGAAGACCAGGAGAGTGATTCCATGCAGCCAACATTGCTGAGCATGACCGCTATGACGAAGAGTCAATAATGGTCTGTGGCGTCATCAGCTGGGATGGACGTACAAAGCTCTATGTCCTTGACAATGGTACATTGACTGCACAGTGGTATATTGATGAGATGTTGGATGCCCACGTCAGATTGTATGCAGGTGCAGTGGGTGATAGATTCATTCTCATGGACGATGATGCCAGTCCTCATGTTGCCCATGCTGTCCGGGAGTACCGACAGAGGGAGGGGATTGAGCATATGGACTGGCCAGCAAGATCCCTTGATCTCAATCCAATCGAACATTTCTGGAATGAGTTTCAGCTTGCAATTTCAGCCTGACCAGTCCAACCAAGAAGTGTCCAGGAGCTTGATGCCATGCTTGTCCAAGAATGGAACAATATCCCACAAAGGACCATCAGGAACCTGATTGGGAGAATAAGAAGGCATTGTCAAGCTGTAATTAACAGTAATGGGTCTCATACTCAATATACTCCATCAACATTTTGGCAAATTTGAAAAATTTCCTCTTTTACCAATAATATCCATTTTCCATGGTTATAGTATTCAAAAGCTAAAAAATAATGTTAAACACAAACAAAATCTTCATTTCTGTACTTAAATCATTAAAGGTATAATTAAATACAGAGTGTATACATTTTTCATAACAATATTTCAACTGAAACCTAAAACAAGTACAGTAAAACCTGTCTTGAGAGACCACTGTCTTGAGAGATCACCTGTCTTGAGAGACCACATCTGCCAGGCACTGGTTGGTTTTACTCTATAATGGACCTGCTATGGGAGACCACCTGTCTTGAGAGACCACCTGTCTTGAGAGACCACTGTGACCTGGTACCAACTTGTATATTTTTATACTGTACCAATGACCCAGACTTAGCTGGTGCTAACTCTAACAAAACCAGGGCCAAACACAAATTTTGCCCCCCAATCCCCAAAATTTGCATCCAAAACAAAAAGAAATCATGTCCTAAAGGACCTCCATACTACGCCTCTACTGCGCATGCGCAGTGACGCAGACGTCCCGAAATTGGCGCCAATTATCATTCTCTGTTTGGCTCTTCATCAGTCAACATCTCACTGATCTTTGTGCTTGTAAATCTCAGTTTAAAGGATGCCAGACATGTAATTTTTGGAGAAAATGTGATTCTAAGGAGGATAGAAGGAGGAGAGGAAAAAGAAGTGACAAAAAATAATCAGGGCTGTACTTAAAATTTTTTGATGAAATTATGTTAAGTTGCCTATTTTCGAGGCATGGGCCTCTTGTTGTCATTCTTGCTAAATGTTGCACTGCTTATTCAGTGTTTCCTCTCCCCTAGCCTTCTAAAGTCCCCCCTTGCAATTCTCCCATGCTTTTGGCATATTTTTGAGAAAGTTCATTTCTAAAATTTCCTGGGAGAGTTGCTTGGTTACAGAATGTTTTCTGTTATTTTCCCCATAGTTACGTTTTCACCCATGGGTGTATAACATTGTATTCTGCATCTTCCATCTGATGTTCTGCAGATTCTCCCCTGGGAGTCTCTGTTTTGCATCAGATAGAGTGTAATTTTGATGACTGATTCCGGGCCAGTTTTTTCAGTGCCTGGAGTCATGTTTTCTGGTGTTTTACACTGTTTGTTTACATTGGCAACAGCCTTTTTTGAGGGGGGCTGTTTGCCTTTGCTGTAGTTTATCTCACTATAAGATACATTTATATTATCCGTAAGTGTCTCATTAATTATTTAATATAAATTTAAAATTTTTGACCACACTTTGCCATCGGATCCATCGGGGCTCAACGTTACTTTTCAGCAACTTGGGCTTCGCTGAAAAAATATTTTTTCAAATTTATTTTGATTTGCAATTGTTTTTTCATTTATTAATGGATCATGTTATTATGTATCTTTGTGTCAGGGGTTTGTGTGAGGAACTAGGACTTGTTGTTGACCTTTCACAATGAAGGGACATTGTTCAAATTGTAATAGGAAGAAATCTTCCTCTGACTTTCATGATCATTGTATTAATTGTAGTCAGTGTTCTTGCATTAATCCCTGTCCTATATGTGAATATTGGGATGAGAAACATTGGAAACGTGTGTCACGATATGTTGTTTCTGGAGAAAGGGCTATGCCGGCTCTTTCTCCGCAAGGTCACTCTACTCTCTCAGTTTCTATTTCAGAGGAACAAGAACAGGGTGATGTTTCCATGTTATCTTCTACAAGTGTGCGTCCGTCGTCACAAATGAATTCAGAGCTAGTGGCAAAAGTGCTCATGGAGATTAGACAAATGTCGTCCGCTAGCTCGCCCGGTGTAGCGTCCATTCACCGAATGGTTCGGCAGCCGGGTTCGTCCGATGCGGTCCAGGAGGAAATTTTGGGTGATGCGAGCACTATAAACATAATAGATGCACACCCAGTGACGGCGGATAGTAAGCGAGAACGGAGGAAGCCTTTGAGTCCGGTTCCTAGCTCGTCCAGGTCCAGCTGGGCCGCGAGCGAGAGAGGCCCCTCTCTCGTACAACAACATCTGGGACCAGATGTTGTGGTACAAAATGTGTCGCAAGCGGAGCATACGTCCGTCGCTCTGGATGCTCCGTTGTATAGGCAGTCCACGGAGACTGCTAAGGCTTCCTCTTCTCGTCAGCGCACACGACCGCACCTTGGCTGCGTGACCGCCGATATATTACCAGCTTCGCCGATCAAGGATTCTTCGGTGACCAGGTCACACCATCCGGCAGCCAGGGATTCGAGACCGATGGACTCCGGACGTTCGCATAGGAAAAGTATGCGGGAGCCATCTGATGCGGAGCTGCCCTCCGCAGGTCTCGACGCCGGACATTCTTGTGCAGATAGCACAGCTTATCGCAGCATCCCAGCAGCCGACAGAAACGGTGTCGGATCGAGAATTATCCGACGGCGCTGGGTCGGTACGCTCCACCGAAGCATCGGGGGCGGACGACCGGGAACATCATGAGGTCCGACCGGATGGTGAAAGGGATACGGATGATTTGGAGCTATCCCTTTCAGAACAACATAAAGCTGCCGTGGACTTCATCCGGCACTTTCTCCCTCAAGTTGTTCCGTCGGGCCAGACTGCTGCGGTTCCGGACAAGAGGATTATAGCGTCATTGGACTCTGAATTTTTTGAGCGGTTCAGGGACATCGCTCCCGAGTTTCCGTCGCAGTCCAATAATGTTGCAAGAACATTTGAATTATTGAACGACGCTATATTTAAACTTGCTTCCAAGACGGGTAAAGCAGGTTTCTTGTCCGCTAATACTCTCAACCTGCCTTTCATTAATGCAAGGAATAAATTCGATACGGCAGGACAGGGTATCCCGAGAGTTCCTCTGCGTATGGACGACGAGGCAGAAGACTTAGAGCTATCATTACCGTCGTCGGCTTCTATTCCAACCACGGTGTTGGAAACAGCTATTGCGTCTAACAGAGCCAATTTAGATGCCTTATCTTACGCAGATCACCTTACTAAGGCGTTATCACTGCGCCTTCAAGGGAAAGAGTTTCAGGATATACAATCCTCTTTAAGACTTCTTTCAAGGGCAGTAGCTTATTCCACGTGTAACTCCGCCCTTTCAGTGGCAAATCTGGAGTTGGTTAGACGTGACGCAGCCCTAGCTACATCCACACTCGTGGATACTAAGGTGAAGAACTCTCTTAGAGTCGCTTCGGTCTCCGGAGAACTTCTCTTTGACGGCAAGCTTTCTGCTATTTAGGATAAAATTACAAAGAAAGCTTCGGATTCTCTGTTGTTCAAATCTGCTTCTAAGAAGTCGGATACAGCAGACAAGAATAAGACAGGCACTTCTGGGTCTAATGCGCCCAAGCGAGGTTCCTATAGAGGTTCCGGTGCGTCCTCTTGGTCTTATTCGAGAGACCGTCAGGGTAGCGACTCTTGTTCGGGACGTCCTTCGGGCCGGGACAATCGGTCGGACGCCCCGAGGTCGACGGGGCGAGGTGCGGGTCGTGGAGGACGTGGTTTCTCCTACCGCAGGCCTCGCAGGTCCAGGAGGTGATGGCTTAAACCTCTATCGCGTACCGGTTGGCGGAAGGTTGTCGAGCTTTTCACAAGAATGGGCGTCGATTACGGAAGGTCTAAAGATATCCTTCAAACGAAAGCCTCCATTAACTCGAAGTCCAAAGTGGACTCATCTTCCGTCAAATCCGCAGAAAAGAGATGCTCTGTTATCAGAGATGCAGTCTCTTTTAATGAAGAACGCGGTAGAGGTCGTAGAAAACCAGGAAACTCCAGGATTCTACAGCCATCTGTTTCTGGTTCCGAAACCAGACGGCTCGTTCCGTCCAGTCATAGATTTGAGCTGGATAAACAAGCTGATCGTCGCTCCGAAATTTTATATGGAGACGATTCGGTCGGTCAGAGCGAGTATTCGGGTGAACGATTATGCAACAAGCATAGATCTCAAAGATGCGTACTTTCACGTCATGGTACATCCGACATTCCGATAGTACCTACGCTTCGCAGTCCTAGGAGTGGTGTATCAATTCCGGGCGATGTGCTTCAGATTGAATCTAGCACCCTGGGCTTTCACTCGGGTAATGAACTCGATAATGATCTATTTCCGAGCTCATTCGTCTGCGGTAACGTCAGCCTACCTGGACGACATTCTTCAGAGGTACGGCAACGAGTTAACGCTTCAGAACGATGTTCAGAATCTTCTTCTATTGCTCCGACGTCTCGGTTTTATAGTAAACGAGGAGAAGTCGGATCTGGTGCCGTCCAAGTCATTCACTCATCTGGGAATGAGCTTCGAGACGCACAACAATCTCGTTCATCTGCCGTTAACCAGAGCGAAATTAGTCAGTTGTTACGCTCGCTATTGTCTGCACGCAGACAAAGTCACAGCGAGAGAATTTATGAGACTGATAGGTCTGTGCAGAGCCGCTGCGGATCTCATTCCGATGGGGCGGTTACGCACACGTCCTCTTCAAATTTTCTTGACTCAGAATTGGAGTGTGAAAATTCATTCGCTCGACGTAGACGTTCTCTTGTCAGATCAAGTGAAACAAGAGATTCAGACTTGGGCAAACATTCAGTGGTTAACTCAGGGAGTTCCGCTGCAGTTGCCGGATCCGAGTTTTACCATTATGACGGATGCCAGTCAAACAGGTTGGGGTGCATCATTAATCCCAATGGATTCGAGATGCCAGGGTCTTTGGGATCCGCAATTCCTGTGCAAGCACATAAACATCAAGGAAATGATGTCAATTTGGCTTGCGTTACGTCACTGGATGGACATTATTCACAATGCTCATGTCCAAATCCTATCCGACAATACGACAGTAGTGGCGTATATACGGAATCAGGGAGGCACTCATTCAGTTCCGTTGTTCAATCTAACGGAAAGAATCCTTCTGTTTGCGCAAGAACATCATGTTCTTCTTTCGGTCCGTCACATACCGGGTCGTCTGAATGTGCTAGCAGACTCCCTTTCACGAAAGGGTCGCTTGTTGCCGTCGGAATGGACTCTCAACAAACAAGTATTCAATCAGATTTGCTACCAATGGGAACGGCCAATGATAGACTTATTTGCGACACATCTCAACAATCAGTTGCAGACGTATGTGTCTCCGTGTCCGGATCCAAGAGCATTTGCAGTAGACGCTCTGTCGATACCTTGGGACGGAATGATAGGATATGCGTATCCTCCAGCGCCGTTAATTCAACAAGTATTGCTAAAGATAAAACAATCTCAATGCAAGATTCTGTTGGTAGCATCTCTGTCGCCACAGAGACCGTGGATAAATCTACTCAGGTGTCTGTTGTGGGACCTACCTCGAAAGCTTCCTCCACAGGAGGATCTTCTTTCGCAGGGGAAATCGCGCCAACTCCATCACAACCCGCAAGGTCTCAACCTTCACGTTTTTCCGTTGTGCGGTCCTTCTTGCATGGCAAGCACTTTACAGGACGAGCAGTGGACGCGATTTCTAACTGTAGGAGGACCTACTCTTCGCTAAACTATGCGGCTAAGTGGAAGGTTTTTCGTCGTTGGTGTAGGGATCATTCTGTAGATATATTCGATCCCTCTATACCAGACATTGCAAACTTTCTAGTATACTTGTTTGACGAAATCAAACTGCAGCCTGTTACTATAAAGGGTTATAGGTCTATGTTATCTGATACCTATGCACATCATGATAGTTTACAAATTGGATCTAATGTCTCTTTATCTAAGTTGGTTAGAAACTTTTCGATAAATAGACCCAGAACTCTTAGATTAATTCCTAAGTGGAATTTAGCTTGGGTTCTTCTTAAATTGAAGGAAAAGCCATTTGAACCTCTTGGGACAGTAGATTTCAAATTCTTATCTTATAAGACAGCTTTTCTCTTAGCTTTCTCTTCTGCTAGAAGAGTCAGTGAGCTTCATGCACTGTCGGTGGATGATTCTCACTATCGTAGTGTCGGGAACACTATCACCTTCACTACTAATGTGGGTTTTTTAGCTAAGAATCAGGCTCCTAATAAATATCCGGATCCTATTGTTATTAAGGCTCTTCCGTCTTCAGACGGGCGTAGGCCTTTACTCTGTCCTGTTAGAGCGTTACATATTTATAAACAGAGATCTCAGTTTATCAGAAAGGGACGGAATCGTTTCTTTCTGTCTTTGATGCCTAATAGAAAGGATATTTCGGTCCATTCTATTGTTAGATGGATTCAATTAACTATCCGTACTGCTTATGAGAGTTTATCTTCTTCTCAGCAGTCTGTGCTTAAGATTTCCGCTCATGAAGTAAGAGCTCTTTCTACTTCCTGGGCTTATGCTAATAGTGTTGCTATTACAGATTTAATGAAGGCTGCTTATGGTCTCAGCCATCCACATTTACAAATTTTTATCTCAGAAATATTGAGTCCATTTCTGGAGACCTGCATTGTTTAGGTCCGTTATCTGTTGCTCAGAATGTCGTCCACTAAACAGTTGCAACTATAGTTATGCAGGCTTTCTGTTCCGGCAGTGACTCCGTCCGGCTGCCCTTTTCGCTCTGGGCTATTTGACCCAGGGCAAGGGGAAGGGGGGGGGGGGTGTGTTCCCTTAGGTCACCTGCTTTATAGTGAAAAGCAAGGGAATGCCTCCTCCAAGTCAGTATTTCTGAGTCGCTTCCGGGATGGTTTTAAAGTGTAATATTAATGTTAAAATTCATTCATGTCTTATTTTTAAAGTGTAGCTTGGTGTGAAGCATTTGTATATGTCAAGTGTCAAACGGGCTTTAATATACAATACTCGGACACTTTTAAATGACTATAAAGAGTCTCAATTCTCTGGACTACTTTATTTATTGGCTTACTTTAAAAATAATTAGTATAAGGGATATACTGGATGTTAATAGAGAACATGAATGTTATTGTGCTCAATTATTAAGGGTAGTGTATCTTTCTAATTTAATATTAAATAAGAAAGATACATGTAAAGCCTAATACTCCTTTTCTCCTTAAGGGGTTACCTCTTTACTATATAGTTGAGCTTATTGGATTTTCCTCTATGTCCTAGGCCCTCCAGCCTGTTTACTATTCAGCTGAGTCTGGGTCATTGGTACAGTATAAAAATGTTAAAAAATTTATAGTAATTTATATATTTTTTATACTTACCAATGACCCAGACGGGGATGGCCCTCCCTGGAGTTGGGAACTCTTGCCTCCCCGCTGAGTACATAGCGCTGACCAGAATGATAATTGGCGCCAATTTCGGGACGTCTGCATCACTGTGCATGCGCAGTAGAGGCGTAGTATGGAGGTCCTTTAGGACATGATTTCTTTTTGTTTTGGATTCAAATTTTGGGGATTGGGGGCAAAATTTGTGTTTGGCCCTGGTTTTGTTAGAGTTAGCACCAGCTAAGTCTGGGTCATTGGTAAGTATAAAAAATATATAAATTACTATAAATTTTTTAACTTTTATGCCATAATTGACCTGTCTTGAGAGACCGCCCCTTTGAAGACTGAAACCATGACAAAAACTTCTTACCTTTTCTGGAATTGGAAAATCCATTGTGTTATACTAACACAATTAAAAGTATTAAAACCTCTTAATTGGGTTTCAATTGCTAACTCATTAAAGTTTGAGATGTTTTTATAAGACCCCTGTGAAAAGATTAGGATTATTGCTGAATAAACAATTTTATCCATCCATGAAATGTGACAGATAGGAATAAAAATAAATTTGTGTTGAAAATCTTTTTGTAACAAATTGAAATGGACTGTTATAAAAATTATACAAATAAATTAGTGTTGAAAATCTTCATTCAATGAAGATTTTCAACACTAATTTATTTTTATAATTTTTATAATGGTCCATTTCAGTTTGTTACAAAAACTTCATAAAAAAGAACAACTACAAAGTAATTACAAAAATCCATTCTTCTCTATTTCTGAATTTTGTGGTTGGTTATTCACTGACTTGAGAAAACCTGAAACCTGATATGAGAGACCACCTGTCTTGAGAGACCACTTTTGTGTGTCCCAAAGGGCGGTTTCTCAAGACAGGTTCTACTGTATATACATTTTTCCTAACAATATTTCAACTGAAACCTAAAACAAGTAGTTGGATAAACATAGTGCTTAACAAACTTTGAGTAGTATACATCACCTTCCATCAATTCTCCATTATCAAGTATCATGGCAATCATTCTGTCAACAACAACTTCACAATAGATTTTTATAGTTTTATAGTTTTCAACAATTTTAGATTCTTTCACATCCATAACACTGCTCTTCAGTTCTTTTAGTTTTACTACATGTATTATTTATTTCACATCTTCCATAGATCTCTATCCATCTGACAACCATATGATCCACTTACGGCACAAGCCTGGACATGAGCAACCTGTCATTTGCAAATTGGAGTTCCCCAAGGGTGAATTTGCTGATGCTATTCCCTACAGTGGGCCAATTTATCCTCTGGATACATCTTTCTGTTTTGGCTTGAGACCTTAATGCAGACTAAGGTTCACAGAGTGTAAATGTTGTGATGCTACCCTGCTATGCAGGGTAGCATCTCCAAATACACCCTCTGGGAACCTCATTTTGCAGATGACAGTCTGCTTATTTTCAGGCTTGTTACGGCCCAACATCAGCTGGTCTCCCTGGACTTCTTACATCTCTATTTTTCCTGTGTCTGCTGATCACTACCCTTGGTATGTTATCCATATCATCGGCTGAGTGCTAGAATGTTCTATGTCCCATAGGGGACATAGAACATTCTAGCACTCAGGCGACGATATCTCTGCTTTCCTTATGACAATCTATTGATAAGTCCTCACAAAGTTGATCTTCGGTTTCTAAAGCCATTTTTTGTAAAATTGCATGTGGGCGGGCATTTGTTTATTTTATTTGTTTATTTTTGTTATTATTTCTTTACCATCAAAAGTTCATGTTCTTGTTTTGTTTTATGTTGTAGGCCTCATAAACTACAGAATAGTATGGGTGGTGGGTATTTCATCCCTTGAGTGCAAGAAGGCTCAGCAGTACAATATCTCTTGCACTCAAGGGACAAATTTATCAATTTTATTAACTTGTGTAAAATATCAGTCATGAACTATTCAATTATTATTTTTTTAATTTGCATTGTTTATAAAAAGAGAGTATGCGGCAGCCAAAAGGACCATGCAGGAGAGCCTGAGAAGGGTATCCTCCCAAAACTTAGACATCCCATAACTTAGACAGCTTAAAACAAGAACATTCACACTTTAGTGTACAGCTAATCCCCTGCTTGTTACCCATTATTCTAATGGACTAATCTGTGAAATATGCACACAAAGTCTGATTTATGGAAAAATGTTTATTGCAATTTGCAAATGGAAAAAACAACCTTTCACCTCTGCATCTGGAAATTCACTTGTAACCGCATGAATAGCAGCAATCTCAAAATCAGTTTGTATACGACTAGGGACAAATGGTCTATTCAGTCTCTGTTGAATTTCAGCTTTCAGCTGCCTGAACAGTCTTGTATATGTTGATGTCTGCCTGTTTGGTAGAAGAGCAAACACAAGTGGATATGAACTGGTCCCGTTCATTGCATGAATGGTGTAAACCTGGCTCCATAAGTCGGGGCATGAAGAAAATGTACCATCCATGTACACGGTTTCAGCAGACTGCAAAGCTTGTAGTTGGTCATCAGTAGAAAAGACAATCATCTTTTCTTCCTCTCCATCAGTTAAAAGTAAATAACGACGTCCATCTGAAGTCTCAGACCATGTGCCGTCAAGGTTAATCTCAGCCCTTGTCTTGGGAAGTGATGGTATGTTTTTTTGCCTGTGCCTATACAAGGCACTACTTATTGATGGAAAAGATGGCAGTAACTCTACTTGGTCTCTACCAATTATTTCTTCATTATATAAGGACTTCATTTGGGTAGTCTCTTCTCTTGCCCTCTTTCTCATTGTGCTGGTAAACCTCACAGTGTTACTATCTTCTGGGGGATGTGAATGATCAGAGACTTCTTTGACAAAGTCTCCAACGGTGGTGCAGCTTCCCTTGCAAGTAGAATGCATACATCTCCATTGAGTGCAGCTCTGTCTTATTTTATTTCTGTTATATCTGTAGCCGTCCAAAAGTACCTGTGGCATGCCCTTCTGTGACATTACAAACTCAACTTTCTTAACAGTAGCCATTTTCAGGATATGATTCCCAAGTAAAGTCTGGCATCTTATATAGAGCACTTTTTTGACTGTGCGTTTATAACATAACTGAGTTCACTGTAAACATGTTCTGTTTGATCTTGATTAGAAGATAAATAATAATAATGATAATAATTAACAACTTATTTGATGTTTTGTTTGTGTGAACAAGTTTTACTAACAAATAATATCAATTCTTTGGTAATTCTCTTGTTTGGATAAACCTGTTTTCATTAATATAATATCAGTCTATTCCATTGTAATAGTGGGTGAACATAATTAACTACTTTTACTGAGTGTCTGAGTTATGGGATGTCTAAGTTATGGGATGTCTAAGTTTTGGGAGATAACCCTGAGAAGTAGAATTTTAACTTTTTTAGGCCTAACAACAGCCACAGTTTTCATTATGTGTTTGTTGCTCTGTTTTTCTTTAGTTTTTGTGCCCAACTTTGGTTTATAAGTATGTACTGTGCTGTCTTTTATTACCCCAACAGACTGTCGGAAGTTACCTGTAAATGGGTCAGAAATTTTTTCAATGACATTGAACACTGATAGCCTATTTGATGCTCCATATCAAGTTACCTGATACCCTTCACCACCTACAGAAATGGATTTTTTTTTTGTATTTCTTCTAGCCTATCTTGGATAGAGGGGGCACGATGACGCTGTGTACTGAGGTGTACTGCACGTCGATGGTGCGCATGTCTTCAACCAATCTAACCCTGCCTGTGCTGCGGTGCAGAGTTCAGAGTTACGATGTTGGGGAGCTGACAGCTGCTCATCGTTGCTCGGTGGTTCTCTCCGGGTACTCCGGCTTCCTCCACCTGTAAAACTGTCACGGTCACGATTAGCCATTGTGCATAAGTGTGTGACCTTAAACACCAATAAATAAATAAATAATCTTGGATAGATAAAGTTTTGACCAATATGAATTTTTTTGCATCATTAGTGCATTTTTCTCAAATCACTCCCCTCCAGTATGGGATACTTTCACATTAACACATAACGTTTGACAAACTTGAGGTATTGTTTTTTAAAATTCTTGTGTGCAAGTGAATTTCCCACACATTAAAACTTTACCCAACATAATGGTCATAACCAGACAGTGTCAGGTTTGGCTTTTTGAACAATCAAGGGTGGAAAAAATCACTCTCATGCGATCTACACAGTTGAGTAAAATTACTCTCCTGAACTATTCTTCATTGTTTTGCTTCACATACATCCTATAATGTCAAGTAAATGCATAAGTTAGTGGTGTGTATTTTCTATGGAAAGCATTTACACTAATCTATGCCAATAAACTGGTGTTGAAACTGCTTTCATTTTTTTTTACAACCACCCTCTACCCTAGTAGGGGCCATATGAGCAAGAAGTTCTGCCTGGATTCCAGGCAGAACTTCTTGCTCAATTGGTCAATATTGGCATAGAGGAGTCTGTTAAAATTCAAACTATTCTCCTAGCTCATAAGAACAGATACAGCTGTATATAAAATTGAAATAATAATATTATAATATAACAATTAATAACATGATTTTGGACGGCATTGCAGTTTAATGATGGCCAAAAGGAATGACAGCCCATCTCATCAGACATAGCCTTTTTTAGGGGGTTCAAGATCAAAGATAGGCCTAATGCCACTTCTGTTTTATTCTTCGCAACGGGAGATGTCAGTGTGTCTTATATACCAGCGATTTTAAAAATGGTTGAAACATGGAGGAAGAAAAACGCTTACGTGGGATTAAAATGAGCAGTAGGCACACAAAGATAGGCACACAAAGATAGGCACACAAAGATATTGGCTGTGTCAGAATTCCATCACTACAGTTTCATCCACAAATATCACCATTCATATTTTATTACTTTTTCAATATTCGTCTTCACTTATGACCCCGCTTTGAAAAAGTTTGTTGAACTCATTCCATTGAAGAACCAAAAGATATATTTTTTAGGCAAAAAATGGAAATTTTCAATTGCTCAAGATTTTTTTTTTTTGCAAGTGTCGGGTGCAGTTTTTGTGAGACAAAAGATTAATTGCGCTTTCGACATGTGGAATGGAAATTATGAATCTGGCAAGGTTTGTGGCAAATGCTTGCCTTTCATGTGTACCTAGATTTGACGTACTATTGTGCCGTGGTTATCTTCATGCCACTGCTACTACAGTGGATCCCACTTAATTGGATATCTCTTAACTGAATAACCCTTTTAATTGAATACAATTTCCAAACACAAAACCAATTACCATACCTCCAGTACAAATTTACCTGTTAACTAATTATAGGTTCTTGAGTAAACTCCTGTTAGTTAAATAAAATATCTTGTAACCTGTCGAGAAATTTGCGGCTCTCGCCAGTTTTCCTTTGTTTATAGTCCTATTTAGCCTCGGTACATCCAGTACAGGCATTTAATCTATTATATCTTGTTTGACAGAGCTCATGGAGCTCTGTCAAGCAAGATATAATAGAATAAATGCTAAGTTTATCTCAAGAATACAGGAAAGTGAATACTCCTGTTAATTGAAAAATTTTCATTGGCGAAGTGGCTATTCAATTAATAGGGTTCCACTGGACTAATACAACCGAGGATGCAGTGGTTAATTGGTCAGCATGGGGGGGGGGTTTGATAGGAAGGTCAGGAATTCTAACTTAGCTGAATGTGTTGGGACCTTGAGCAAGGTACTCAATACTACTTGCTCACGAGCGTTGATGGCAACACAGTGTGCTAAGGTGCATACAGTGGAACCCTATTAATTGAGTAGCCATTTGCCAGTGAATGATCAGCAGTAGAACAAAAAATGTTTCTATAAAATTGATTTGTTGCAATTTATTGGACAGTGCTAACAGGCACTCTGCAATAAATCCTAACAAATCAATTATTTATTTCCTAAACTAAGGCTCTCATTGCTGGTAGCAATAAAATCTTAATAAAATCTTTGAAAAATTAAAATACCTGTTACAAATCACCTTTGAAAAATAATTTAGTACTCTTAACAGGTTAACCCTTTACCCAACGTAACGGCCAAAACTGGCCAGCACTATTCTCAAAATTGCCAATTAATTTTCAACATATTTTCATTCTTTGTCTCAAAAACATAGGTTATGACCCCACTTTGGAACGAGCTTATCGAGCTTGTTCCAATAAGGGGTCATAACCTATGTTTTTAAGACATAAAACAAAAAAAATTAGTTATTCAAGAATTTTGTTTGCAAGTGTCGTCTGTTTTTCGTGTTAGGTAAAGGGTTAAAGCAGACACATTCACTCTACAGATAATCTTCGGAAAAATTTGCTCATTAGAAATGTTTGTTTATCGAGATGCAACAACATTTTCAGTACTTTTAACTGCCAGTATCACACTGTGTCAGAAGCTCATTGGAAATAACCTTACTTATGGAAGTCTTGATAACATATGAATTGATGTTGAACATTCCACTGTCATCCCATTGATAATGCACAGATACTCTGGATAAGCCTCTTACACTGTATTTCATCATTTCATCTCTTGATTTCCTAAATGAGATCGTCAGATTAAGACTTGCTACAACAATTAGGACAGCATCCTCTGTATTTGTAGGGAGGTTCTGAAATTTGCACATAAAATTTGCACACATACAGTTTTGGAGGATCAGGAGGAATTGAATCCTACAACCATATCGGGCTGAAGGATTAAATTGTTATTATACCCCTGATAGAGAAGTATATACATGTAGGAATTATCCGCCATGCACGTCACATCTTATCATATCATGTCACATCACGTCACTGGTTAAATACTGTACTACTGGGCTAAATTTAACCAAGTTGGGACATGCAGTACAATAGCCGTGGACTGGTTGCATTCTATGCATGGGTAGTGATGTCCACGCATGCATTTACCAGGTTATAAAAATTATTGTCCTCAGAATTGGAATTAATGAAGCATCGGGTTGTTCCTAGTGCTTCATTAAACAAATTTTTGATGATTATTCCTATAATTAATGTTTGGAATCTAATATTATTGCATCCGTGGAAATATTGCCCCTCCATGGAAAGAGACCAGTCCATGCTGGCAATCATGTATGTCCCCTCTAGCCTAACATTTAAAGTTTGCTCAAGTCAATGTGCCCCTCCCATTTAGGGGTCACAAAAGGGAGGACAGCTAAAAAAAATCTTCTTCAGAACCCCTTTACAGAAAGTATTGATTTTTGGCAAGCAGCATATTTTACTCATATGTATTCAACAAGTTTGTTCAAGCCCCCTTTCTCATTTGGAAGCTCAAAAGTTGCTGTAAGTTTGTAGTTTTTTAACTCACCAAAGGGAGCTCAACTTATCACTTGCTGTCCGTCGTCGTGAACATTTTTCAAACGACTTCTCCTCTGAAACCACTGGTCCGATTTTCACGAAACTTCATTTGGATGTTCATTACTATATGGCAATTCATGTTTGTTCAAATGAAATGGCCACGTCCCTTGGGGGGCTCTGTATGGGGCATAACTCTGATAGCACCGTATGAATTATAGAAAAATTATTAAAAAATCTTCTTCTCCAGAACCAGTGGGCAGAATCTTTTGATATTTGGTATACAGCATCTTGGTTCAAGTTTGTTCAAATTGAGTCCCTCGATCAATATTGGGGCATACTAAAGGGGTGTGAATTTTTACTAAGTGCAATTTAAGAAAATTTCTTTAAACATCTTCTTTTCCGGAACCGATGGGCAGAATCTTTTGATATTTGGTATACAGCATCTTGGTATGGGTCTGATTCAAGTTTGTTCAAATTGAATCCCCCATTCAATATTGGGGATCACTATGGGGGTGTGAATTTTTACTTAGTGCAATTTAAGAAAAAATTCTTTAAAAATCTTCTTCTCCCGAGCCAGTGGGCAAAATATTTTGATATTTGGTATGTAGCATCTTAGTAAGGTTCTGATTCAAGTTTGTTCAAATTGAGTTCCTCAATCAATATTGGGCCTCACTATGGGGCGTGAATGTTTACTTTGTGCAATTCAAGGAAAATTCTTTAAAAATCTTCTTCAGAACCATCATGCAGAATCTTTTTATATTTGATCAGCAGCATTGTCCCATTCAGTCCTGTTAATGTTTTATCTCCACAGAGAGTATAGATTTACTCTGTACAACCTTAAGAATAGCTTTTGATAAAATTTGTGTCTTAACAATATGGAACATTCGGTGAGCGCCTAAGGCTCCCTGGGGCCTCTTGTTTTTAAAACCAGTGCAGAGAAGGTATTGATTTTTGGCAAGCAGTGACTTTCACTCAAATAGGCCAGAAGTTAAAGAACATATAATTCATTATGATCATAATTTTAGACCATTTGTAATTTTGATATGTATAAGAAAATAAAGTACATCTGTGCTTCGTGATGTCTTCTAAAACTGGGAGATTACAATAGGTGTTAATACTTGCAAAACTAGAAATGGAAAAAGGAGTTGGATTTACACTGTACAAATTTTATGAGAACCTCTATGTAACGGACTTGAAATTGTTGAAAATTTGATTTGATTCGAAACTTTCGGCGAATATTCGCATCAAGATTTCATTTGACTCAAAATATGGTATTCGCAGTGGGCTAATCTCAGTACTGCCTAAGGGTTATCTGACTTTTGCATTGGAAGCCACTATCGGGAAAAGAACAGCTACCTTAATAAAGTCTTCATACTTTAGGTATGGTTTTAATATAATAACATGAATTTACAATTCATTAGCGGCCCAACAGAAATGAATAACAGCCTGAGGTCTTATATGCAGCCCGAGATGATGTCAAGGGCCTCCAATAAGACTGAGGGCTGTTAATCATTTCTAGCAGGCTGCTAACAGAACTATAATGCCCAAGAAAGTTATGTTATAACTATTATTACCACTAATAGGGAAGGACATTCAAGTAACCTGAAAAGGGATCTGAACTTTTGACCTCTGCATACAATTTGCAGAACAATTCATTGAATACATCCAGACTTATTATGTGAAAGTCGCAAAATTTATTCCTTCTCTCTAACCAACCAGTGAATTTTTTTCAGTACCCATCCGCCCCCCAATCTGTTGAATGTTTTTTGCTATTTGGGCTAGAACTTGTTCTGAAGCTCATCCAATTCACTCAATTGAGACATTTTGGAAAGTGGAAGTTATATTTGTTTATTATCTACCATGTGGTTTTATTGTCAAACAAAAGTCACATGACCTAATTGCCTTGAAATTAAGAAACATAATACGGACAAAATTTGGACTGATTGCAAGGTTTAGTGCACCCATACCATTACATAAATCATAGATTCTTACCTTTAATAGTCTGTTTATAATCTGGCAGTGTACTTTCCTCATGACAAAGAAGAAAACTAACAGATGTTTACGCAAAAAATTGAATTTATTTTTGGAGTACTGAAGGATTGTGGGAAAAGAAATTATCAATCGATCGAATTATTGAGTTACATAATGTGTGGGGCTGTTATTGGTCATGTTAAACCCATTACCGGCCTGACACATCACGTGACCCGTTGACCATTACTGTGCATTAATGCTCGGTAAAACTCCATTGAGGTGCTCACTAAAGTGGTAATAATATTCAGTGAAAAGCAAATAAGACTTTGCAAAGATGCATTTCTTTGCTGCAGTTTATTGAAGACTGTGCATAGGCAGTACCCAATAAACTGGACCAAGCAAATGTTGATTGACAAACTCTGACTGCACACACTACTCCTGTTCTGAACCAGTTTAGAAATTTCAGTTTTATTTTTCAGGTCCCAACAACAATAGTGTTACATGGGCCACAGCTGGATGGAATTATTCTTCAGAAGATTCGAGTTCAAGTATGTATACAGTACGTGGAGAGTGTATTATCACTAAATCACCTGCAGAGTGGTGATTCCACCTGAACAATAATTGCAAATTTGTTGCAAAGCATCACCAGCACCATCAATGTTTCAGCCAATGGACCTCCGGGTTAAACCCGGAGGTCCATTGGCTGAAACATTGCTTGTGTTTTTTGTCGATATATACAAAATTTGAAAGTTATAGCTTGGGTGATAACTCCACTCCACGGGTGATTTAGTTACAATCCACTCTCCATGTACTGTAAGTAATGAATTAAACTCCTTATATTATGCAGGACCATAAATATCTTAACCCTTTACTAACGAATCCACCATATCTGCCCATGTAATTTCCAAATTAAGCTGTTGAAAAAATATTATTTTTTAAATTTTTTTTATCAAAACCATATAGGAGCACTGTGGCTCGGTGGTAGACTGTTGGACTTCTATTCTAGAGGTCTCGAGTTCGATCCCCATCCGGGATGACCCACATTTATCCTGGTTGCCTACATGGGGGCACGATGATGCCATGTACTAAGACATACTGCACTTCGACGATGCACATGTCTTCAACTGCTGTAACCCTGCTTGAGTGGAGATTGAACAGAGTTAGAATGTTGAGGAGCTGACAGTAGTTGCTCATCGATGCTCGGTGGTTCTCCCCGGGTACTCCGGCTTCCTCCACCTGTAAAACTGTCATGGTCACAATTAGCCATTGTGCATAAGTAGGTGACTTTAAACACCAGTACATAAATAAATAACAAAACCATATCATGTGATCCCTCATTGGAATGGGCTCAATGGGCTTGTTCCAATGAGGGGGTCACATAATATGATTTTGGTTGATATTTTTTTTAAAATTTGAAAAAATAATATTTCAAATAATAAATTTTGATAGGGAGCTTGGTGGCTCAGTGGTTACGGCATTGAACTTCAAACCAAGAGGTCCCTGGTTTGATCCCTGCCAGAGGTAACTGCATTGTTTCCTTCGGCAAGGCACATAATCCCGATTGCCCATGTGGGGGCACGGTGGCACTGTGTAATAAGGCATAATGCACGTCAATGGTGCACCTGTTTTCAACCAATTATAACCCCGCTTGTGTGGAGTTAGTACGTGGGGGAGCCTGACAGTTGCTTGTCCTTGCTCAGTGATTTTTTCCAGGTACTCTGGCTTCTTCCAGCCATAAAACTATCCGACATGAGGTGACCCTGGCTGTCGAAAGTGTTGTTAAATTCCTATAAATAAAAAAATAATTATTTAAATAAATTTTTATATGTGTTTTGGGTAAAGGGTTAAGAGATGGTGGTGGGGGAGTGCACCCCAGATGATTCTGATCATGACATGGGTTTGTCTGACAGTTCTTATGCATCTGTGCTTCTTAGTGTACTATCCAGACAAGGAGACTACAATCCAAGCCAGAAAATAAGCAGACTGTCATCTGAAAAATGAGGTCTCCAGAGGGTGAATTTAGTGATGCTACCCTGCACAGCAGGGTAGCATCACTAAATTTACCTTCTGTGAACCTCAACCTGAATCAGGGTTTCAAAACTAAACAGAAGGGGGTACCCGTAGGATAAATTGGCCCACTGTATGAGATAGGATCATCAAATTCACCCACTGGTGACCTCATTCTGCAAATGTCAGACTGCTTATTGTCAGCCCTGATACAATCACCGAAATTGGCCACATTGTGGTAAAAACCATGGTAGGTGGCTTTCACTTCAGCATTGCTAACTCTCGATTGATGTTGAGATATATCTTCTTGCATAACGTTACGCTGACAGGACTGAAAGTTATAGTTAACACGCTTCATCTGTCATACATCATGAAAGTTATGTTTGTATCTTCTCCTCCCAAACAGTGGTCCAATTCTAATCAAATTTAATGTGAGTGGTGAACGGAGATGGGTGTTTCAGTTTTGTTTGTATCAGTATGCTGCCTCCATCTCAGTTTTTAAAAAAACTTCTCATGAACCGACAGGTACTCAAAGTTTGGGCGGCAATACTACTGTTCAAATGGGAGGGGCCGGAATTTTTCCCAACCACCTTTGACATTTTTTTTTATTCCTTTTGGCCGATTTGGGCGAAACTTGGCAAACATTATGAGTGGGTGATATGTTTGTAGCCAATTCTAGAATTAAGCAATCTGTCATTTGCAGAATGAATTTGCAGATGCTATTCCATACAGTGGGCCATCAGATTTCAATAACGGGCCACCATCAGTTTTGCAAAGCTGATGCAATATCGCACCAACATTGTTTCCGAGCTCAAGCAGATATTGGACTGATATAAAAACTATATTGGAGGCCTAAAAAAATAAAAAATCTGTTTCTCAGGCCCTCCCGCATGGTCCTTTTGGCTGCTGCATGCTCTCTTTTTATAACCAATTTAAACTTTAAAAAAATAAAAATTAAGTAGTTTATGTCTGATATTTTACCCAAGTTAAAAATATTGATGAATTTGTCCCTTGAGTGCAAGAAGGCTTTGCAATGCTTTAGCATTGCAAAGCCTTCTTGCACTCAAGGGATGAAATACACCACCACCAATGCTATTTTGTAGATTATGAGGCCTAAAACTTGAACCAAGAACATGAACTTTTGATGGCAAAAAGAAATTACTGAAATAAAAAATAAAATGAAAAAACGCTCGCCCGCATGCAATTTCTCAAATAATGGCCTGAGAAACAGAAGATCTCCTTTGTGTGGCCGGACCAGTGTTTTTTTTTTTTCAATATTGACCCATCATCAGAGTTCAATATCGGACCAACGATGTTTCCCACATTAAGCCGATATAAAATCAACATTGGATCTATTTCAGCTTCCCTCTAGATGCCACACTATATGATCCACGAAATTTGGCCTCTGTAGTAACAAGAAGACAAATAGTCCTATGTTCGTTCACGTGAGGTTTAACTTTGATAATGCGATGAAAAAATGCAAATATTCCACATCCTGCAGCAAAGAAGTTTGCAGACAGGAGTAAATATATTTTACTTACTGAAGGCATTACTGAATAAGTTTCAAAGAATTATAATTACAAATAGTAGATGTGCACTTTCCCATTGCATTATAAACGCGTCAAGTGAACTAACCAAGGACTATTAATCTTCTTGTCTTTACCGGAACTGTTGGTTCATTCCCAGGTCTCCTTGATCTTCTCAATACTGAAAACATTAAAAAAATGTTAAATCATGACACGAAAACAGGTGATATAAGCATTATAAATATTAACAACATGTACAGTGCTGGCACATTCACTGGTACTGATCGAACTACAACAGACTAGAATGCAAACTTGAATACTAATGTTAATCAGAAAATTAATTAAGAGAATACTTCGCACGTTTTGGAAAATTACGCAATATTTCAACGTTTAAATTTCGCGGTGTCATTTAAGGTTATCCAAGGTCAGCAGAGTGTGTAAAACCATACCTAAGGATTTCCGTATCACTTTCTCACGTACGTCCAACATACTGTTTGGATTTAGCACGAAACTTCGCATTTGAATTTCGCACGAAAGCTCCCACACACACTGTACAATTATCTTGATATCAAACCGTAATTGGACCGATATTGAAAGGTTCCATATTTTAAATGAGGATATTGACACTGATGAGATATCGGACAGATATCAGCTATCCGATATTAATCTGATATGCCCAGGAAAGGTCCCATGTTTTAAATGAGGATATCGATATAATATCGGACCAATATCATAAACAGATATCAGCTATCCAATATTGATCTGATATGCAAATGAAAGGTCCCGTGTTTTATATGAGGATATCGATGAAATATCGGACCAATATCATAAATAGATATCACCTATCTGATATTGGTCTGATATGTCAATGTTTGCTGGGTCTGACACCCATCCAAGTGTGCTACCGTCGATGTGCTCTGTGGAGCATATAGAGCTAGCTGCAGTGCTCATTATTGCAAGAGTTAGGGCCTTTGGTTAAAGGTTTTAATCTCTTGCAAGCAGTTAGCTCGACCAGTGAAGCAGTTCTCCATCCGTGGGGGCTGTGATGCTGGTTAAGTCTGTTGCGGTCTGAGAAGTGGATTGGGTAGAGCGAGCAGTGTAATTTCACTATCTCACCCAGCGATGATGGAAATAGGGAGGAAATAGGGAGGAAGTCAGCAAGTTCTTGTACTCTCCGAGGTCTGATAGGCCACGAGTGGGAGAGGCACCCCTCTTTAATCTAGCAACATCTGGGGTCAGATGTTGTTTTGAGAAACTTGCATAAGCCGGAGCATATGTCTGCCCTCCGTTCGGGATGATCAGTTAGTCTGCATCCGGGGTCGGCTTCAGTTAAGGCTTCCTCTGCTACGTTTCACAAGGCCGAAATGAAGTTTTCTGGTTGGAAACTTGCACGAGACGCCACTCAGGACGCTCCGTCTAGTCTGCAGCTGGGGGCCCGGCTTCAGTCACGGCTTCCCCTGCTACGTTATTTAAGCACACACGGCCGCATCCTAGCTACCCGACTTTGGATCTACAGCCTGTTGCACGAAGAAGGGCCCACTCTTTGCCTGTGAAGTTGGACCATCCTGTAGCTAGGGAGACGAGGCCTTGGTCATCGGGACGTTTGGAGAAAGGATCCGTTCCCGACACACCATCCCAGGAGCAGCATGCGGCTAAGGAACGGAAGACCGCTGCTCCTCAGGCCTTGATGACGGAATTGCTGTCACAGATTGCACAGGATCGTAGCATCCCAGCAAGTGCAGATGCAGCCTCCCTCAGACTCAGATTCTGAGCTGTTGGACAGTGCTGGGTCGGTCCAGTCATCTGTTCACACAGATACAATGGACCAAAATTCGCAACTGATTCTCTCAAATGGTGAAAGGGATAAGGAAGAGGATTACTCTTCCCCTTTTGGAACAGTACATGGTTGCGATGGCTTTCATCCATCAATACTACCCTGATTTGTTCCGCCAAATCAGAATGCTGCGACAATAAGAGAGAAACTCCTTATTTATCTTCTTGAGTGAGAGGAAGATGGCGGTTTATTATCTTCATCTTCCGTATACATACTGTTTTTTGGGCCTTGTTCATTTAAAAATGGTCGGGGAAGTTGTTCAGAGAGTTCTTCTGCACTTAGATGAGCAAGACAGGGATCTAGAGGTATTCTTACCTGTATCATTCACTTTTCACCCAGTCACAATTGAGATGACAATTTCTTCAAATAGAGCGAATTTGGGCATTATGTCTTACACAGATCACCTTACAAGAACTATGGCGCAACATCTCAAAGGAAAGGAATTTGAGGATGTTCATACCTCTCTTAGAGTTCTTTCCAGGGCAATTATGTATACCACGTATAACTCCGTCCTATCATTGGCTAATCTGGAGTTAATCAGATGTGATGCTGCCCTTGCATCATCATCACTGATAAGATGACAAGGTGAAAAGCTTTCTCGAGTCGCTCCGGTTTCCGGACATGTTATATTTTTATACTGTACCAATGACCCAGACATAGCTGGTGCTAACTCTTAAAATATAGGGCCAAACACAAATATTGCCCCCCAATCCCCAAAATTTGCATCTAAAACCAAAGAAAACATGTCCTGAATGGCCCTCCACACTTCACCTCTACTGCGCATGCGCAGTGTCAAGGACGTTCCGAAATTGGCGCCATTAATCATTTTTAGTTTGGCCCTTCATCAGTTAACATCTGACTGATCTTTGTGCTTGTAAATCTCAGTTTAAATGATGCCAGACACATAAATATTAGTGAAATGGTGATTCTAAGGAGGATATAGAAGGAGGAGAGGAAAAATGCGTGACAGAAAATTATCAGGGCTGTAACTTAAAATTTTTTAATGAAATTATGTTAAGTTACCTATTTTCGAGGCAGCAGCCATTTTGTTGTCATTCTTGTTATCAAGTTACACTGCTTGTTTAGTGTTTTCCTCTCTCCCTTTCCTGTAAGTCCCCTCTTGCTATTCTCCCATGCTTTTGGCATATTTTCTGTAATTTTATTACTAAAATTTCTTGGGAGTTTTAGCTGAATAACAGAATGAATTCTGTTCTTTTCCCCATGTTTACGTCTTCACCTATGGGTGGTTAGGCGTAGTGTTCTGCATCTACCATCTGATGTTCTGCAGTTTCTTCACTGGAAGTCTCTGTTTTGCATCAGATAGTGTATTATTGGTAACTGATTTCGGGCCTGGGTGCCTGGAGTCTTATTCTAGTGTTTTTACACTTATTGTTTACATTTACAACAGCCCTCTGTGTGAGGGGGGATTTCTTGAAAATAATATCTTGATGTTAATTTAATCATAACTAGATACATTATTATTGTTCGTAAGTGTTGCATAAATTGTTTAAAATATTTTTAAAATTTTTGTCCACACTTAGGCTTGGGATCCATTGGGGCTCAACGTTACTTTTCAGAAACTTGGGCTGTTCTGAAAAAAATATTTTTTCAAAATTTTTTGATTTCAATTATTTTTTCTATGTTAATGGATCATATTATTATGTATTTTGATTGTCAGGGGTTGGTGCGAGTACTAGGACTTTGTTTCTTTTCACATTGAAAGGATTTTGGTCAATTGTAATAAGAGGAAATCTTCCTCTGACTTTTATAATCATTGTATATGTAGTCAGTGTACTTGCACTAGCTCCTGTTCTGTATGTGATAATTTCGATGACAACATGGGAAGCGTGTGTCACGGTATGTTAGTGGGGAATTGGACATTCCTGTCCTTTCCCCGCAGGGTCACTCTACTTTATCAATTTCTATTTCAGACGATCAAGATTAGGGTGATGTATCCGTGATGTCTTCCAAAAGTGTGCCTCCGTCGTCACAATTAATGAAGAGCTAGCGGAAAAGTGCTCATGTAAATACGCCAATTGCCTAAGAGGACCCTAGTAGGTTCGACGGCCTTTGACGTCCGCTAGCTCGCCCGGTGTAGCGTCCATTCATCGAATGGTTCGGCAGCCGGGTTCGTCCGTTGCGGTCTAGAAGGAGTTTTGGGGTGATGCGAGCACTATAAATCAACCAAATGCACACCCAGTGACGGCGGATTAGAGGGAGAACGGAGGAAGCCTTTTAGTCCGGTTCCTAGCTCGTCCAGGTCCATCTGGACGGCGAGCGAGAGAGGCCCCTCTCTCGTACAACGTCTGGCCCCAGATGTTGTGGTACAAATGTTTCACATTCGGAGCATACGTCCACCGCTCGGGACGCTCCGACATATAGTCAGTCCGGAGAGACTGTCAATAAGGCTTCCTCATTCTCATGGTAGCGCACACGACCGCTCTTGGCTACGTGACCTCGGATATCCAGTCAGCTTCGCCAATTGGAGAATCATCGGCGACCAGGTCATACCATCCGGTAGCCAGGGACACGAGGCCTGCAGACTCCGGACGTTCGCATAAGAAAGTGTGCGGGAGTCAACGTACACGGAGCTTCCGGCGGCAATGCATCGTAAGACCGCTACTGCACAGGCCTTGGTGACGGACGTGCTATCCCAAATAGCACAGCTTATCACAGCATCCCAGCAACAACTGAATCTGTCGCATCATGTATTATCTGACGATGCTGGGTCGGGACGCTCCGCGGAAGCAGGTACGGACGTCCGAAAATTTCATCCGGTCCGACGGGATGCCGAAAGGGATTTGGAGGATTTAGTGCTTTCCCTTTCGGAACAACATATGCTGTTGTGTATGTCATCTGACTTTATCTTCTACAGGTTCTTTCGTCGGACCAGAATGCTGCGATGCCGGATAAGAAACTGATAGCGTCGGTGGACTTAGAAATTTTTGGTTCGGTTCAGGGACATCGTCCCTCAGTTCCGACATAGTCCAATAATGTCACACAAACTTTCGAATTATTGAACGACGCTATATATTATTATTATATGCTTGCTATTACCAAGCATTTCTGGTTTCTTGTTCGCAAAGGTACGGAGATGTCTTTCAAAGTGTGCCTCTGTCGTCATAGTTAATGAAGAGCTAGCGGCAATAAGTGCTCATGCAATATGTCTATCGCCTAAGAGGTCCCTTGTAGGATCGACGGAGTGACATTCGCTAGCTCACCCGGTGTAGCGTCCATTCATCGAATGGTTCGGCAGCCGGGTTCGTCCGTTGCGGTCTAGGAAGGAGATTTGGGTGATGCGAGCACTATAATAACTTTAGTACTCACCCAGTGACAACGGATTGAGGACAGATCGGAGGAAGCCTGTTAGTCCGGTTCCTTGTTCGTCCAGGTCCGTCCGGGCTGTGAGCGAGAGAGGTCCCTCTCTCATACAACAACATAGGGGACCGCTTGTTGTGGTTCAGATATTTCGCATTCGGAGCATATGTCCGCCGCTCGGGACGCTCCGTTATATTGACAGTCCTAGAGACTGTCGATAATGCTTCCTCATCCTCACAGCAGTGCACACGACCGCACATTGGCTACGTGACCTCGAGTATCCGACCAGTTTCGTCATGCAGTGATTCCACGGCGAAAAGGTCACGCCATCCGGTAGCCAAGGGACACGAGGCCTATACACTCCGATCGCTCGCATAATAGAAGTATGCACGGGGTAACGATCACGGAGCTTCCAGCGGCAATGCATCGTAAGACCGCTTCTCCACAGGCCTCAGTGACGGACGTGCTATCCAAGTTAGCACAGATTATCACAGCATCCCAGCAATCGACAGTTTCTCGGTCGGATCAGGAATTATCCGACGGCGCTGGGTCGGTGCGCTCCACTGTTGCATCAGGTTCGGATGACCGAATGCTTTATAGGGTCCGACAGGATGGCGAAAGGGATTCGGACGATTTCGAGTTTTCCCTTTCGGAACAACGGAAGCTGCCATACATTTCTTCCGGCATTATCTTCCAGTGGTTGTTCCTTCGGACTACATTGTTGCGATGTTGGATAAGAGACTTATAGCGTCATTGGACATGGAATTTTGGATCGGTTCAGGGACATTGTCCCTGACTTACCGACGCAGTCCAATAATGTCATTAGAACATTTGTATTATTTATTGACGCTATATATATATAAGCCTGCTACCAAGCATGATAGTTTAGTTTCTTGTCCGCAATGCTCAATTCTGCCTTTTATCATTTCTAGGAATAATTTATTTTGGCAGAACAGGGCATACCGAGAGTTTATATGCATCTAGACGGCGGGGTTAAAGACTGGAAATTGTCTTTTTCGCCGTCTATGTCTTTTCCAACCACAATGTTGGAAACGACAATGATGTCTAATAGACTTAACTTAGACGCTTTATCATACGTAGTCCACCTTACTGAGGCGTTTTCATTACGTCTTCAAGAGAAAGAATTCCGGGATATGATCCTCAATGTGATTTCTTTCAAGGGCAGTAGTTTGTCCACGTATAACTCCGCCCTTCAGTGGCAACCTGGAGTTGGTTAGACGTGACACAGCCCTAGCTACATCCACGCGCGTGGATAGTAAGGTGAAGAACTCTCTCAGAGTCGCTTCGGTCTCGGAGAAGCTTCTCTTCGACGGCAACTTTTCAGCAATCCATGAATTGCTCGATATACATGTTCTCTTGTCTATCAAGTGTAGCAAGAGATTCAGACTGGGGCAAACATTCAGTGGTTGACTCAGAGAGTGCCACTGCAGTTGCCGGATCCGAGTTTTATAATTATGACGGTTGCCAGTCAAACAGGTTGGGGTACAATATTGATCCCAACGGATTCGTAGTGCCAGGGTCTTTGGGTTCCGCAGTCTCTAGGCAAGCACTTATCTTCCACGGAATAATGTTTTTTAGGCTTGCTTTATGTCATTGGATGAACATTATTCAGAAACGCATGTCCAAATCCTGTCCGATAATACGACAGTAGTTGCGTATCTCCGGAACCAGGGAGGCACTCATTCGATTCCGTTATTCAATTTAACGGAAAGAATCCTTCTGTTTGTTATAGTACACCAAGTTCTACTTCGGTCCGTCATATTCCGGGTCGTCTGATTGTATTACCGGACTCCCTTTCACGTAAGGGTCGCTTGTTGCCGTCAGAATGGACTCTCAACAAACAAGTATTCAATCAGATTTGCTATCAGTGGGAGCACCCAATGATAATTTATTTACGACACAACTTGCTAATCAATTGCAGACGTATGTGTTTGCATGTCCGGATCTCTGAGCTTATGTTGTTAACGCTCTATTGATCTAATAGGACGGAATGATAGGATATGCGTATCCTCCTGCGCTGTTGTTTCAGCAAGTATTGCTAAGATAAACAACCACAATACATTTCTGTTGATAGCATCTCTGTCTTCACAGAGACCGTGGGTAAATTTACTCAGATGTCTACTGTGGGACTTAACGCGAAAACTCCCTCCATGAGAGGATCTTCTTTCGCTGGGGAAAATCGTGTCATGTTCATCACAACCCGCAAGGTCTCAACCTTCACGTATTCCGTTGTGTGGTCCTTATTGCATTGTAAGCATTGTACTGGACGAGCTTTGGACGCGATTTCTTACTGTAGGAGAACCTCTTCTTTGCTATTCTATGCGGCTAAAGTGGAGGCTCTTCTGTCGTTGTTGTAGGGATCACTATGTTGATATTGTTGATCCCTCCATACTAGTCATTGCAACTTTCTAGTATACTTGTTTGACAAGATCTACTGCAGCCTGATACTATTAAGGTTATAGGTCTATGTTATCTCATACATATGCACTCTATGATAGTTTACAATTGAGTCTTCTGTCTCTTTATCTAAGTCAGTTAGTAACTTTTTGATAAATAGACTTAGAATCATTAGATTAAATTTCTATATGGAATTTAACTTCGGTTCTTATTTAGCTAAGTAATCATTTGAGCCTCTGGAAACAGTAGTTTTCAAATTCTGACCTTTTAGACAGTATTCTGTTGGCTTCTCTTTTACTGAAGAGTCAGTGAGCTTCATGCACTATCGGTAGATGATTCTCACTTTCGTAGTGTCGGAATCACTACTTCCTTTACTATTTAGGTTGGATTTTTGGTTAAGAGTCAGGCTCCTAATAAATATCCGGAACCTATTGTTATTAAGGTCCTTCCGTCTTCGTACGGGCATAGGCCTTTACTCTGTCCGGTTAGAGTTTACGTATTTATAAACAGATATCTGTTTATTACTACGGACGTAAGCTTCTTCTGTCTTTGATGCCTAATAGAAGGACGTTACGCTCCATTCTATTGCTAATGGATTCAATTAACTATCGGTACTGCTTATGGTATATCATTGACTCAGCAGTTGTGCTTGAGATTTCGGCTCATGAAGTAAGAGTTCTTTCTACATCTTGGGCTTACATTAATAGTGTAGCTATTATAGATTTTTTAAGGCTGCTCATTGCGCTCAGCCATCCACATTCATGAATTTTTTATCTCAGAAATATCGAGTCCATTTCTGGAGGCCTCTTTTGTTAGGTCTATTATCTACTGCTCAGAATGTCATTCACTTAACAGTTGCTACTATAGCTAGGTAGGCTGTCTGTTTTGGCAGTGACTCCGTTCTGCTGCCCTCTTCGCTCTGGGCTATTTGACCCAGGGCAAGGAAAAGGGGGGGGGGGGGGGAGGGTGTTTTCCCTTGGGTCACCTGTTTTACTATGAAAACAAGGGGATACCTCCTCCTCCGGAGTTAGTAATTCTGAGCTGTTACTGGGATGGCTTTTTAGTGAGAAGTTTATGTTTTAAAAATTCATTCAGGTCTTAGTTTTTAAAGTATAGCTTTTGAATATAGCACGTGTCAAACGGACGTTATTATACAATCCTCAGACACTTTTTAGGAGTATAAAGAGTCTCTATTCTCTAGACTTACCTTATTTATTGGCTTACTTTAAAAATTATTAGTATAAGGATTATACTAGATATTAATAGAGTACATGGATGTATGATGCTCAATTTTGCAAGGTGTTGTATCTTTCTAATTTAACAGAAATAAGAAAGATACATGTAAGGCCTAATACTTCTTTTTCCCTAGAGGGGATGACTCTATTTTATATAATTGATCGTATTCCAACTTGCTCTATGTCTTAGGCCCTCCAGCCTTTTTACTATTCAGCTATGTCTGGGTCATTGGTACAGTATAAAAATGTTAAAAAATTTATAGTAATTTATATATTTTTTATACTTACCAATGACCCAGACGGGCATGGCCCTCCCAGAAGTTGGGAACTCATACCTCCCCGCTGAGTACATAGCGCTTACCAGGCACTGGTTATAAGAATGATTAATGGCGCCAATTTCGGAACGTCCTTGACACTGCGCATGCGCAGTAGAGGTGAAGTGTGGAGGGCCATTCAGGACATGTTTTCTTTGGTTTTAGATGCAAATTTTGGGGATTGGAGGGCAAAATTTGTGTTTGGCCCTATATTTTAAGAGTTAGCACCAGCTATGTCTGGGTCATTGGTAAGTATAAAAAATATATAAATTACTATAAATTTTTTAACTTTCGATGACTAGCTTTCATTAGTCTATGAACAGGCTACTAAGAAAGTGTCCAGTCCTCTGCTTTTGAAGTCTGCGTGTCACCGACCCACTTCAGCAGACAAGAGTAAAGGGGGGTGTTCCAGACAAAAATCGTCAAAAGGAAACTCCTCACGAGGGTACAAGAAACCTCATTATAATTACTCTGGAGGTCATCTGTATAGCGACTCTAGAAAGGGGCGTAGATCTGATCAGGACTATAGGTCGGACACCCCTAGGCCGACAAGACAAGCTTTTTCGTGGGGAGGACGTGGTTCCTCCTCCCATAAGCCTTGCAGGTCATACAGGTGATGGTTTAGACCTCTAGAGATGGCCAGTTGGCGGAAGGATATCAGGATCCACAAAAAACTGGATAACAAATATGGAAGATCAGTGGGTGAGAAGTGTAGTCCCGGATGGCTTACGGCTATCATTCCGAGTAAAAAAAACCCAAACAAGTTGTCCGCGTTGGAAAATCTTCCATTAAATTCTTGCATAAGAGAGTTTCTCCTACCGGAGCTATAATCTCTCTTATCAAAGGAAGCAATACAGGTTGTCAAGAATCAGGATTCTCAAGATTTTTACAGTCACCTGTTCCTCATACCGAAACCAGAGGGCTCGTTCCGACCAGTTATAGACTTGAGCTGGATAATCAGTTTATCATGGCTCCAAAACTTCATTTATGGAAATCATTCAGTCGGTAAATGCGAGCGTTCGAGTGATCGACTATGCGGCAAGCGTAGATCTAAGGATGCGTACTTTCATGTCCTGGTACATCCGGCATTTTAAAAGTACCTGCGGTTTGCCGTACAAGGGAAGAAGGTGTATCAGTTCAGAACTATTTGCTTTGGTCTGAATCTGGCCCCCTGGGCGTTTCACTTAAATAATGAACTCGGTAATGTCTTACGAGCTCATTCGTCTGCGGTAACGTCAGCTTACTTGGATGACCTTCTTCAGGGATATGGCAGCGGAATTATTAACGATGTTCAGAGTCTGTTTCTATTACTCCGACATCTCGGTTTCATCGTAAATGACAAAAAGTCGGATTCAGCTCCGTACAGGTCGTCTGTCCACTTGGGAATGAGCTTTGAGACTCAAAACAATCTGGTTCATCTACCGTTACCAGAGCGAAATTAGTCAGTTGTTATGCTCGCTTTTGTCTACACTCAGACGCATTAATAGTGAGGGAAATCATGTGACTGTTGGAGCTGTGCGCAGCGGCTGTGAATCTCATTCTGATGGGCCATCTGCGTGCACGTCCCCTCCAGATATTCTTTACTCAAAACTGGAGTGTGAAGACGCTTTCACTTGAACCAGTATTGTTTTAACGGACCTAGTAAAACACATTAATAGTGAGGGAAATCATGTGACTGTTGGAGCTGTGCGCAGGGGCTGTGAATCTCATTCTGATGGGTTGGGGCGTGGCCCTAAGTCCTGCAGTCTTGGAGTGTCAGGGTCTTTGGGACCCTTGGTTCCATGAAAAACACATAAACATCAAGAGATGATGTCAATATTGCTAGCACTACAACATTGGTTTCACATAATAACAGACGTCCATGTTCAAATTTGGTTGGACAACTCGACAGTAGTAGTGTACATCGGGAACCAGGGCGGCACCCATTCATTTCCGTTATGCCAACTAACGGAGAATATTTTCCTATACGTCATGAATCATCAAGTTCATCTTTCTATCCATCATATAATGGGGCGACTGAACGTACTAGCAGACTCGCTCTCTCGGAAGGTCGCCTGTTGCATTTGGAGTGGATGCTCAACAAGCGAGTATTTGGGCAGATTTGCTATCAGAGGGATCGCCCCATGATAGATCTGTTTGTGATGCACCGGAACAATCAGTTACTGTCATTTGTGTTGCCATGCCCAGACCATTGAGCATATGCAGGAGTCGCTCTGCCGATCTCATGGGGATGAATGATAGGATACACGTATCCTCCTATTCAGTTGATTCAGTAGATTATGTTTAAGATCAAACAGTCTTGTTGTGAATCCAACTAGTAGCATCTCTGTCATCACAGAAACCTTGGATCAGTCTTTTTAAGTGTCTGTTATGGAACATTCCCCAGAAGCTTCCTCTGCGAGAGGACCTTCTTTATCAGGGTAAGTTTTTGTTCTTCAAATCCTTCTCTGCCCATAGGAGCATAATGGAGTCGGTTAGACGTGAAGGAACAATTGCGGTTCCTATATTATTTTATGACTAACACAAGAACGTTTAAGTAATACTGGTGAGGAGAGTTCGTTGAATTTCTCCCCCCCCCCCCCCCCCACCCCCACGCCTATGTGTTTAGAGGCGATTACCGGGCAAGACGTAGTTTTCTTCCCGCAGGCCTCGTATCAGTTTAAATACATACATGCATTTCATGACTTCTCGATTGGGGGCTGGGTCGTGTTCTATGGCGACCTCATGGGCACTTTCACTTTTTAGTTGGTGGGGTTCCTGTGATTGTTCGTCTTTATGTCATATATACATGTGCATAATTCATCATAAATAAATTGCAGACACATTATTATATGTTATGGACCTTAGAAATTATGAATTATTTCGGGGGCGGTCTGTGTCGAGCCTGTTAATCATACCTACTTCCATTTCTAGATCCAGGTTTCTATTAATGTCAGTACTCAATCGAATACACCTTGTTTACACTCTCGTATATTCGCACGTTTTTAGTGTCATAGATATCGGATAGTACTCGTTGGGGAGTGTTGTTCCTGGAATTTTTGTACGCCTGAATGGGGTCGCCTTTGGGTTACCTTGGATGTGTGTTTACTTTCCAGAGATCATTCATTGTGGTTCTATTGGACATGTGTATGTTATATATTATATCTCCGGTTTCTGTCCTATTTACATATGCCGACTCCAGTGTATGTTATATAGCGGGCAATATTAATTACTGGGATTGTTGCTATAGCTTTAGCTTCTGAAGTGGAATTAAGCACCATTTATTAAATATAATTAATACCTGAGTGCCTGTTCGAAGAGTATTTATATTGTTTTTTTTTACTGATTCCAGAGCACTCCCCTCTTTTTTTGAAGATACCTTCAAAAGAAAAGGGGATGGGGGGGGGATTTTTTTACTTCTCCTCCGACTTGACAGGTATGTAACTATGAGGGAAGCTTATATCCTGCATACAGCTGGAGTTTTATTGTATATGGCATATGTTTGTGGGGGATATTCTCTCATTCTCAAATATGCCATCCTAATTTTGGTGGCTTAGTGCGGGCTAACCTTAGAAATTGGGAACTCATTACATCCAATTAGCATAGTCTTCAAGCTAAGTATATGGAATTACGTGAACTGGTGAACTGGGCTCCTTTTTTATTATATGTCTTCTTTATTACTTTATAGACAGACATACATGCAATTCCTAATAATTTTAATTTCCTTTCACCTTGGATTGCAGGATTGGAACTATGTTGATCTACTATTCTGATGTCCTAGGCCCTCCACCTTTTTATGATTCAGCTAGTCTGGGCCATTGGTTTACAGTGTAAAAATATTATAAATTCAAAGTAATTTGTATATTTTTATACTTATCATTGGCTCAGACGGAGTGGGCACTCATACCCCCCTACCCCCCCCCCCCCCAACCCCTCCGCTGAATTTTTTATATAGTACTCTCTTCTACACTGTAGAATGATACTAGAATCTTACCTGTCCAAACAGAGATATGAAAACTATGCTAAGTTTCATTTGGTTCTCTTGACTCGGTTTTAATTTTCGCAGTATTTTATCAACAGAATCTCGTGACACACTGGTGTAAAATGTCAAAACCGTATCTCGAATCAAATCAACTTCCAACTGTTATGATTCTATGGCTGACTTACAAGTACAGTGGAATCCTGTTAATTAAATAGTCACTTTGCCAATGAAAGTTATTCAATTAACAGGAGTATTCAAATAACAGGGATTTATCACTTTCTTGTATTTTAGAGATAAATGTATCATTTATTCTATTATATCTTATTTGACAGAGCTCTGTCAAACAAGATATAATAGATTAAATGCCTGTATTGGATGTACTGAGGCTAAATAGGTCTATAAACAAAGGAAAACTGGAAGCTTCCTTTCGATTTCAGACCAGTCAGCTGAACCAAGTTGGCCACCAGTGTCTAATTAGTCCCCTAAGTCCCTAAACCGTAAGAGGGGCTATAGGATTGCACTCTGTCTGTCTGTCTGTCCATCCATCTGTCTGTCCATCCATCTGTCTATCTGCTTTATGTTACCACCTCTCCCTCAAACATGCTTTAAGCTACACCTTTCATATTTGGTACATGGATACATAGTTCTGTGGGGATGACACATGCTCAAAAATTTTTTTTCAAAATCCAAGATGGCGGAATGGCGGCCATTTTTGTTGTGTTTTTTAAGCTTTTTTTCTATATATTCATGTTACCACCCATCCCTCCAACATGGTTCAAGCTACACTTTGCATATTTGGCACGTGGATAGAGGGTGGGGAGGGAATGATGCATGTTCAATATTTTTTTTTCAAAATCCAAGTGGCCATTTTTGTTGTGTTTTTGAAGCTTTTTTCTCTATTTTATGTTACCACCCCTCACTCCAACATGGTTCAAGCTACACTTTTCATATTTGGCACATGGATAGAGGGTTGTAATGGGATGATGCACGGTCAATATTTTGTTTTCACAGTTCAAGATGGCGCCATGGCAGCCATTTTTGTTGTGTTTTTTACGCCATTTTCTCTATTTTATGTCACCACCCCTCCCTCCAACATGGTTCAAGCGACACCTTTCATATATGGTACCTGGATAAAGGGTTATGAGGGGATTATGCACGCTTAATATTTTTTTTCAAAATCTAAGATCTGTCTGTCTGTCCATCTGCCTGTCTGTCTGTTTTTATGTTACCACCTCTCCCTCCAACATGCTTTAAGCTACACCTTTCATATTTGGTACATGGTTCTGAGGGGATGATGCACGCTCAATATTTTTTTTTCAAAATCCAAGATGGCGGAATGGCGGCCATTTTTGTTGTGTTTTTTAAGCTTTTTTCTCTATATTCATATTACCACCCCTCCCACCAACATGGTTCAAGCTATACTTTTCACATTTAGCACATGGATAGAGGGTTGTAATGGGATGATGCATGGGCAATATTTTGTTTTCACAATTCAAGATGGTGCCATGGCAGCCATTTTTGTTGTGTTTTTTAAGCCATTTTCTCTATTTTATGTTACCACCCCTCCCTCCAACATGGTTCAAGCTACACCTTTCATATATGGTACATGGATAAAGGGTTGTGAGGGGATTATGCACGCTCAATATTTTTTTTTCAAAATCTAAGATCTGTCTGTCTGTCCGTCTGTCTGTTTTTATGTTACCACCTCTCCCTCCAACATGCTTTAAGCTACACCTTTCATATTTGGTACGTGGATAAATGGTTCTGAGGGGATGATCCAAGATGGTGGAATGGCGGCCATTTTTGCAGCATTAAATCAAACTTTCGACTCTAAATATATTGAAAGTTTCCGTGTTTAGAGTATTCAGTTGTCCTGCAGAAACATTTCTACAATGTGCATACAGTGTATTATATAACATGCCCCGAGTTACCAAGCTTCCCCAGCAGACGTCAGTAACTTGATGCTTTCTGTAACACAAATGTGTATACCAATTTTATCATTATAAAATACATTAAATGAAGGAAAATGTTTTAATATCTTCCTTTTTTGGTATTACCAAAAGTAAGATTTCATCACCTTTCCCTTCATTTAAGGTTATTATACAGATTGGACCGGTCCAGGCAAAAATACTGCACCATCGAGAGCTGGACACGACCTTCTTTTCACTGGATCAGACCATTACTGGCGGTCTTTGTACTTCTTAAACTACTAACCTGAATTGCAGAGATGCTTATATGCTCTAGTGTCTTATGTGACAAAAACACCTTATGTCACAAAAGCACCATAGGGGACTAATACCACCTCGGTGGTCAAACACTTGTTCATTATGGTGGCCATCTTGAATTTGGTTTCAGCCCAATAACTAATGAATACTGACTCGAATCAATTTCATTTTTTGCTCAACGTAGTGAAATTTGAGGTTATGTCATGGCCCATCATCTGTCTGTCCATCCATCAACAATTCAGTAGTCTGTCTGTCTGTAAACAATTCAATACGGCTTGGGCTAGAGGCCGTATTTACCGATCTTTACAAAACTTCATGGGTACCTTTGTTTTCACTGTGGGACGAGAAGGAGTGTTTTTGGGTGAGGTCCAAAATTCAAGATGGCCACCAGCAGCCATTTTGTACCGAAATTTGTGCAATCAGTTTTTTGTACAGAACTTCTGAATGAAAGTTCTGATTTGAATAAATTTTGTATGAATGTTTAGTAACTAGGAATACATCACATATAATACAGGTTTTTTTTCTCGTGCAGAAATTATGCAAATTAGATGAACTTTGATTATTCAGTGCAACTTATACACAATAAGTACACCTGTCAATACGGCTCGGGCTAGGGGCTGTATTTATGAACCGATCTTCATGAAACTTCGTGGGTACCTTTGTTATTACCTTGGGACGAGAACGAGTGTTTTGGGGTATGGTCCAAAATTCAAGATGGCTGCCATCGTCCATTTTGTACCAAAGTTAGGTACAATCAGTTCTTGTACAGAACTTCTGTATGAAGGTTCTAATTTGAATAAATTTTTGAATGGAAGTTTAGTAACATGGAATACATCACACATAATACGGCAGAGCAACATGTCTTGGCTTCAAACACTCCACCAGTTAATTATTTGAGTTGCATCTGGTGACAGGTATTGAACATGCATTGATGGTATAGATCATGTTCATCACATTCCATATTATTATATTGTAAAACCATTCAGATTCTATTTACCTGCAAAGCATAACCTTTTGATGTGGAGGGGGAGGTGGGTGGTGGGTGTTAAAAATTTGTCAAAACAAAATTGCAGGTAAGGGTGGGTGGGTCCGATAAATGGCAATACTAAACAATGACATGTGTCAGCAGTGCCCCCCCCCCCCCCCCCCACCCCCAACATTGTTGTATTTCTGTGTATTTTTTGCCATGCACATTTCAGTAATACATGACATGTTTTACTTTATTTCAGACTCATTTCCAAAGGCAGCAGTTATCGGTATTATTGCTGGAATAATCCTACTTATCATTATAGCTATAGTGATAGCAACTATTATCTGCTTGAGTGGAAATAAAAAGAAAGGGAGAGTAGGTGCTGTGATTGCCTCTAAACCTATACCTACTGTGAGCAGCAGTGTGGCAACCAGCAATGTTCACAATGGTTACAATCAGAATGCAGCTAATCATTGGAGAAATGCAGGCTCTTTGACACGAGTTGGATCCTTAGCCATCAGAAATATGGCCTTACCACCTGGAAAAGCAAACCAATTACCACCACTTCAAACACAGGATGCAAATACAAGAGATAAGCCAAAGAAGAAGAAGACAAAGACCCCAAAAGCACATTCCCTGAACCCTGGCATCTTAAATGGAAATGCAAATAATAACATACCTCCTGGTCCAGGTATATATCATCAACCATCTGGTATGCAAAATAACCCTGCTTTTCCTCCAGTTCCATCTGCACCACCTGGACCAGTGATTGGTCCATACAGCACTCCTATTGTCTCAAATGGAATGCATATGGTTCCACCCGTATACCCCAGGATGCCACCTCCACTACCACCAGGTGGAATTAATCCCATGCCCCCGCCATCACATCCAATGAATTCACCATTTGTTTCACACGGCATGAATGGACCAGCAGGTGGGATGAGTCCAGTGCCTCCAAGCCTACCACCACCATTCTTCTTTCAACCACAACTTGATCAACCAAGTGCAGTTTCAGACATTCCAGGAACAGATCCACTTGATGCACCTCCTTCTTATTCAGATGCTACTTCTCACCCAACTGGTTTACAGTCATATCAACCAGATGACATTCCGGACATGCCAGCTTTAGATCCCATTTATCCAACTGATAGACTTGGTGTACCGCTGGCTTACAATTACAGACTGTGAATGTAAAATGGTATAATCACGCAGGATATTATGCAAGGACACTTGTCAGGACTTAAAACTGGTCCCGATTCATGAGAATCCGGTTTTGATTACCACTGACTCCTGCTGCGAGAATCAATTTTCAAATCTTAAATACACTGAGGCCACCAAGGACTGGTCACTTTCCACAGGTGGGCAATATTTCCGCAGATGCAATAATATTAGATTCCAAACACTATTTTTATAGGAATAATCATCTCAAGTTTAATTAATGAAGCACCGGGTGCAACCTGGTTCTTCAATAATTAAAATTTTGCTTATGATTTTTATTATTTTATTCCAAATGCATGTGCACACATGGATTACGACCAGTCCATGGTGACTGTACTGTAATTTAGAATTTGCGAGCACTTGTATCCCTTGTGAGTGCAGTTAAAACTAAACCTTGTATTTCTATATTACTAGAGTTTATTAACCCTTAATGGCATAGTTCCAGTTTTGGTGAGTTTCTTTTTTTGAATACACAGAACTCATGATGTGTGAATGTGTTCATCACTACAGCACTGCATAGAAAAAGAGATGCAGCCTTGAGTAATATTTTTTTGTGATGGCATGAGTACTATATTGATGAATGCATTCACACATCGTGATGTTCTGGGTTTCTTACATGCCTCTATAACATACAATCCATTAATTTAAAATGTTGGTCTAATTTGTAGAATTTAACAGTTCTGATGTCAGCTTGAAATAAAAAAAGAAACAAAAACAAAACTCAGGTGTGATTGGCAAAAACATGTGACAGATCGAGACATAAACAGAAAAATATAAATGAAAATTGAGTCCAAACAGTTTATTTTGGTGGATTTGAACAAAAACATTTCTCAGTTGAATATTCGATTTATCGGTTGTCACTGCAGCTTTCGAAATTGATCTGAGTCAGAATGCAATGTTTTGATTGGCCAATGATAAAAATAGGCAGGGTTTAGGTTTTTTGATGGATTCATGACGTTAAGTGGAAAAATAGTCCATCAACAGAAATCAGTATGGAACACGTGTTCCAGATGGATTTATAAATATAGAGCTGGAGGAAAACTAATAGGCACATAATAAATGAATATGTAGAACACTTGTTCCAACATAAGGCTTTTGTTGGTCTTGCTGATGAAAGTGACAGTATCTTGAGAGTGGTTTCAAGTGAGGTCTTGGCTGCCTGTAGAGGCAGCCCAGACCTCACTAGACACCACTGCTAAATAAATATTATCGCTACAGTGAAGTGATCTGGGTCGTAGTATCACGTTAAGTTGAGGAGTCCAGGTCGCCCAATGAAACCAGCTGCCACTGACCTCCTCATTGAGACATGATGCGACAAAACAGATCACTTCACTGTAGAAATAAAAGATTTATTATATAACTTATAGTTTAGCATTGCTAGCATTAACAATTCCCCCAACCTTTTTGTTGGTAAATTGGATTGTAGTAAAAAAGAACTATTTTTGTTTACACTTATTTTTGTAACAGGTGCACACATCTGGGAAATCCACCGATGAGCATGAATACATAACAAAGTGAACAGTCAGCCTGGACTGCCATTCAAGTGCGCACATTCCAGCTTTACAAGAATCAATTCCTATTTTGGGATGAATCTTAATCTTGCTGATATAGAATGGAAAATCACCACAAATTATTTCGAGTGAAAGGCAAAGATTACTTTGGCAGGGACAGTATTTTTCACTCATGCATGGTCTATATATTCACGTTAGAAGTAATTACCTATTGTATGTCAAACAGGAGGATGAGGCCTTCTAGATGCCTATTTTAATAATAAAAATTCTTTGGCCTTCCACTGATTTGTTGTGGTTCTCTAACAAGGAGGCCTACATTAACCCAGTGCCCAGCTGGGGTATTCCTATCCCACTATCCTAATCTCCCAGCTTGCAGTCAAAAACTATTTCATAATTCCCCCCACTGGCGCCTTCTTGATCTCCCCAACTATAACATTGACTCTTTTACTCATGTCATTCCTCATCCAATTATCCTTCATATTTTCATCCCATTTTTAGCTGAACTTGATGAAGTCAAGATAAGCTATTGCCATCGCGCATACGGAAGTCTGTTAGTCTGTGAGTCTGTTTGTCTGGTCACATTTTACTTTAGCACAGGCTTCACCCCGTAGTTCTTGTCTGCGCGTCATGACATTTCACATGCAGGTTTGAGGTCATGTGTAGATGAGAACGTCCCCTTTTGGTCAGGATCAGTCAACTGTGATGGCTGCCTCAGCCCAAAACTCGAAAATCTTAGCACAGTGTACAGGTCATATTTATGAAGGAATTTCATTGTAACTTGGTAGGATGACTCTGTATAATGTCTAGATGAGGAAATCCCCTTGTGGCCATGATCTGTCAACCATGACATCTACCCAAGCCCAAAACCTCAAAACTTTTAGCACAGCTTTCAGGTCATATTTAACATGGAGGGATTTCATTGTAACTTGGTAGGATGACTCTGTATGGTGTCTAGAAGAGAACTTCCCCATTTGGTCGCCATCTGTCAACTGAGATGGCTGTCTGAGCCCGA
The DNA here is from genome assembly GCA_031216915.1 of Pictodentalium vernedei. Classification (NCBI taxonomy): domain Eukaryota; kingdom Metazoa; phylum Mollusca; class Scaphopoda; order Dentaliida; family Dentaliidae; genus Pictodentalium; species Pictodentalium vernedei. The sequence goes on from CM062297.1 coordinate 165,080,398, forward strand.
AACCAGAAAACCTTTAGTGCAGTGTCGTATTTATGGAGGGACTTCATTGTACCTTAGTAGGATGACTCCATATAATGTCTAGATGAGAACTTTCCCTTTTGGTTTTGATTCATCAACTGCAACGGTTACAGGGTCCGAAAACCTTTAGCATAGTCTACAGGTTGTATTTATGAGGGGATTTCATTGTAACTTGGTAGGATGACTCCAGATAATGTCTAGATGAGAACTTTCCCTTTTGGTCACAATCGTTCAACCATGATGGCTGCCTGAGCCGAAAACCTTTAGCACAGACTATAGGTCATATTTATGAAGGGATTTCATTGTAACCTGGTAGGATGACTCAGTATAATGTCCAGATGAGGACGTCCCCTTTTGGTTGCGATCGGTCAACCGTGATGGCTGAACAGGCCTGAAGCCCGAAAACCTTTAGCAGAGTGGACAGGCCGTATTTATGAAGGGATTTCATTGTGACTTGATAGGATGACTCGTAATAGAATAATTTCACTGTAACTTGGTAACTTTGGTTCATATACATTAATTGTGAGGGCAACATTAACTCATCTCTCAATTCCTTTGTACAGTCTCCACCTCAAATTATTTGTATTGAAAACACAGCATACAGGGAACAGAAATTAACATATTCTCAATTATAACAATTCTTGTCGTATTTCATAATCCTTTCATAAACATTGAACATTATCCTTTTCTTCAAACACAACACACAGCCACGTTAAGCTACAATGTCATTGACACTTTCATTCCATTAGTTTCCCAAGGAATCTTGTTTTACTTGGCAAATGTTTGGGGACATTCTAAAATGAAATGTTCCATGGTCTCTGTTACACCTATGTTACATATCTGGCACGATCTTTCCTCGTCTTTCCAACTTCTCCCCCCCCCCCCCCCCCCCAACTCCAGTGACTTGCATCTCACTTTGAACTACAATGACCCTTGTTGCCTCAAAATAACCTGTACAGCAGAGCCCACTTAATTGGATATCTCTTAACTGAATAATCCTGTTAACTGAATATAATTTCCCAACACAAAAACATTTTCCATACTTCCAGTACAAATTTGACCTGTTAATTGAATACAGGTTATAGAGTAAACTCCTGTTAATTGAATGAAAAATCTTGTAACCTATCAAGAAATTACCCCGACTCTCCCCAGATTTCCTTTGTTTACAGACTTCAGTTCATCCAACACAGGCATTTAATTTATTACATCTTGTTTGACAGAGCTCTTGGGGCTCTGTCAAACAAGATATAATATACAGAATCAAAAAAGAAAGTGGACCTGATAAGTCTTTGGATGTCACCCTGTGGTATTGAGTTCCCCTCCTGCCTTAGAACATTAGGTAAATCGCCTAACATCTGAAGATGATGAACTCGTACCCGACGGTCCAATTGATCCCAAAGATGCTCGATTGATGACAAATCTTGTGAAAGTGGGGGCCAGGGAAGAAGTTTGATGCTCTGCTCCTCAAGAATGTCATGATACGCCCCATCTGGCATTGTCATGCTGGAATAACTGCAATCCGATGTTAGCGCTGAACAACGGGACAACAACAGCGTTAAGAATTTCGTCCCTATATCGCTGTCCATTCAGATTACCATTGATGAAGATCAACTGCATTCAGTGGTGCAAGGAAATTCCTGCCCAAACCATTAAACTACCCCAGCCAAAGTGGCCACATTCCCACACCAAGCATCAGAAAACCATTCTCCTCGTCAGCGATACTCTCTTGCCCTACCATCAGGGCACCGTAGACAAAATCGTGATTCACTAAAAAGAACTGTGCTCCAACGCTGCTGAATCCAGCGAACAAGCTGATGTACATATTCCATTCTGATGGTACGATGACCTTGGGTAAGAATTGGTCTGTGGAATGGATGCCTACTTCAGATGCTGTGTTCAGCGAGTATGTTGCAGACAGTTTGTGCACTGATTCTATTGTTAGTTCTACCAGGAGTAATTGCTGCTGTCCTCATCGCCGGAAGGAAGCGATCCCGCAAGTGAGATGTCCTGATGTGTTGTTCTTGTGCAGGGGTCATAACTCTTGGTCTACCTAAATGCGGTTGGCCAGCAGTAGATCAAGTGGTTCTATACCTTCCAATGAGATGGTAAATAGTGGCCCCAGTGGCTCCGAACTCAGCAGCGAGGTGATCTGGAGGTATCCCAGCCTCATGCATACCAATGGAACGCAACCTCTGATTTTCGGTTAACCTTAACATGTTTTAAAATGTCGGAAAACAAAAACTAGCATGTTTTCTCAATAACCCAGATTCTCTAGCACAACATAATACAAAGAAAATCGTCGGTCACCCATTCAATTTGACATTCTCGGGTAGCATGTGCTATTTTGAAATCTGTAGCAAAATTGTATACAATTGGTTGGACAACAAAATGTCATTAAACTCTTTGCACGACTTCTTGTCCACAAACAGTCACAATTAAAACTATTATATTGATGTGTCGAGAAATTACTCGCACAATAACTGAATTCCCCATGTTTATAGACCTAATTGACTTCAGTACATCCAATACAGGCATTTTAACCTATTATACATCTTGTTTGACAGAGTCCCATGAGCTCTGTCAAGGAAGACGTAATAGATTAAATGCTCCTTTTATCTCTAGAAGGAAAATGACTAAATGTCGATTGTGGTCAACGTTTTAGTTAGGTGTAAATGTGGGTGGATATAAGATTAGTGTTTGTTAAAATGGGACCCACCAGTCCACTTGAGGTCATTGGGGTGGGGAAGAGGGGGTTCATCGGGCAAAATTTGGAGGATTTTGAGTCATTTAATGCCCACCAAAATTTCACCCAGCCAGTCTCATAGGGGGAGTGGGTGGAAATGCATTGAGTGAATTATTTTTTTCTCTGCTGTAAAATGAGTAAGAGGGGTTTTGGATGCTTTACACAAAAACATAATCAACCCAAATGCCGACCTCCCCCCCCCCCCCCCCCCCCTCTCCAATGCTGAATGTCACTTTAAATTGTTCTTTAAACAAATTTCTCAGGTGAGAAATTTTGGGGCCTCTTGTTTTCGTATTGGGCTGTTATTTGAGTCAGAAGTGGAGAGGTTGAGCTGGTCTTGAGGATAGAACTTTTAGGGTTATACATGTACAGTTAAAACTAGAAGTCCTGTCATGAAATGCGCACAAATAGCACGTCGATATGCGCGTTAATCTACATGTTATGACCATAGTAAAGCTATCAAATTCTGTACATATGGCCTGTTCACAAGCAGTGTTTCAGCCAATGGACCTCCGGGTAACCCGGAGGTCCATTAGCAGAAACATTGCCTGTGTTTGCTATGAGTTACTAGGAGAACCTGCCGTGTTTTGAATGCTATTCGATATGGCAATTGCGCGCAATTCCTACGCGCAATTAAGCCTATATAAACGCACAGTTCATGACAGGACTTCTAGTTTTAACTGTACTTCTAAAGCAGATAGTTTTTTATTTGTTATTCAAGTGAAATATTAATGAACTTTATGATATTTACTTCTTTATGCCAAATCTTGTTATTTAATCATATGTTTTTAAAATCTCATCCTTGTCATTGTTTACTTGATTGTATATATTTGTTATTATTGTTGATATGAATAAAGATTTTATGAGATAAGATATTTCATAGTTTAATAAAATTTAAACGTCATGTAGATGATGAATACCTCCAGATTGAATAAAGCGATCCAACTCTTCTGAATTTGATTGGCATAACTTGGCCAGTCAGGAACAGCTATAGATGTATACAGTAAAACCCTTTACCCAACGTAATGGTTAAAACTGGTCAGTGCTATTCACAAAAATCGCCAATTAATTTTCATTATTTTTTCATTTTTTTGTCTCAAAAACATAGGTTATGGCCCCTCTTTGGAACGAGCTCATCGAGCTCGTTCCAATGAGGGGTCATAACCTATGTTTTTGAAACAAAAAATGAAAAAAAAAAATTATTCAAGAATTCTTTTTGCAAGTGTCGTCTGCTTTTCATGTTACGTAAAGGGTTAACAAGAACAAGTTATAACAACAACAAATCTGAAAACTAATCATTACAGCTCACCAGTTTGAGACACCAATTCTTTATCTTCATGGACCCACCAACACTAAGTGTGAATAATACCATCCATGATGATTGCTCCACAATGTTTGAGAACACAGCTTAATCCCTATCACTCTGGTAGTGCAACAGAAATTTTCCAATCACTCTGTTTTTCTCTTGTTTAACTATTTATTTATTTATTTATTGGTGTTTAAGGTCACATATTTCTGCACAATGGCTAACCATGACCGTGACAGTTTTACGGGTGGAGGAAGCCGGAGTACCCGGAGAGAACCACCGAGCAACGGCGAGCAACTGTCAGCTCCCCAACATACCAACTCCACACAAGCAGGGTTAGCATTGGTTGAAGACAGGTGCACCATCGACGTGCAGTACGCCTTAGTACACAGCGTCACCGTGCCCCCACGTAGGAAATGGGGGTGAAGTGTCTTGCCCAAGGACACAACGCGGTTGCCGCAGGTGGGATTCGAACCGAGGACCTCTCGGCTTGCAGCCTGCACCTCTACCAACTGAGCCACCGCGCCCCCCCTCTTGTTTAACTATGAATTT